>OY720639.1:49233847-49662963 GCA_963169105.1 Ceriagrion tenellum | reverse complement strand
ATCCTCCCTCATGGTTGTAAACTGTCGAGTGTTCTGTGCGCGAAATGCGAGCGGTGACTATTCAAAAGATCAGCGTACACATTTTTTTTCACAAATCGAAGATGGATTATCGACTTTAACTAAAGTGGGAGATGGAGACTAAATCCCAGGCAAGGTCCGTATAAAGCAAGCAGCTCCTTACTAAAAAAATGAAAGGTGCAGTGTCCCATGCTTCCATCCGAGCGCTGACCCACACCTTTCTTTTGTTTCAACCGAGGAGGATAGATGGAATGACACTGAACATGGGCTAGGAAAACTTACTCGAGCACAGTCTATGTTGCCAAAGCTTCCCCTCATTTTAAGAATTGAGTGATATTGTGTTACGTGCATGCACTAAAACCGATGACTAATTGTTTTGGGTATTTATTGCTTTTTGGTGAAGTGGATGACGGTATCTCGAGTTTCGGTGCACATGAGAGAAGAATACATTGAACTCGGACATGATCTAAGCAGGTATGGGAATTTTTGCTGAGTTTTTTCTTCAAAGGGTATGTTAATGCGTCTCCTCTGCATTGCTACCTCAGTAAACCTGAACTAGAACAGGCCAGAAACAAACTTGACGGATTCTAATCTACAGTTGCACTCCTTTGTCCTTTGGTGTGCATTCTCATCCACCTAATTTATTGTTCGCTCACCTTTGCTATCATTTGAAACTGCTGAATTTTATCCGCCAGATCCGTCAAATTTTTACAATATTAGTACAGGAAATAAAGCGTAGTTGCGTGAGTAATTGTAATAACTGATATTGGAGTCTCTCCAAAAAGGCTTGAGAGATTGAGACTAGAAAGATAAATAGGATGTAACTTTTATGATAATGACGTCATCCTGAAATTCCCTCAATCAGTAGATACATTCGCCCTGATGATTGGAGATAGAAATCTGAAGTGGTGGGTTCAAATCCCCTTCTTTTCAGCGCACCATTGTTTTACCACAGAAGTACAACAGATAAGAGCCATTTGGGCCCAATTGCGTTGGCATGAGCAAATTTTCATTTACAATAGGAAAAAAATTACTTTTGTCCTTGCATCTGCTGCCAAACGATCTTATACCAACTAGCGTTATAATATAGGCTTGACATTAGGGAATTCGCCAAACTAACCTGCATGATATTAATGTCATTTTTTCTTCGTGAACTATCGGTGGAGTGTTAAGACTCAATCAAATAGTTTTTCTACCGGGAGACTACTTGCAATCTGAAGCTTCGCTATGCAGAAAATATTGGAAACACTAAGTCTCTTATCAATGCTTACTTATGGAATACTTACTATGACTTACAATACTTATGGAATATGACTTACAATACTTATGGAATTTGTAAGTCAAAATTCAAACACCATTCCCTCTTTTCGTTTTTATTGCATCAAACTTATTGATTTCTCAGATGATATGACTTAGCTACCGTTGAACAAAACTGATGTAAAACAGTTAAGTTTTGAAGTAACACTTTTTTCAGCCATACTGCAATGCAAATAAAATTTATATGCCGCAGTTTACTTAAAACTCAAACCATCATGCAGGAATTAGCTTATAGTTTATCACAATTCAAGTCACCAGGAGTATTTGCGTCTTAAAAAACTCACCGTGAAAATGGATTATGTATTAGATGGATAAATATTATGAGATATATAGTAAGAATAGTATTTTTCTCCATATTTCTACCATTTACCCACTTAGCACCATGTAATTTGAAGTTCAATTTGCCAAAAAAACAGTGCGAAAAGGTATGATTGTTGGCCCACATCAAACATGGGACGCGTTTTTTTCCATGTAACTATAATTTAAATAAATTTGCATTAAGTTATGTTGCGTGAAATAACATGAAGGAAAGCTAATGGAATGCTCCATCTCCTTGGTTCTCTAGCTTCTCATTCTCACTGGAGGAGGCCGCATGCCGCAAGTTATCCGTCTTCGTGAAATGTTCACATTTTTTATTTACTTCTAGCCATTATTGCATTCTCATTTTATGCTTGTATTTTTTGGTTTACTTAGTTGCTAGAATACTGGCCTACCATACTCATGGGTCTTGGTCCGAATCCTTGCGGCCACGTAGATGTTTCCACATTTTCACGATCCCTATTTGAAATAACTTACAAGTTCAATTTTCCGTGCATCGGTTGTGACTTTAAACTGAGTCATTTCGCGGTAGATTGTTCTTCATAAATACCTTAAACACATACCAATGTGTATGCTTAATCCATTAGCACACGTGAACTATATTGCTTGCCCGTCTGCCTCCTCTTCAATCGAGTTCATGTCAATCCTCTTCGCACTTTTCACTCCTCATCCACACGCAACAGCGTGTCCATTGAGGGGAGGTAATTGTTTTTTCTTTCCACCTTTGGATCGGCAAGGCATAATATCCTCGGCTGACTCAGATGAGAAGCACACGGGGAAGAGCGACCGTGGCCTTCGGTGTATTGGTCCGCGCGCTTCGCAGGTTTTCGAACGAATGCGGGGAGGAAGCGGGAGAAGACGGACCCCCCAGTGGTGTCCAAATGTTTGTTCTATTATTCGCCCTCGAATCGAGTCTTTTGCTTCCCAATGCCTCTGCCGATGTTTGCTCTCGCCAGGGCGCGCTCGCGTCTGTGTGTGTGTTTGTTTGTTTTGCTCAAATTTCGCGATAAATGGGAACTATGGTGGAGAGGGCCCGAACCTTCCCCGATTGTTATTTGCAGAGGCTGTGCGTGGATGGAAGACTGAATGCTATGGAGGAGGTGGTAGCCGAGGTTAATGGATTAGCTTCTTTTCCATATGAAATGCGTGGCAGGCTAAACATAGAAAATACACTATGAGGCATATGCCGACCCATTCTCAGTGTCCTTGCATCCCCGGCCACACGCCCCTACGGTGGCTCGCAGGGTAATGTAGAGATATGTAGATGGAAACGAGCACACCTCCCTCAGCAACACGTCCCTCCAGGACTCTCGGAGTAGAATGTTAATTTACGTGCTATCCTAGGAGCAGCCGCTGAGGCGAGTTGCAGGTGTCCGGACACCAGACATGAATGAGGAGGGATTGGGGAAAAGAGAAATAGAAACAACTTTATTGTTCAGGGAACAAAGTCCCTTGGAACATAAATTTAAAATACATGCCAAAATGGGGCAGCTAATAGAGAACATAATCACATAACAATTTAAACAAAAAATAGAAACTTCTTATATTGTTATGGGAACAACCTTTGGAACATAATTTCAAAATAAAAAATACAAATCAGAAAAAAATAACCTAAATAAAAAATATCGCTCAATTTGTGCGAGTCAAAAATATGGTACTCAGAAAGCTGAGGGAAATAAATAATCAGTAATACCCCTTTTGAAATGTGAGACGTTCCCGGATAATTTGATGTATTTTGGCAGGAAGTTCTACAATTTACAAGAGGAGATGTACAATGAATTTTCGTATTTAGCTGTGTGGTGTTTGGGGATATGAAATGTTTTAGTTATGCGGGTTGATCTCTTAGTGATTTAGGCATTTAATATAAACTTTTCATATAAGTATGATGGAGTTTTTGGGTTGACTACTTTAATTAATTGTAAGGCCTTTTGAATCGTTCGCCTCTGCTCTAGTTTTACCAATCAACTCTATGTATTAAGGAGTTACGTGTTCATCATAACAGATATAAAAGATATTTTGTAAGCAGGAATTTTGGAGTCTTTGTAATTTAATGCTTAATTCTTTATTCACATCGGAGTAAGAAACAGAGCAAAATTCATAGTGTGGAAATGCTAAGGTCAGAACCAATCTCTGGCACAATTTTGTAGGGATTAGAGGAGGAGATTCGGGAAGAGCTGAATTGTATGTTCACGATGTGCCTTATTTTAGCGTCTCGTTGTTTTTTACCCTTTTTCGTGGAAAGAAGGAATTTATGCTCTTATTAATTCGAAAGTGTATCTCTATTGCTTTATCGCTTCTACTAGTTTCCGGAAGTATAGCGTGGGAGCCAAATAATATCCTCAGTGTTGCACCAAAATTAGCCTGATCTGCATGCCGAAAAAATGTACACCTTGTGAGTATCTTCCGAGTATGCAATGGCTCCAAACCAAGTGCTGCCATAAGCCGAGTTATTTAAAATTTTTGGTCACTCATAGCATTTTAACGAAGTTTTCGGTTTTCTATTGCATTTTATTTCCTTCACGGAAAAAAATTTTCCTTCTTTGTTCACTGTCACAAATGCTTGCTGCGCACATGAGATGTAGAATAATGTTGTTAGTACATAATTTTTCCTAATTTTTGATGAGACTAGATACACCTCACTCGAGGATGAACTGATACGGTCCTCTTTACTAACACCCGCAAGTATTCATTCATTCCTTTGTCAACCAATAGAATGGCAGATCTTAAATTTAAATGAACCAACGTAGACTATATTTTGATTTAACTGACCAAAAATACCAATTTATTCATTAAATATCATTTTCATTACAAATAATGGTGTTGTCACTGCAAAAAACAGCATATTTGGTAAGTGCCGTAATGGTACGTTTTATCCAGATAATAAACAGTTGCATCGATATGATTGCAGTTTTTCGAAAAAGGCCGTGCTTTCTGGGTTAAATTATCATTAGTTTGCAAACGGGAAGATTTTAATTTATATTTTAAATAATGTAATAGAAAATTACTGTACTAAATCTCTTATTTGCTTCTCCTAGGACGGCCTCGTCCTACGAGATAATAACGTCCTACAAGTAAATAAGATGGAAATGCCTGTCCACATATGCACATCCAAGGCAAGTGGTTCAAATGACCCATCGCTAAGACCTTAACAGGGGCAATAATTTTTAGTATTTTTGTGAGACAAATCGACAGCAAGTGGCGAATTATTCCTTTGCTCAAAGAGCTTGTGTTGGTAGTAGTTGGAAAGATTTTATGATCCTCCACATTAAACGACGTTTAGGCCACGTTTCGCAGAATTTTGAAGTTTCCATTGTTCATGTCCCAGAATTATCCACCATACAGTGTAAGGAACTTAATCACTTGATATAGAACCAAATGATTTAAGTGATAACTTCACCAATTTATGTATGTTTACATGTATAACAACGCGTTCGAGAGTTCCGTAATTTCAGACGAAGTAAAACATTGCAGGGGAGATGGGTGCTTCCGGTAGATTTACTCTGTCGTTCCCAAGTTCACGAGGGGATAGGTTAATTTTCATCACTCAACCCATTTCCTCCGATGATGGATTGCTTCCGATGATGCTGTTCTCTGCGGGAATATATCTTTCCATAGCTCGTGACGATATTTCTCATGTTTCCCCAAAAGAGCGGAATAATTCTCGTGAACTCTGGAAAAAAACGATAGTCTGGTAAGCATGCTTTACGCAGGATTGTGAATGATCTCCCTGATTTCACCTCAGGACATGGGATTAGGAATAAATTAAGCTCTGCGGACCCAGGCGGTTAAATAATTGCTTTCTCTCATATCCCCTGACACCCGTCGGTAAATTTCAATACGGGGACGAAAAATTTAATTCTCACTGAGTAAATAAGCCACGGGATGAATAAATTTCTGCAAATCGCAAATTATTCCGCTCACATAGGGTTGCAAATAATTTCGAAGCGCAAAAAATAACAGTTTCCTTTGAACTGAGATGCCTCTCTATATAATAAACCTATAAGGATTTTATGTTCCGTAGATGTTCGCTTGGATGGAGCAGAAAATTATTCGTAACAATTTTTTTCAGAAGCTTATTTCGTACGGATATTGAGAGAAATCTGTCATCAAGTGCCACTTTAATTTTTTACCAGGGCATTCTATGATATGAGTTAGTAATGATAAACATATTCGGTTCTACTGAATAATGGCCTCTTCAACGTAACCAATGCATATCTTTTTAGATTTCCCTCAAATCTGGGGTAAATTGTGGCTGTAGTAGCAAATTTTTGTAAACGATTAATTGTAATGAAACTGTAAATTATAGATATAAATCTTAAGTCGATGATTTGATATCACTCAAATAATTGGTGAGTAATTCAATTCTTCCCACGCACCGGCATATTGATGGACTAAAGTTTCACCGGCGTTCTAGTCGGCAACATCAGATCTGTAAGTTATCATCAAGTCTTCAAGATACCGACTGGAATGCTGGCGAATCGTTTGTCAACCAGTTTTCTCGAATACGAGAAAAACCCAAATAATTCTACTTTACAAAAATACCGTGGAAGCTTCGTAACAAGTGGTGGGTTAGTTACTTATAGAGGGGACTGACAACGGAGGTCCTTTGTGCCATTGGGAACAGGCAAGTGGGTTGGCGGAGGACTAAATGAGAAATGGAGGAAGAGTGGAGATAAATCATTCTTCAGCCTCCTAATAACGTTTTCCACGAAAGAGCTGCCATCTCACATCCCAGCATACGGTCACAGTACCACACTCGAAATGGTTTACTCATAAGGTTCAAGTGCGGCTCGAGATAACATGGAAAAATTAATATACGCCAATTCCAGAATACAAACCCTACCATTCTACGTAGAAATCTAGTACCTCAGCCACCACATCAATCTGATTATAAATAATAACCAAACGGAATTTAATCGTTCAATCTAATCTGCTCTCTTTATGCTTCAAGCCACCTCAAGGGTAGGTAGGTGTTCACCGTAGAACTCTACGCCATATTCTACTAAAGTTAATGAAACTATGGCTATCTGTACATTGGTTATAACCTGACACTACCTGTCAGGAAGTGAAATTTCAGTAATACACTGCTAAATAGTTAAATTACCAAAGTATTAAACGCCAGTTGGCAGCATAGTCATCTAAATTTGTGGCTTTTGTCAAGTTTAGAGTCGTAGAGCGAAATAATATGAACAATAATACCCTGAATGCGAACTATGTGAATGGTATTATGAACTTTGCAAGGAGCCATATCATTTTCCTCGTATGTTTCTGGATTGAGTCAATCGAATGACTCTCACTCAACCACAAAGTTCGGGCACGTGGCGCGGATGTAGTGATCCTAAACAAGGAAACCTCAAAATTGTCCTCGTCGCGGCATGAGCAAAGCGGAAGTGTTACAAGACCACTAAATGATGCCCTACAAGTGACCGTCATCCACGACAGCAGAAGGACGCGATTTGCCCATTCAGGCATAGTGATCGTGATGACGCTGGGATGTGGGTAAAATGGGTTTAAAGTTGTCCAGCTCTTTTTCGCCCCTGCGTCTCCTGTCACCCGGCCTGTGCCCTTGGTTTATCGCCGAGGAGGCGAGATCAAGGAATACGCGACGAGTTGGCGAAAGGGAAGGAGATGGGAAGATGTTTACCCCTTTCATTCCCCTTCAACCCCCCGCCTCATTCCACTTAACAACTCCCCTTCTTTTCCTCAACACCTGCGACCGGGCTATTTTTAATCCGCCACATCCACACTCATCTTTTCCATCCGCGCAGTCCAATTTCAAATCCGACGAGTCCCTCTCCACCTGCACCGATTACTGAAACCACCCCTTCCAACCCTCGTAGAGAATAGACGATGAAACAGAAAAAGGCTGCAAATGTAAAATTGACGAGTTAATGGTATGATTCACAATTGGTGGTCATGATTGCCGTCATTAAGATGTATCTTATACGATGCTTGGTATGTGTCTTAGCAAGATGAATGATGGGGATTAAACTCCTCTTTACAAGCCAACCATCTAACTGAATCTAACTGAACGCCTCGCAGAGCTCCTTTATTTTTCAAAGCATTTATTATCTCCGCGCATGTGATAGACCCATTTACACGCATTTACTTCAATAAAGCTCCAAATGATTTCATGGCGATAACTGTTGGCGTAGATACCGTTATATCTCACTTTGAGCCATGGTAAATGGGTTGTTTGGCTAATAGCCTAGTTTACTAAATCGCATTGTAGATTTACAATCCGAAGATTCTTGCCAAATTGTGGAATTTGTACAAATTGAAGTAATAATACCAGCAATTATCCACAAAAACAGAATTTACTTCCGACGCGGGATTATCTGTTGATAAGTCATCTTCAGGATGAAGGCTTTTTAAAATGTTTTTCATCATGCTAATACAAACGGAATGTTTCTCACCCTAGTTTATTTTCCATAATATAGAAGTTCAATGACATTATGTTTGCGTATATACCCATTAACGTCCATCAACTTCGTTTTCGTACATAACTCTATCAATACATATAAATTAGAGCATATATGTTGAAATCTTAAACCATGCAATGCGGAATCGACTGCAAGGCATAATGCAGACGTAGTTTTACTTAATCATGACGTTATCCTTATTTCCGTTTACCCTGTCTATGACATTTTATGATTGTAGTTTAGGAAAAAAATGAGTGGTTTTTCTTTCTTTAGAGGCAGAAAAAAACTGTCGTTTACAGTCATTTGATGACTTTTTCACTCCGGTGAACGCTTTTATTTCGTTATTATATAAAAATTGGGAATCAGAAGTGAAAAGAGAAGTGGGAATTTTCAAATAATCGCGAATTTACTAGTATAATACCAAGCAAATGAATGTTGAAAAATAATTCGTCGAACATCTAATCTTGTTTTCTTAAGAGAAGATAGAACGTATTAAAATAATTCGTAGCCGAGAAACTAGTACACAGTAATAATAGCTAATATAAGAAACCAAATTAAATATATGTATTTTTCTAAAAATCATGCTAAATAAAGGGTGGGCCTTGGATATTTCTTTCTGATTTCAATATAGATACAGATATGCCTCTGAGTTTTGGTTATGCATTTCAAAGAGTCGCTGAACTGAGAGCAACCAAACCCATTGATTGTGAGAGGTGATCTGGGCTGTGGGTCTTTTGGATTTATCGGAAAAATTTAAAGGATTCCTTTACCACGGGTCATAAAATATGTTATTGATAGCCATCGTTAAGTGCTAACTCGTTTATATGGCACGAGCTAACACTATTTTTAAATACTATAAGAGTTATGGACCACGGATGTTTATCAATCTTAACTAAATTGCATGCCACCCGTTTTCGAATAAATATATTTCCATGGTAATTCCCATTAATCTGCTGTCGACATTGGCTATACTTATGGTTGAAATCAGTGCGTTGTCATTGTGATGGTGTGTATTTTTTATTTTACATATTTAGGATAGTTTTTGATGAAGTTTTTAGCAAAATACTAGAAGAAAAAATACATAACAACTCACATTGGTTAAGGTAGGACGCATTTCCTTCCGCCGCCAGTCCCGGCCAACCATTTCCTCCGCTTCCTCAATTCCGCCGGAATCCTCGCGGGGCGGAGCGTGAATATCAGGAACAAGGCGCACTCACGTAGTCATTTGTTTCCCTTCACCTCTCAGTCATGCCGCGCGGGACACAGAAAAAAAGTTACGTGGGACACGCCGCCGAAAGTAACCGGCTGAAGATCCAGGGAAAACAAAACACTGTTGAGTCCTATCCGGAGCGAACTTTTGAGTTAAGAATGTGTGTCGTAATATATATTCACATACCTCGGCAGACACGTCACACGATTCTGTCGCTCTACAGTCGACTGGCTCATCCAAAAATACGTTGACTGTATGCCTTAGTGTGGTTATAAGTGTGCGATTCGAGTTATATTTTCTCGTATCTTGGCAATCACATCACGATTCTTTCACTGCGTAGCCGGCAGTTCCTTCTTCACCACAGCTACGAATTGCCAGTAAAGTCACATGTGCCGCTCCTCGAGTCTTTTACGTGTATAGCCCTCTCCCAGTCACTTGGTCTAGAATTCTTTCCTCTAGAAACGGAGAGAGATAGTGAAGAGGAGCGGTTCAGTTTTCTGGAACCTCGCCCGCCGCCGCTTTTCCCCGTATAAAACTCCCTCCAGCCCTGTCCGTGCAACCCGAAGCCCTGAGAGAGCGGAGCTCGCAACGCGCAATCAATTTTCGTCGCTGTGTTCGTGCTCTAGCTCGCCGGCTTCTCTCCTCCCGTTCCCCGCCGGCTTCTGGCCTCCCGCGCTCAGAGTGCCAAACCCGGAGAGCTCAGACACAACACGGTCACAAAGAGCCCGGAGGGATGGTCCTCACGAGTCGGGCTTGGAAAACAATGAGTTGCGTCATCCGAGACGTAATATGTGCCCTCACGAATATATATGTTTACACTCACGCGCACTAATCCAAGGGTTGTAAGGTTCGAGGCGGGGGCTAGGGGTTCGCTTTCCTCGTTGCCATGCAATAAAATTCACCTCACCTCCGTAAGCCCTCCAGTTTAACACAATAATCTCGTAAATATATCAAATTCGTTTTCAAATTTCACCAAATATCTCTATTTTATTACTTATCAAGTCTCAATCAACCCCGAAATAGTGATTTAGGGGCTGTATGAGGTGCAAAACCAAGGAATGATCCTTTCCTAGCGTCAAACGTACTTTTATATTTTATAAGTATTCCCTGCTGAGGCTCTTTCAACTCCAGGGTGAATAATTAGAGATATATCCTGACACAAAACATAGGATTTACCTCCTTTTAGCATCGAGCACATTTAATTTCTCCCCGCTACTATTATCTTTCCTCTCCAAAGCTTGATAAACTACTTATCGAGATACAGGGGCAATATTCGATCCAAAACCCAGCTACGTGCCCCTTCTTAACGCCAATCTAACACACTTTACGTATCGCAGATATCTTTTTGTTATTCCCCGCCACGCCTTTTATCAAGCCATGAGCGAAAAGCAGGGGGCTGCGTTCGGTCCAAGACCACGAGACGTGTCCCTTCTGAGCCCAGCACGTAAACACAACACTGGATCCTCCCCTTGCCACTTCTTACCTCAGTTATTTCCGTCACGTTGGAGGGGGGCTTAAAGAAGGCGGTGTGTGGGCGAGAAGTTTTAAAACCGTGGGAGGTGCGGCTGCCTTACTCAGCCTCCTTCGCCACCACACACCCTCCCCCTCCCACCTTGTGTTTTGGATTCGCGCCGGCAACGCGTGTCACTGAACACAGATGAGATTTCGACCAAAACAAAAAAAAGGGTTCCGCATGAACAGCTGAGGGTCGGTTACAGAGATATCGCGTGGCGTTTTTGGTTCTGAATACGGGGGTGAACGAATATTTTCGTCTTGTTGAAAGGTGGGGACGGGAATGAGGTCTTGTGACCTACCCCAATCTCAGTAGAGGGGGGGGGGGGAGGTTGACGGGAAAAATAAAATACAAACGCCGTGGGTGATTATCTCGGGCGGGAATTGCGTCTTTCTCCTTGGCGGGAGCGGGTCTCAGCGCAAGGTTTTATCCGTTCTCGCCCAACACATCACAAGCGACCGTCTCTGGCTTCTCAGAATCCACAGCGGAAGGTTTCACGACACGTAACAAAGCCAGAGCGCTGACATGTCTCCTCTATCTTGCCCACTTCACACCGACAGCTCTTCACCCCACTCTCCCCTTCTATTCTCTCTCTCTCTCTCTCACTCACTCTGCCCCACCCTGTCTCTCCTTCGATTGGTGTGAGGAGAAAGTCAAGGTCAGTTAGTCAACCGTCGTGGTGTGTGAGGTCTCTTGAGGGCATGTGAGCACACTCGTATCCACACCAACACGCAAGATCACAAGGCAAGGTCGTTTCTCCGAAAAAAAACTGGCGATGACCGCGGGGACGAGCTTCGTAAGGAAGGATTGCCGGGCGAGAGAAAAGGAAGTGTTATGGCTCGCGAGGCGACTGCAAAGGCAAGGAACACACGACGACGCGATCGTAAACACTCACAACGAACCCCCTTCAAATAATAATAATAATAAAAAAGGACACCGTGCCGAAGAGTCCGACCGGGTGGCGGCGAATATATACAGCACTCGCTTTGCACGTTCTTCTGCTCGATAACTTCCACGTCGGGAATCTCGCACAGACGTAGGGCTTCGCCCGAAGCTTTTTCTTTCCCTTCCGCTCTCCGCAGGAACCGTTCACTCGTGTCTTTCTCGTGCCGCAATCTCGCACGCAGCGTCGCGGGGGTGGGTCGTGTCCAACCCCTTTTGCGGTCACGGGAGGTGCGTCGTGTGTTGGGGGCAGCAGCAAGTGAGCTATGTATTCTTCCCCATTGAGAGCGCGCGTTGTGACCCACACGTCTTGAACCGCTGTTGGCAACCGTGGAACTAAGGGCCGGCCCCTCCCACATACCCTTCTGCTTCTGCGCGCTTCGGTTCATGCCGTGCCCTCCTTTCGCCCCTCACCCGCCGCCCGTGGCCGCCCCTGTCTCCCTCTATCGCCCTGACCCCCCTCGCCCACGAAAACAGTCTGCCCTCCTTTCCCCCCACTCCAAACGGTTCGCTAGAGGAGACTTCACCCCTCTCCCCAAGGATCTCTATGGAGCGTTCCCCACACCACTCCTTCCCTCCCTCCCTGCCTACCCTCTCCATAACCTTCCCACTTCCTCCCCTCCCTCCCTCTTCTATCAAACAGCCGGGACCCCCAAAGGAAAAAGCCAGCCAAAAGGAGAGGGAGGAATCGGGAGGAAGGGTTTATTTTGGATATCCAAAACGCCCCTCATTTCTCGCGCTTTTAACCCGCTTCCCTCGTCCGCGACAGGGATGTGGGTGAGGGTTTTCCGAGGGGAATCTTCCACTGAGGGTTTAGCGATATTGCGATGTATCTGGTGCGATACATCGGGGCTAAAATAAGATAGCGGTGCGATATGGGAATACTAAGCAATGGGTTATATCACAATTGCAGATTGCATATTGCAACGTAATTCGGATTAGGTCAACAGGGCGAGCGATACCATTCGATGTCGTAACTGTGTGGTATTAAGATAAACTGACTGAAATATTTTGCGGTGACAATATTTTATAGCCAAGTAAAATAAGATTTACATTAGGCGTGACATACGTTGATGGATAATTTGCATCTTCATTCGATTGAGAGACCGTAGATAACGCGAAGTACAGGCGGAGAAAAATACTTTATAATTTAGGAAAAATCATTTAGAAAAATACTGTGATATGATGATGCTTTACGGAGACGGTGGTCTACGCGGAAAATCTAGAAGCGATATTGTGCAAATTTTCGCACATCTCTTCCGAATTCGATGTCCTTCCATGCATGGTTTTTTATGCAATGTCATTCGCAATGGGCTCTCTTTCTCTCTAGGACAGTTTGGAAAATATATGGCACCTAAAATGTTGAAGTTTAGGTACAAACTGTCAATCATTCAATGATCCCATTGGTAGAAAACTTCACGATCAAGATAACGATGAGCGCAAGGCCAAATTCGCATTTGCATATCTCGCCACTGGGATTGCCATGCCGGTCGGCGTGGTGTGAGTCAGTCGTTGGAGAAAAGAGGTGTCAGGTCAATCGCGTAAGTGCCCTTTAACGCATCCGCTGATCGCATATCCGGCACGACGAGGTCCCAGAGTTGGATGGTGTAGTGAGGGCCGCCGTCCGCGTGCCCCTGTCCGGCGGCGGTGGACGGGCAGGGGTAACAGCGCGATGCGTCGCTGTGGACTCCGCGCGCACTACACTACCGCCGAGGAGGGGTTTTTCGGCGTGAGCCGCCTGGCTTGTCGGGTTCGATCGTGGAGTCTGCGGCGGGCAGGAGGTGGAGGGAGGGGAAGGGGAGGGGTAGGTAGGGTTCGGAGGGGGGAGAAGGAGCAGAGAGGAGGGTAGAGGGAGGTGTGGGGAGCGTTTTGAAGGCATCGAGGCGGGGGTGGGAGGGATGACGGGCGGATGGGAGGCTGATGATGGGGGTGTAGCTGTAGGAGGAGTGGTTTGGACGTCGCTACAAGCGGGGCAATTTCTTTATTCATTTTATTAAAGGGCGCTCGCTTTGTTTAACGCAGATGATGAAAGGAACAGTTTTGGAACCGCAAGAGACTCTCAGACTACATGCTGAGCTAAGATTATGCACTTAATATTTTAAGATCACGCCAGCTTCCTAGTGGCGAGGAGGATATAACTTTTTACCCTACATCATACCTCTAAAACTGATAAAAACGACGGAATAAGGGATATTCTCAATTAAACAGATTAAAATATTCCTCCGTCATTGATGACTGGGTGATGCTCAGAAGGAACACCATGTCATCCAGTAAACTCAAATTACACTTTTACTCCTTTCCCTCTACCTAACTTCTAATCTATATTCTATACATTTTAATTCCTCTATAACTATTCTAATCTATATTCCATTCGCTCTTCAAGGTCTGTTCCCTAGGTCCACCCCTGCGAAGCGCCTCTGTGGTGGCTAATAGGGTGGTTCGTAGATGCAGACCCGTCTTCTCCGAAGCCCTGGCTTCTCCGTGTCACATTCGTATCCCTCTCCTTCCCCAAGCGATGATTAACTGTCCTCGATCCCTGGTCTTTTGCTCCCAAGGGAAGGCCACCAGTTAGTTGTCCGGCTCCCTGAAGAGTTGAACATTAAACGCCGACAGGGACGGACGTCATACAGTTTGTATGCCCAAGCGCGCGGGGCTCTCGTCCGTGTTTGGCCTAATGCTCGCCCGGGACCGCTCGGTCGGTGATGAGGACGGTAGCGGGCAATGATGCAAATTTCACGGCTGTCCTTGCACATAATATTTTCGCCCTGCGCCAGTCGTGCACCTAATGTGTAAGTCATACCCTGTGAGCTGCTACAAGGGCATGGGAATGAGAGTGTTAGGTCTCAGCGCTCGGTTGAACACATCGTTATCACAGCCAATTTTCAAGTTGCAATTGGTCCACAGCAGCCCTCCTATTCCTTCCTGTTCAAAGAAAACTCTTTCACGCCCTAATGGTGTTCCGTACCTCACCATCTTGATGTTCATGTCCATGGGTACTCCTCGTAGCGCCTACTTTACTGTTTATGCCTCTCTCACCTATTGAGCATTATTAATAAAATATATAGCACAATTCCACACTTAATCTATGACCCCATCGATATTAACGTCAATAATATAACGTCTATATAACGTCGATATATATAATATAACGTCTATAATATAACGTATATAACGTCTAACGACCGATAATTGAGACGATTAGCATCAGGAAGGTATATTTGGGAGTGAAGGAAAGGCAAAGAGAGATCCAACATTGTGTCATTACTAAGGTACTTAGATTAATGATACTGGTACAGATTATGGTAAAAGGTCTATGTACGGTGATCATGGCACATTTGACGTTGAAATGGTCGGGTCATAAATAAAGTTTGGAATTGCTCTGAGTATTTCGTTAAGTATGCTATATATGTTGTGAATTTCCGCAAGATGACGCCTTACTCCATCATCATACTGTGACTTCTGTGACCTAACTTTCTAATGAATTCATCAGGTTGTTTTTTCCATCCATCTGGTTCTTTTATTCTGAGTACCTACAAGTTCTTCTGTTGGTCTTTTCTTCCACTCTTTTCGATTCTACCTCATCTCTTATTTAATCTGTCCACTTGGTCATCAGCGTTCACCAGAAGGTCCGAGTTTCGAAGGCTTTCATTCGTCTCTGGTCTATTTTCTTATAGGTCCGTGACTCAGATCGATATAGAGCCGCTATCCACTCTACTTCAGTTACTTCGACATTGTGTGTAACCGCATTTCTATTTCGACACAGAATTTGTTATTTCATCATGTATACCTTTGAGCGTGGGCTGTTCTTCCTTTGAAGTTAAAGGTTGTTTGGTTATTAAGAAAGGCGGCCGATAATTGAGACGATTAGCATCATGAAGGTATATTTGGGAGTGAAGGAAAGGCAGAGAGAGATCCAACATCAACACTAGACTGCACTGGGTAAAAGGACAAGGGGCCAACAGTTTTACGTCCATTACACCAGGCGGAGTTCCTACTCCACTTGAAATGTTCTTTACATAACACTCAAGTAGGATTCAAAATCACTTGGATAAATGTTCGATGAGAATCGAATTACAAAGTAAACTTATGGTAAAAGAATGAATGGTATGTGAGGACGGGAAAAACCGAAAAATTCAGGGGTGAGTGTGATAAAAGAAAATTAGCTGTTAACGAGTTCGTTCAGTGGAAATTATTATCCTCAGTAAAAGAGAATATTCACTTATGATTATTTTCTAATAATTTATTTTTCCTCGATTATTTTTTTATGTTCACATAGTCAATTTCTAGAGGCCAGTAAAACAAGTAGCCGTCTCATATCTTATTCGTGCAAGGGGTGGATGGGCTGGCGGCAAGGTGATGAGAGAAGTACCACAGGTGATGATGATCTATGGGAGAAACCAAAGTCAGAGTCATAGAGAAGTGAATTAGGATGCAAAGGAATTGGCTTAGATGGACTTTAAGCCAATTGATGGAAGAAATGGCAAGAGGCTTATTGGGACAACCTCATTTACCAAATATCCCCGCGCAGTTTAGAAAATGCTCCTATTTCAAAATTTCTATTCAACATAAATTGATTCAATCATCTTTTTTTTACTACTTACTTTTTTTACAAAATTTCTTATTCTCTTTTTTCTTAAATTAATTATTTCTTAAATCTTCTTATTCTCACGCACGAAGTTCTCGACGTTTAAAATCAGACGAATTATTGTTCTCAATTAAGTGCTTATAAAACATTGATTTGTTTTCCCACGAATCTGTGATTAATGATTGATTGTTATCGCGTTCACCGTATCTTAGTGTGCGGGTGTGAAAATTTCCCTAGTATCACATTAATTCACTTATAAAGATAGAAAATGATCGGCACCAGTGTTGAAACTAAATCCATTAATTTTTAGAGCTATTTTTGGACAGAGAAGTATTGAATTGCTCATGTACAACCATAAGAATTGTATTAAAAGTAAGCAGAAGAGACAGGTGAGATTTTGGTAGCTTTGAAGCAATTCATTGGTAAAAGATACCGTCATTTCGATGGGTAAAATATGATTTGACAGTTTAATTTATGTGCATATTAAATGAACTAAAATGCCTATACAATATTGGGAAAAAATTATATTCCTAATAAAAGAAATTAACCTTCTCAAATTAACAAACTAAATAATTCATGAGTCTTACTTGAATCGACCGAAACATTACCTTTCGTAAGTGAGGTGGATTTATTCGGCTGGTTTAAAAATTCTCTATGAACTTTTGAGCCCACTGGAATTTATAGTCCATAGTTGATGTATGCGACCGACACGTTGTGAAATTCCATCGTTAATTTCGACTACGAAAATGATCACTGAAAATGGCATTCCTTTTCTTTAAAAGTAGATTTTATCAATTAAACAGTGGGTTGCATTGTTATAATTAGCATTTTCCTTTATTTCTGTTACTCATTCCTGATGCATCTTATAAATATTGTCCGGAGAAATGCGAGAGTAAGCGGCCATCCACCGCTGCGTTTGTCATTTCCCTGCGTGTCACCGTGTCATCGGGAAACGATCTAATGTCGCTACTTAGTCCACATCGGTGAGCCGGGAGGATTTTTGCCCGAGCCATGGTCCTCTCTCTCGAGGCGCAGTCCATGCATGCATGTCCACTCCTCGATTCGCGTTTGTTCTCCGGGTCCTCGTCGTCGAAAACGGGTCCAGGGGATTTCTGCGTCCCCTCGCGTTCACGTGGAGCAGCTGTGTGCATGCAACGCTCGCTGCCCGCGGCAATGCGGTTTGCTAAAAAATAAAAGATTTTTTATGCGGTCTCCAGCCCGCTCTCTTCTCTGATTCAAATTTCATGAAACCCTGTCTTTCAGTACCTGCCCTTCAGTCAGTGGACTCCCGAAAGCGCCTGCCCCCATTTTTTAGATATTTTTTAACAATCGCAAAACTGGGCACTGCGTTGGAGATTCAGTGTGGAAAATAAGGTTTATCTCTTTTCATGTGCACGAGGTTAAAGCACTCATTTTTTTAATTTCACCCTCTGTCAGCAGCTATTCGAGTCAACCTTGCCCTAGTCCTCAAATATTACCTCAAATGTAAGTGGATTTGAGACTGCCACCCTGCTCTTTGAGATGGAAGAACGCTAATGTCGAGATTAGCATAAGTGGATCATATTTGTTTAGGAACATCAGTTCTAGTTGGGAACCCGATGTATGGCTGAAGGAATTCAGTTATAGTTAAGGAGTCAAATTTAGAAATGAAAGTTTGAAATCTAAAGGAAAATGGGGTATTATTAAAAGTGATTTATCCGTGTTCAATTCATGGGCATCCATGTTCAATATATTTGTAGTGTCGAAAAATTGTAAGACGCATCAAAAGAGGAGCTGAGGAAATAGGATGTGAAACCTGTTATTACTCCTTCAAAATGTTGGAGTAAATAAAACAAAAGAAATAGCTGATACAATGGTTGATTTGAGCTATCTGTCACATAAGGTATTCATTTTGTCAGAAAAATTGATAACTATTTTATAAATTACGCGTTATTTATTAAGTTATGACATTAGTAGGCTATTAATACGCTAATGGATAATCAAAATCTCATTTGGAATGTAAATCTGGTCATGCGGAGAAAATTTTATATGCCATACCATGGGACAAAAATGAAGCTGCTTAAAACGAGTCGTGAAGTAGTTAGTTGTATAATTAATCCACATTCATGCCTCGCCTAAAATATGCCCCAAATATTTTGTTAGTGGCTGTGAAGACGAGTTGTGGCATTCATAAGAGCCCAAGAGTATTCGGTTTTTCAAGTATTACGACTGCAACATTGTATGGAGAAATGTAATAATATAACATTGTGGGAAATTTATATTCCTTAATACTTTAATGTTGTCAAATGAGCCATATACTTGTGTATTCTTCATAGCAAGTTTTGAGCAGAATGGAAGCAACATAGGGCTAAAATCGGGTGACCCTCCTCTGGGCTCCAATAAAAATTCATTCAACTATGTTTTGAGGAAATTATTCACACATTTCTATCATAAAGCTTAATTATTTCATTCTCCGTTTCAATTCTTGTCAGTATAGGGCTGTTTATGCTCTGCCCACTTGACTGAAAATAGCAAGGCAAATTTTCTAACTCGGAAAGGTTTGTTTTTGGAGGTACGTTAATGATTTCAGAAGCGTTTAGACTTCCGCTTAGATTTCGTCGAGGGTACACTAGTACACTTTTATGTCTCGAGTACTCTAACGCTTAACATTTACCAACATCCCAATCCCTACTACAGTTGTCTGCATAAAGATAATACCGTGGTTGTCACGGTAACTTGAAAATTTGTTAATCACTTCTTCAGTGTTTATACGATGCATGTACCCGCGCGAGTAGATGCATGAATACATTTGCCGCTAAAATTGCATCGTATGAACACGCAAAATTGCGCAAATGCGTGACCGTGTGGTCATAAAATAGTCCATATTCTAATTTGGAGCATTCGTTCACGCATCTAGCTCCGTGCTTACGCGGCTTCGTGCATCTTGTAAACACATCTTCATAATGGATGGCCAACTTCCGGTTTTTAGGTTAATGTGAGTGGAGATACTGCGATATTCTCAGTTTTAACTTAGCTGTCATTCATAAAGGGCTCTGTTTTTGTCTTACGTGTACAGATATGTACAGTATACCCGCCGTGTAAAGAGGAACTACGCCTTGTATTCCGTCTCTGACTGCAACACTTATTTCATCTAAGCATCTGTCGATGTATTCTAATAAAAGAATACGAAAAAAAATGGGCAAATAGATAGATGTAAGCTTTCTGACCATTTGCGAGTAATTTAATTACCCCAGTAATTGGTGGAGTATGAAAAATATACCTTTCAAAGCCTAGCAAATCTAATTATCTCGTTGATATTCTTTTTTCCCGGCACATTAATAGCTGGCAATACTCTTTTAACGTGCAGTTTTTGATGACCATTTACGCATAATTTGCAGATTTATAATCTGTTATTAATATCAATTTACAATAACATTCATAAAATGTCCGTCACTGATTTCTTTTGTTATTATTGGCAGGAAAAATCATGTGCATAATTCAAGGGAATATCAGTGAACATAATCGATTCTGCAAAAAAATTGTTTTCGCTATTTCGTTGCCTTCATTAAAAAATTAACCAACGTCGAAAAAGGAAACGGTTTCCATTGGGATAGCATGCCCTTTATTTTGAATTAAAATTTATAGCCGGCGTTCAAAAAATGAAATGCTTCCATTAAATATGCTTAAATTTGCATATCCATGGGCGTCTCAATTAAAATTCACGCGAGCTTTAACGTGCGGGAACTGCTGACGAAACAGTGCCAACTGGATGTGTAACAGTTTATGGAAAATTCCTTGATTTTAATTTAGTGTTGAATCGTGTGAAGATCCTATAAATTACCCTGTGAGCCACCACAGAGGCGTGTGGTTAGGGATGTTAGGACGCACGCCGTTAATGATGAAGGAATTTGGAATAAAGGGAGAGAGAGAGAGACCAAATGTAAATTGTATGTTAACGATGTTCCTTATACTATCGTCATGCCGTTTTTGTTAAAGCCACTTATGGTGCATGGAAAAAAGGAATTTACATACCTTATGAATTCAACATATGTACCTTTATAGAAGTTCGTAGTAGGCGTTATATGTAGAAGTACGTCAAAATATGAAACAATAATCACACTTTTCCGCATATTAAAATCATTGGAATGAAAATTTATCATTAATATCATTAAACAATTAATGATTATTATTGATTAGATTATTATTAATTAATTTAAAATTCGTGGTAAATTTCTATTGTTATTTTTTTATAATTTTCGTACCACTTAGTTCAGCCGTGTACATCCTCCGCGTCGTTCGAATACCTCCTGGTCTGAATTTTTCAGGCGATCTAAGCCTAGCATGTAGCCTCCGAGGATATCAGGGCTCCGACCCTGGTCCTTCCATCAGATGTGTGTCACCTTATTTCGCTTGTAGCAGTTTTTATCGAATCATACTGTTTTCTATTGTATATTATTTATTTAACGAGTTTACTGTGTTCAGAGTTCCCAATGCTCGGAGCGTGTTAAACATGTAGCCTAACAAAAAAGTACCATCTCTCTTTTGCTTTTTCATAAGAGAACCTTCCTATTGCTCGGTTGAAATATCCTAGTTTCCTCAATGCAGCGCCGATGATGTTTCGTATAATACTCTAGCCATACGCTCATATTATGTTTTCCAGAATTAACACACACATAAACAATCATGTTGCGATAAGTCTCAGGGGATCGCGCGATGTCAATCAAGACTCCAATCTTTTCTAGGTATTGCCGCTACTTTCCAGTTCTCCCAAGCATTGAGTAGCTGTAGGTGTTCATTAACTCCATTCATCCATGTATTCCACTCTATATATTCCTCTACCTACTACTTCTTTCCTCTGGGGTCCATTCCATTATAATTTGTGGGCATCTCTCGACATTTATCCTCACAACATGTCCAGCCCACTCTATCCCCCTACTTTTCATCAATCCCACAATATTGGGTAGTTGGTAAAGCTGATCTATTTCGTAGTTGTGATGTCTCCTCCACTCACCGGTAATTTGGTCATTACGTGGCCCATTTATTTTCGTAAGAACTTTGCTTTCGAACGTAATGAGTTCAGTTTCGAACATCAGGGTTTTATGTAATTTTACTTATACATCTCGTGCTATACTTTTAGAGCTTATAATCTTATTAGGAGCGTACAGGCACTTATTTTTTCTCTGTATTCGCCGTATTGCCGTATTCTCTGTATCAGACGTTTTTTCCGATTCACTTGATGTATTATCCGATATTACAGCACCAATACACTTAAATTATTGAAATTTCTTGTATAATTTTTCATTCCCCCTTTCTTCTTGGAATTCTTGAGGGTGATGGCGTCTTCCTATCACCTTATACTCGGTTTTTGAGGGGCTAATTTTTAGACCAAACTTCGATGCAGCCATTTCAAAGATATGCATTTCGTTCACCAGTTCACACTGTGCGTGCGTGTTTATGATGTCAATACATTATTGCCAGCATAGGCTAGATGAGAAGTATTCCTATGTTCAAATCTGATACCCATGAAATCCCCCTATTCGAATCTCATTTGATTTTCTTTAGAACCAGGTGGAACAGATTTGATAGTCCTCATTCTCGTCTTAGTCCTGTGTTCACTTTAAAACTAGACGTGATTTTATTTACCCATCTTATCTTGGCTTCCGTATTTGCTAGAACAGGATCTATGAGATGAAAAAACGCAATGAATCCAAAAAATATGCATATTACGAGACCAGTGCCCTTTTATATGAGGTTTAGACGCATGAACAATAATACATGACAAATTTCCTAATGACATATATAAATTCATGAATATATGAAATGGACATGAGTGCAGTAGTAAGGGCTGGATTTCTGGCAGTGGCGGAGGGATTTCAGTCGAAATCTCGACCCTTTGATTGAGTGCTTTGTGAAGGGCACTTCTAGTCTAGGACTTGGTTCGTCAGAATTGACGTTTATCTGTGGTTCCCTCAGCGTTAAGTGCAGGCTAAGCGGACGATGGGTTTCTCTCCTCCGATACTGACGTAATCATTCCCTTACCGTCGTACCCACCTATCCTTAATGGCGCAAATTACCTAAGTTATCGGTTACCTCCTCAAATAACCAGCCAAGTGAACTTGACCATGAAAATAATCATTCACCTAGGCCTCGGATTAACCCATTAGTGCATAGCGTCCGATATATCGGACGCACGTATTATATTTGTTTTCCGAGTACCAGTTGACATGTACAACATTGTGATACTATATTACGTTCAAATGGATATCTGTCTTTACCGCTGTGTTGATATCTCAGTTGCCTTAGTGATTTCATCGTGTCAGAAAGCATTTATGTGGAGCATGGCATCGAAAGAATTTTCAGTGACCCACACAGTGTAAGTAAAATATTTTTTTATTTTAGTATTATGCACAATATATTGATGATTTCTATTACGTTATTATTCTAAAGATTGACTTTTTACTTAATCATTGTTTTAGGTTTTTCTGGATTATTTTGTTTCTGTTATCACAACTTAAAACTGGCCGTCCGATATATCGGACGCCATGCACGGGGGTCAGTTCCAGTAGCTAATCCAATGATACCCTCTCTTATACTTATACCTTACTTTTTCATGTTAGTATTGTATATTTTAATTATAAAATAACATTATTTCTAGTAAACAATGGAATACAGGTATATTATTAATAATTACCAATAACAAGACATATTATTCTTTCATTGCTTTGTATCATACTAATGTTATAGGTTGATCATTAATGAAATTCTGGAAGCTCTAGAGGATAATGTGGATGCCGAAAGACTTATATATGTTGAACCGTCGGCAGAAGAGGAGGATACGGACGAGGACACCGAAAACTCAGATGAAGAGCATGTTGCAGACCTCAACCACCTTGGGAGAAGAATCCTTCTCAGCGTGTGTGAGGTTCAAGTTGGCAGGAACGATCAAGCGGAAATTTGAAGGCAGCTTCAAGCATCGTCAAAAATTGCCTCAATGGTCACTTCCGTCGTTTAATGAGCTGTCATTTAGATGTAAATGTGCCAATATTGTTTCAAATCGGTTATAGCGCATGCTTTCCGATAATAGCGGGGGCAGATCATTTTCCTTTGACCAAGACAAACGATTATTTCGGTATTTAGCATAGCCTGACATTAGCATGCCACCGAGAAATGTCACCGAGGCCAAGATGAAAACTTATCTATTGATGAAAGTATGATACCATATTACGGGAAGCATTATGCGAAACAGTTTATGAGGGGAAAGCCCAATCGTTTTGATTTTTTAATTGGGCCCTCTGTGCCAGTGGTGGATATATGGTCACATTTCAAGTGTACACTGGTAAAGATGCTTACAAGCCTCGGCAATTTGGACTTGGTGGAGATGTTGTTTTATCCTTTATAAATGCTGCTAATATTCCAAAAGATGGAGAACATAAGGTTTTTTCGACAATTACTTCACTTCGGTAAAACTTATTAGGCACCTTGCTTCTCTGAAGATTTGTGCAAGTGGGACAATGCAGGAAAATAGAGTAGAACGTTGTCCTCTCAAGTTAAAGTTGATGATGAAGAGGGAACAGAGATGTGTAAGAGGGAAGAGAGAGTGCATATGACTATAATAGTTATGATAATGCTTTACTTTCCGGGAGGAAAGACAATAGTGTTGTCCCTGTGGCTATGAACTATGAACACTTTTCCATTGGTTCCACTAAACGATGGTCAAGAGAGAAAAAGTGCAAGATTTCTGTGCCACAGCCCACAGTTTTCTCATCTTATAATCGAGGGATGGGAGAGCAGATCAAATGGGCCAGTTTATTGCTTCATACAGGTCCAGAATAAGGCAGAAAAAATGGTGGTGGCCAATTTTTGCCTATTTTTTCGATGCTGCAGTTGTGAATGCGTGGTGGCTTCTTTATCGAAAAATAACTGAGCAGAAAACGGAGTCACTTTTAAAATTTCGACGGTCACTTGCCTTGATAATACTGAAAAAGTTTGGTAAACCATCTAACCAAGGAAAATGTACACCAATTTCCATTAACTCTGTAAGATTTGATGGACTGAATCATTCGCCACTGTTTAATAATACCGAAAGACTTATGTAAAGGCAAAGCAAAATTCATTTGCACCAAATGCAATGTTGGGATTCATCCAAAATGTTTCTGTGAATACCATGTACAATAGTAAAATAAATCATGAATCTAATTGATATACTATTGTATTATTGCCTTTAAATACCAATTCACTGAAAAAATTATTTTTTTTAATTTATCGAATAATTTGAAAATTTTCCAAAGGAATGCACAAAAATCACCTACACAACTGCCTCCGGTGCATAGCGTCCGATATATCGGACGGGCTGTATTTTTTTAACTATATATTTATAAAAATAAAAACATTGCATAAATAAGTTTAAATGAACCATAAAGGCTAGGAGAATTAATTTTCTAAAAAACATTTAATAAAATTAACATTATGCACTAATGGGTTAATTCTAAATGTCCTCAAATCCACGTCAAATGCCGTCCTCATTTCACTTAAATATGTTAATAGTGGAGAAGGACACCTCTGTTACCAAATGAATTAAATACTGATGATAAGTGGTGCACATGGAAGAATGTCCAACCAAATTGGTCGAACTAAGAACTCTATTACAGCTATTACAATAATAAGTAGCTAATTTTCCACATAATAGATATATCCACCCTCACTGATATTTGTCTTTTTTAATGGATGCAAACGTTACCGCGCTATTTCTTCAAGACAATTTTCACTGACTTTTAAGAAAAACTATTCACGATATATGCTACATTTTTCAGATTGGTCAGGTTTTCTGGAACTGTTAAGCGGCATTGTTAGCTTCAAAGTACATATTTTAAAAGCTCTCCCAAAGATAAATCGTGTCTAATTGGCGAACTCCCATCATTTTTAACGACATTGCGTGACTCTGGAATTTTCGTAGCAGATAACCTGTTTTTATTTTAGACTGACGTCTAACTGAGTATCATTCAGGCGGCCAACGGATGAAAGTATCTTCCACCTATAGTGGGATACGAACCAATATACTTTTGATACGCGTTCAATTTTTTCCCGGTTAAGCCACCTAGGTGTACGCAGATTCTTTGAAATGCAAGCTCGGGATATTGGTAAAGCTCTAAGCGAGGAATCGGAGGATCTGGATTTGTATCTCTGTGCAAGCAAAGGAATTTTTCTGTGTAAATGTAGCACGACTTTTTCTCTTCGTGAATAGTTTCTAAGTTACGTGGATTCTATGTTAATTTGATCATTAATGTACACGCATACATTTCAATCAAGCCTTTCCATTTCGGGGTAAACACAGACGAAAAAGCTTCCTTTGGACCGAGAAAACAGCAACTGATTTAATATTTCCTTCCACATTGCTCTATCCTTAAGTATCTTCTTAGTTTCCAGCTACATCCATTTATTGGTTCACCCCTACTCTCTCGTTCTTAAGACCCCTAATATTCCTTTTCGTTGGAGTCTCTTCCACCACACTCACTAAAGACTGTACGTATTTTATTTCCTCTCACAACATTCGCTCCTCTAAAATAAGTCAGTTTCGTCATTCCACTCTCCTCCGTTCTCTCCAAATGACAATGCAAACGAAGGACGCTTCCATCCTACATATCCATTAGCGGAGACTTCATTAAACATTCTCTTACATCCCACTTATTTCTAACTCTATTCTCCCTACTTTTTACCGCAAACACTTCTCAGATGCCACTTCATTTTGCATGAACTTAGACTTATTCTCTTCCCTCAGACTACCATCTTGACGCTATGGTATGACTAGCACTCTCCAATGACCCCTGGAGATGGAGAAAGGGAATATTGATGTGGTGGGTCCGTTCCAGGTGAGATGGAAGGACAGCAGAAATTATTGAAGTGATAGTTACATGGTAGTTTACAGAGGGGACGATAGATAATTGGGACAGTTATACTATTAAATGAAAAGTTAAGGGTGAGGGCAATAAACTTAGAACCGGTGAAAGATAAGATTTTGTTGGCTGAATAATAGCACATGTTGATTTGACTGATTTCGTAGCGGTAAAGGCATTCATGCCTGCAAATTACTTATAGAGTGGAATATGTGAATAGTGAGTAGGAACAACTGGGAGAGATGATCAGAGAAGTATCAGCAAATGACACCATATAGTATAGGTAAAAGTTTATTTTTACTCTCTTCCATTCAAACCTATCTAATCCGATGGATAAATTTATGATGTTTATTCTGATATACCCAGGTTTCATCACCTAGCAATGATGTGGGGTAGAGTACTCCTTTGCATTCAACGATTTTTGCATTCCTAAGCAAACTTTTAATCCTTAATACGGATATAAATAGGCAGAACAGGTCAAAGAAAAACTATCTGTAAACATTCCACAGAATGCTAACCACGAACAATGCTTCCTCCCTTACCTCTAACTGAATTTAAGAGATGTTACTTGAAAGGTTGCCGGGAGCTTTCATTGATTCATTGGCGGGATAGATAACGGTCCACTCCCCACTTAAACGATCCGACTTAACTGACCGCGGGAGGACTGAAGTTCTAGGGTAATGCATGGTTGAATCTACACCACTGAGTCTTTTTATTCATGAAAATACAATTCTTCTTGCTATAATACCCTTCCTTTTGTATACAGCCACTCAAATGCAAACCGGATTTTGGCCTCACCAACCACTTTTCGCCATTTTACTTCACTGTTAGTCTTCCATCCATTTCTTCCAAGTCAACGTTGATGATATTCCTTTATTTAGGGTCCCACTATCGGAGTCTCGGCCTTTCCAGCGATCTTCTACCGCTTGGATTCCCATGTAAAACCTTCCTTTTAGCTATTCCTCTTCCCGACTGTATTCATTTTCTCGCTTACGATAGTATTGTTTGATGTCAACTAATTTGGTCCTACCCCCGTTATTTTTCTATCAAAGCGAAGACATTTCGTGTAAAATTTTTGTTTTTATTTGTTCCCGGCATGATTAGTGTAATTTTTAATGTGACGTCAGGAAATCGTTCCAACTAGCGAATCATATAGCTTTAATAAATTTTGTCACGATAAAATAAACAATAATTTGCAGCGCCGAAGATATTTCGCGTTTATTTTAATAATACTTTATTTGGCCTTCAGATACTCTACATCACTTTTCGCGGTATCGATAGGTATTTACCTGATCGATAGGTACGTTACCTGAAGGAAATGCCTAAAATATAACTGAGGAGTCCGTACAGCCACTAATGTAAGTTGGCTTTATATTTATAAACATTTGCCATTGAAATATTTTATTTTATTCGGGTTCGGAATCAATATGATTTTGCTGCATACAGTCAGCTACGGTAAGATATTTCGTCCCCAAAAAAATAATGGGGCTGAAACTAGAGTTTTCATATCAGTTGAATAAGGTTAAAAAACAATTTTTTCTTGAAGAACATTCTTTGCAGTATAAGTATTCGATTATATTTATTATTAAAATTAATGGTTAAAGGCGTAACTCTGTGGAAGGTTACCGCAGAAAAGTCGAAAAAGAAAATTCTCTTAGTTAATTCCACACTTAAAATTTTCATTTCATCTTTGAAAATGATTGCAAAGCAATCGAGACCTAGGTCGTTAATAAAATTGAAGTGCGGAGTTTACTAAGAGATTTTTCTTTTTCGTCATGTCTCCAATATTTATTATTATTTTGCTGCCTGATTTATCCCTTCGACAAATTATTAATCATACCCCTACGTATCCAATGAGTAAAGGGCAACTAAACGTATTTATTTTAATAACAGCTCAAAATTATCTGTCATTTCTAGTGAAAGTAGCTTTAAAGTGTGAGACAAATTAATTACCACCAGTATTAGTGGGCCGCCAACCACGATTATCGCGATGTGCTTCAATTTGAAAACGTTGCGGTTGTTTACGGCCATGAATAGAAATTGAAGATCGTACAGTCGAGAAATGTTGCCATCGCCGCATCCATAAATATGGCCACGTAAATTCATAATGAAACGTCAGTTTGGTTCACTGTCATTCACCTTCATCTTTTATGAAGGAGTGAAAACAATGGTTGATTGCCACTATATTATTATGATATTGTGACATCGTTTTCATCGTTTCCTCTCTTTTGCAACAAATTGCAATCTTCTATTTCGTATTTCCTTTGGCTTGCCCAATGGGACATGCATGAGTTGTTTTTTATACTAATTCTGAAAGATTTCAATGCTTTAACATTTATTTTAACAAACGGTTGTCCAGCTCGTCAAGTGCAAAGAAAGACAATCCAGACTAATCATTGCAGTAGAAGCAGAAGCATAAAATGGAAACTTTTAAAGCAATAGCTTTTATACATCCACATTGTTTTGCAGGTGAATTTATTGGGAAATACATTCACTTTCACGTAATAGGAAGTTGTTCTGTGATGCAATGGATAGTTGGTGCAATGAAATTCCTAACATGAATACGAGAATAGTTTCCAGCCTCGAAGAAAATACTTGCTTAGAACTTGCGTAGATGCTCATGCTGCTTGCTTGTAAGCATTTATTAGCCTCAAAATCTTTTTGTCACTCTGAGTTACACGCGTTTGTTCTGCTCTCAGCACCATGAAAAGTGAACGTGTGAAGTAATGATAGTCTTTTCTTGCTTCACATATAAGTTTTGTAGATTAGTAATCAAAACGCATGCTTAGCACTTGCAGAATGTGAGCTCAGGATATGTTTTTATCATAGCTGTGTCACCAAAAGTCACGATGGTGACTGAGTTAATCACGTAGAATAGTTTAACACTCCAGAAGCACTTCCATTTGAAAAACAAAGAGGTTTAAGTGCCTAGATAATTAGATCACGTGAAGGAAGTTTAGCCTTGGTTTGTAAATTTTATCCTTAGTGAGAAGTTACAAACGTTCGAAAATTTAAGGGCCCTTCAGGAAACGTCTGAACTTAGGAGAGTCTTAGAAAGTTTGAGTCACTCACCTAAGGGACTTAAGAATGTTGTAGACAGAATGTACCATATGAAATATGAGTATTTTATGACCACTATTACATTATTTACTTTGAGACCTTTCTTAAAATTGGTAGATAAGGGGTATGTGTCATTTTTAGTGTCCCCATTTTTATCCCGTATTTTTTAGTTTATAGTGACCAGGCAGAGGAAAAAGAACGAGGGAAAACGCCAAAACTCTTCCGAAATGGTCAAAGCAATTGAAATCGCACGAAAACGTTTCACATTCAACGCGGAATGAATGCTGATCTATATTTCTAATAGATATTGTGATCGGTGAGGATGGTTAATTATTAATTTTCCTTCCCCGAATGACATCATCAGCCGTATATATTTCCTCTCAGAAATACAATCAGCTCTTAACTGCCTTTTTCATAATCCGCCGAATCAAGGTTCCTAATCAGGAGTTTTCAACACTGGACCTTGTGACGTTAACTATACTGATCGGATACTAGCACTAGCCTGTCTTCTTCAAATTATGTTGCGTCAGCGCACATCGCTTATTATCGGTCTATTTTTTTAAACTTCGATCTCATCTCCAATTAGGTTTATTCTCCTTGTGTTATTTTTAAGCAAGCTTCTGAAGGTGCGGCGTAGTGTCTACTCGTAAACCACTTATATCAAGGGCTTATTATCCATTTAGGGCACATCCTTCTTTGTCCTATAAAGTTATTGCCTTTAGCTTTAATTAGGGTTGCTATTGTGCAGGCCAGAAAATATATCCATATGATTTATACTCTAGTAGTGGGTTTTTATGGTCGTTGTCTGAGTTTGTGCAGGATGGCGTGACTATTTCGAAGCCTTCTTACAGTCAAGGGCCCTGGTAATAGTTTCCATTATGTCAACATTCAAGATCCTTTATAAGCTGATGATTGCAGGTTTATTATTCCCCTTTTCTCGCGAAATATCCGAGCTCTTTCGATCTCGTGAAAAACACTCGAATGCCGTTTTTACCTTTTTGTCGTGGATTAGGGGCATTTAAGATCATCTTTTGCGATAGCATAATCCTATTGCAGCCAAATTCGTTCAAAAGCAATCGTAGAACTATGGGGAGCATTATTAAGTGGCAAATTGCTACGGGCTGTGGCGTTGGGTCAGGTAGTTAAGATCTATTTCAAAGATATCTTAAAAGCCGCGGAAGGAAAACCAAACTAAAAATTTCCTCCAGTAAAGATGCTCCTTGGTTTATGACGCAGCTTGGTCATTTCGATACGGAAATACCGAGAATTCTCTACCATTTGGTAATTTGGGCATGCTCTTTAATCTAGCTAAAGTTTCTTGGCGCATAAACATCCCTGGTTTATTGTCCGGGGAAGTCTATTGAGGAAAAGAATAGGTACTTCAGAGAAACTTCACTAAACTGACAGAAAAGGAGTTCTTGGTATTGATTCGAATAAGTATGTTTATTTTTAAGCCAAATATGAATCGATGTCCATGGAGTTTTAAGTTCTTATCTTTCCTTACATCGGCTGGTTTGCTAGGCTATTTCTCCGAATGGTTGACAATCAGAATTAACATGGTTTCTTGGCAAAAAGTGTGAATGTGTCATTGTCTCTTACCGCATGAAATGGTGCTAAGAGAATGAAAAATTCTAATACCCTTGAAAAATTCATATTGTTCCACTAGTTCTATGAAAAGTTTCCTCAGTTAAATTCAATTAATAGCCTAACAAGGGTAAAAGATGGGGCAGAACCGTTTTGAATATCCATTCAACCTTGAAATTTATCTCTAGTGTTAAGTAATAAAAATCATACTTCTGCAGTGTAATAGCTGTGTACATTTGTGTAGGAAATCCAATTTGTCAACGAAAATCCTCCCAGATATCATTCAATGTCCCTAACCATTCTTAAATGATATCGGCCACAAAAAATGTTTCCGCCCGAGTTCGAACCGGGGACCTTCCGCGTGTTAGGAGGATGTGATAACCACTGCACCACGGAAACTAGTAAATTGTAGTGAGTTTATAATATTTTTTTCCTATAAAACCATAATGCTGTTTCTTTAGATTTGTTTGATATATGTGATTGTAGAGGAGCGTGTAAATATAATTTTCGTGGGCCAGAGGTGATCAGTGGACCACCAATTGTAGAAAATAAGCGAATGGTACTTTACGAGAATCTCATAAGTAGATGGAACCACAATTTTCACCGAAAAGATAAGTATCTATGTTGTGGTATGAGGAATTAAAAAATATGTTACTTTTTATGGTTATTAATATCACTATAATCCCACCTATGTTTATTTGCGTTCCACTAAATTGAAGACAGTTCCACCTGTTTCAAGATTTTCCAAACAAAATAAGTTTGTAAATACCTGTCATCAATATGACCGCCATGCATTTTATATCGTAATTACATATCGTATTGCATGAGCCGGTGAGTAAGCCCCGAAGAAACGGTTCCACTTAAAAAAGGAATTAGCTTTAGGTATCTACGCCAACGTTACTCAGGAGGTTAATCTTAGTTAAAGAAGACCCAGTGTTATTGCAGGGTATGAAAAACCACGAGTAATTGCATAATAAACGCTGATGATTCCATCACTGCGTGGAGTTCGAATTTTTACCTAATGATTACATTACTCTGGCAACCTTGCCCTCTTTTCATCTTCTCCCCCTTGAACTGTTCTTTTTCTCACAAACTTCAGGATAAATTATGAGCCACCTCATTCCTTTTAGACTGTGATGGATTGCACGAGTGGACGAGTAACTTCGTTTCACATAGTGTGTGAATTTAGGCACGGGAATTTAACAAGTTGCAGTGGTAGTATGTGGCCACATCGGAAGCAACGCTTTATCTCACCATTTGAGGAAGAGGTAGGAAGAGATGATGATAAGGAGACCTAAGACAGAATGATGCAGTAAACGTACCTTGTCAACGAGAGGTTGATGCGCTTTTATAATGACGGTTTCAATACATTGCAGTCTATTGCCTTATATTTTAGAAAAAATATGTAAAAAATCTAGTCAATATATTCCGGCTTATATATGCAATCATGTAACTTGAAAATAATCAGTACAAATTAAATTAAAGGTTGTAGGAAAGCTTAAATTTTGCTTTGAAAAGCATTAGAAGAATGGACCTTTAATGCTCTTAAGAGGCGTAGGAAACATGCACGTGATTTGTGTATAAATTGTGTCATCACGAAAATGTTTGCTATTACAGTAAGTTCTCGATTTACGTCGGAAATTAGTGCTGAAGAAGAGCGACGTAAGTTGAAATGTGGCTCATATGAACGCCACGTGATAAATTCGAATTATTTCACTCTATCGCGTGCCACCACTAAAGGAGAATCCACCACGATTGCGTGAGTCAAAATAAATATTGTACTTCTCGTTTTCAGTACTCGAAAAATGCAAATTTCGCAGATGCTATTTATCTTATCTATCAGAAAACCAAACTAAGATATTAAAGCTGAAAATTATTCGACAAATATATTTTTTATAAAGCACCTTTACCAGCCATAGATGCTGACTGTAGATTGTACCATGTAGAGTAATTGTATGTTGACTTCAAATATTGCAGTAATTTCCAATTGTGTAACTCAAAATTAAAGGTTTCGCGGTGCTTATATTTTAGTTGCTATCCAATTTTGTAAACGAATACGCTTCTTTTACTCAGATTTTCGCTAAATGGCATTTATTTTTTATGGAAAGAACACTTTTCTTCCCTAGTTTCACCTATTATTTCATTGTACCCAATGTAATTGCATATTTTATTTGCGAGAAAAATTTTGTGGAAACAGGATTTTACCAAACGGAGGAAATATTTATCTACTGGTAGTCAGAAAGCAGAGAAATGAAATATAAATCTTTAAGTTACCCCCTTATGAGTCACTTGTGTGCAGATTTCACTGTGAGCAAATTTTTTTTTGCACCCTGAGTTGGGGATGAGGAATCGATCAAGCGACATCTTTTTATGGGGTTCCGGGAACCTAACCCAAAATGTTTCCAAATTTGGCACGTTGGTAGTTTGAGTCCTTGAAAAACGCAATTGTACTACAACTACTCAAGCGCCTTGCTCTCTAGTCGTGAAGATGCACATACTTGAAGTAGATGATCACTTCCTGCGAAAGTCATCACACATATGCCAAACCTACACTGTGGGCGGAGTAAAAATAAAATCTTCAGATACAGTTAAATATCTTGGAATTATCTTAACTTACGAGATATCATGGGGAACACACATATAACATATGCGGTACAACATTAAAGAAACTAGGTTTTGTTAAGCGTACAATAGGAAGGTCGTCCGATGAAAAAGTCAAAGAGAGATGCCAATTCGCTCTGGTTAGGTCACACCTTGAATACGCCGCAAGCATTTGGGACCCTGGTCATAAAGATTAAAGCAAAAAACTAATAAAATATAAAGAAAAGCATCACGCTACGTTAAATACTGCTCCGAATGAACATTAGTGTCTCACAACATTTGGAGGGATTAAGGTGGGAGCCTCTAGAGACTCGGAGGCTGCATGCTAGGCTTAGGTTGCTTGAGAAATTTCGCACTGGTGAGCTCCAGAGCGACACAGAGAATATTATTATGTCTTACTACATCTGTAGGACTGACAGAAGCAATAAAATAAGAGAGATACATTGACGAACAGATATGTACCATAACTTGTTCTTACCTTGCACAATAAGCGATCACAATAAAAATTGAGCTCCACTAAATACACTCCCACAACACTCGTCAGCATTTCTCCTCCCAAAACCTTATCCCTTACATCTTTACACGCCCGGTATCCTAACATCCCCTGCCACACGCCAATGAGGTGGCTCGCGGGGTAAAATGTATATTTAGATGTAGATGCCAGTCGAGACGATGCCCAAATTATTTACTCCCGCTCAGTTGGCTCCCCTGTTTTCGGGCCCAATTTATTCCCCGCGCGTGTCCCCTCTCCGCTTTTTTCTCCCCATCATTCCCTCCTGCTTAATCTTTCCCATTACCCCCGTCCCATTTCCTCTCTAAACCATGTATTTCTCTACATCCGCCCCATCCTCCTTCCTACTTTGTCTTCTTTAACTCCTTCCCCCTTCCCATCGCTGTCCACTCTAACTACCTCCGTCTCTTTATTGGCTGCGGTCACAGGTCTGGTCTATCTCCGATCCAGACGTTTTCTTTCAGGCTCCCCGTCGTCATTTATTCGTGCAGTGATGGGTTTCAGTGCCTCTTATTGCTTAAGTGCTATGCATTATTCGCCATTCGTTCTGCAATACTTGCCAAGTCAGAACAGAACATTATCAATCCTACATCACGTTTTATCTCGCGTTCCTTAGATAGGGCGTATGAAAGGAGGTGTTGGGAAACAATGGCATTTATATTATTCTAAATAAAACATTTTAATACGTATGTTATCAGATTTTACGTATGTTAATTAGTATTTGCCGTGGTCCCTTATGGTCTTGTTTTTTGCTGGGCCAACTCGAGAATCTGCTGGTAGTTTCCATGTTCACCACTTCATTTGGTTTGTCACCTCTTTCAGTTTAGTCAAAGAGCATAATCATCTCCATAATCAGGTTTAGCTCGGGTCTCATTATCTTTCTGAGGGGTTTAGGGAATTTCCCATTCTCTTGAAGTTGGCGCTGAGGGGACCGCATCGGCGAACTTCATCGCACACGAACGATGAATGCAGAGATGAGTGCATGATGTACATAGAAACGTGCGGTAATCTACCGGTAGGTAGCAATCGGTTGGCTTAAAACAGTCACGGCCAATGTTTTTAGCATAGTTATCGTATTGGTTTCAAATGCCCATTTTAGTACAAAATGTACAAAGTAGAAGTCTTTCCTCTATCATTTATTTTATTTTTATTTATTTATTTTATCTTCACTACCCCGAATACAGCACGATGTGCCAATTTACGTCGGGTGAATAACAGTAACAACGGACGAGACACAAACACCCATGTCCTGGGCAGATAATATTTTACCCAGGTGGGACTCGAACCCGCGACCCTAGGATCAGCAGGCGAGGACTTTACCCCGCCGCCACCGGGGCCGACAAATTTGGCCACAATTTGGTGGTAATCTACACTATTTAATCTCTACGAAAGACCTCAGAGTATACAACTTTCTCTACTCGCGATTCGACAAATGATAGTCATTTAATGCAAAATAGCGCATTCCTTCTCTCTATTTTTACCATGAAATAACTGGAGAGAGTGGGGATTGGGAAGGAGTGAGCGGAATCAGTGGTGAAAGAGGAGTGGGGGTAGGTAATGACATCGGCGTGATCTTCAAGGACAGTGGGTAGTGTTGGGAGTCAAAGTGGAAGACAATGGGAGGTTTTGCAGCATTATATTGCGAAAGGGAATCAATTAAGTTAAAGATGGGGTGGAAGCTCGAATCAAATATTCGATCGTCGATCATTGTAACTCCGGGCTAAAAAAAATCCCTCGTTCAACAGTATAATTACAGCCTTACATTATCCACGATTGACGTCTTTATCGGAACTCAACCGTAAACGCTGTTACGATTTTCGAAGTCGTTTTACTGTCTGGCTCATATCAACTGTCTTCAATCTGTTTTGGAGTGCTATGCTCAGAGCGTAGGGCCTGAAATTAATGGTAATCTAGTTCGCTCTTTTGTTACTAAGTGAGGAGCGCTCTTGAGCGCAAGGTAAGCGCCCGGTCTCTCGCATCTTGGATGTTTTGAGAGACTCCCACCTTACTTCTTACTCGGTTAAATATTTTTCACAAATATGTCTACTAATATACGAATATAATGTAATTTTTACGTTGATTCTCTCTCATGGGCTCGAAAAGCTGTGAATAATCTTAGTACTCTTACATTAATGTAAGATATACTGCAGCTGGCTTGAGGTTCTTATTTTCATTGCCAAAGGCAATAATTTCGAAGTACTTCTCAACTCAGCATCAAATTACAGGTCAGTTTCTTAACTTAGTAAATTTCAGTGAAAAGGGGTCTACTCTCCTTTTTTCGATCGATGAACCCATCTTATTTACAAAGCAACTATAGAGAGAATCAAAAGTCCTTAGAAGAGGAGGATAGAGGAAAGAAATCGTGTGAAATGGCCTTTTTATATTTTATTTATTAGGTTCCTCCATGGTTTTATGCCGAGAGAAAATCAATATCAGGTACGGCTGAGGGAGAATCGCAAAAAGAATCAGTTTGACGCTCAATGACCACCCTAGTCCCTATGAGGAAGCCTGCAAAACAGAGCGTATAATTAAATGGAGCGTGAGCTGCTTCCTTCCTTAGGCTAGGTAGTGAAGTTCGCGAAATAGGCGTTTGAATGGTTCTCGCAATTGAGGCGGATCCAGTTACCCGAAAAAGCTTCGTCTTAGTGATTAATACTCATTGCAGAGCGTTCGAGGAAGGTTCATTAGACTTCTTTAAGGTGAAAAGACGCTGGTCTCAAATAGATATGCATCGGGGTTGTTGTCGTCATGGTAGTAATAGATTGACAAAGTGAAAAACAGAAGGCGCTAAACGGTGATTATAAGTTAAATCCACTATGAGAAACACAGGGAACTTTATTGCCAAATTTTTTAGATCTTGAAAATTTTTTCGACTGCAGTTTTAAAAGGAGTATATAGCAATCGCCAAGGGTTAGTCTTATTTTCCATCATCCGTACTCCAATAGGCCATCCTTGTCCACGAATCTACTACTTGATGCAAACGGAGATTCCAATAATTGTTTTTTTCACGCAGTAATAGTACTGGAGTGTTAAAGTCAGTTTATTCATCAATTGATAATGTTACTGTAAGCAAGAGCTTTCACTGACTGCGGTATATTGCAGTTGTATGACGTTGAAACTCATGACGCAAGGATGAATAGCAATATTAAAATGAACTTTTAATGTTGCTGTTAACTTGAAATTGCTATTTACAAACTTACCTCTATTACTGTCGCCTCATATTTGTTGAAATATCTCGCATTATTTTATTTTCTGCACATTTTTATGCGATACTTATCACATATTGCATGCTCACTCGTGCCCTGTATGTTATCATTTTTGTCGACGTAGCACTCTCTTGGTTTCAGGTTTGGTCTTGCATTGTTCTTTTGACTGCTCTTTGGCCCTCGCCTGTGGGCTGAGAAGCGTGCCAGGTTCTGATTTGAATTGGAACGAGCACTGGATACCTAGAATGAAATCACCCCGTGCCACGCCCCATGGTGGTGCTGGCACGATATTTCGTTCATTTAAAGGGAGAATGTGAAACCAAATGGTACGAAAGGGTTAATAGACACCATCGACACCCTTCTACGATCTACTCACGGGTATGCTAGCCAAATGATTGGACATAGTTTTCTTCATTCACCTTCCTTCCGTCAAGAAAGGTGCATTGGGCAAAATTGGGTCGGAATCCCTCCCATTAGAATCATTACCTTTGACTGGGAGACTCCTTTTTAATGATGACTTTTGTGTCCCCTTTCGCAGTCAATCCCGCGAATTTTCCACTGCACAGCTCCATTTTGCTTCCTCTCTTGTCACCCTCCGCGTGCTTCCTCTCATATTCCGCTCTTTTGGCCCTTTTCTTCTTTCGTTCCCCCCTTATTCTCTCATTTCTTCTCCATTCTTTGACTGGTGCTTTGTACTAATATTGCTGTATTTTGGATGTAGTCTTCTCGGGTGTGGCTCCCGGTTAGGCTTTCCATAGCCGACGTTTCGACGAGATACTTGTTCATCTTTCGTCGTGAAAATCTCACTGTTGCCCTAAAGAAGATGAGCAAATTGCTCGTCGAAACGCTAGCTACGGAAAGCTTTAGCCCGAGAAGACTTCATCTATATCCTCCACAGCCTACGGTCTTCTAATACTGCATTATTACTAATCATTTAATAAATTTGTAGCTGTAAGTTTGTGTTCTTTCCACAATATGATTGTTTTTTCAAAATTCACCTTTACTATTCACAACCGATCAAAATATGTACATGGGTACTTGAGGATGTAAATTACTATTCGGTTACTCCATTCTGCCGTCGTTTGGAAATAACTTATGAGCGCCTACATCCATTATTCTAATGCTAATTCTCAAGTGGTCTGATGCTTGAATAATTCAGATGATGCAATGCGTAGAATGGATATATTTTGGTCACAGGAACATCTCACCTTTTACTGTCGAGGTTGTAGGTATGTGTTATGGTCTCGTGCGTACTGATGGCTATACTGATTCTCCAGGCCGTTTTACATTAGGCACTTAATTGTGCATTAGGATGACGGAGACTGCGAGAACGTGGGCGAAGAATTGGAGCTGGAGCCATTTTCATGTATTTTCTTCGTGCATGCACACAGTCATTTTATCTAGTACCTGCTTTACACGACGTAATTTTACTGCACATCCATCAATGCATCAGACTGTGTAGTAAAGATTCTGGAGTCAAACGGTCTTCAAGGCACCAATAAATCGGCTTTGGTCACATACTAGTAGAAACACTCATCGTGCCGATACATCCACTTACAATAGGATTATACAGTTAAATGTTGATTTTTTTCTAATTACACTGATATTACGCGTTACATTCGAAGAAAAATAAATTTAATCGTTCTGAGAACATCAGGTGTTTTTATTTACTATCTTCTTGTAAAATTGGACGCGCTGAAAAATTATAAGTTAAATAGTTGACTCGTTAAAAAGTTAGTGATGAAATTTCTGTGTGTGAGAAAGGCAAATGATGTGGAAACGAGAGGGAAAATGAACGGTACAAGTTTTCCTTTTATACTTAACCGTACGTCGTCTCTGGCTCTACTGTATGGAACTTTTACATTGCGACATGGAAAAAATATACAAAGAAGATCCCACTTTCAGATAAAACTGTTACAAAACCGGTAGTAGGAATATTTTCATGTCAAATTTGTAAGTTTTCTTTCTTTCGTGCATGGAACTAATAAAATGTTTTTCTTAAAATTCAGATCATTTTGTCATCTATCCAGATAATTTTAATAGAAGGTTATTTTCTGTTCTTTATGCCTTGTGGAGGTTGCAATATAGTGAAACCAGCGAGCACAGTGGTTAAGAACACGGGCTTCACATCCCGAGAACTCTTATTCGAATCCCAGCATAGTTGGAGATTTTACAAGGAAATCCCGCTCTCGAATTCGTGGCTGTGAAGATATCACTTCAAGTATATTTGTTTGTCCGTCGGATGGGATGTATAACTGCGGTCCACTTGGCGTAATTTGTTTATAGGAGACTGATACCGAAGCCCTAGTCTTTTCTCATTTCCCAGATAAACTTTCCTTTAACAACTAACGCACCCGTGCTGTATAACACAAATAATTTATATCGTCGGTCGCCTCCCAAATTAGCAAGGAGTGCACGACGTTAAAGGTAACCAACTACGGTATAGTTATTAGAAATATTCGACTTAGGTTTAGGCGTTCATAAGACGGGACATTGTTCTCTCCTATCCCATTATAGGGTTGCACAACTTCAAAATACGATGCCTCGTATCATGTTTCGTTCATTATACACCCTAGATGTCTTCTCGACATCTGGAGTGCTTGTCCTTCCACTACTTCTCTTTCCCAGAATCATCCATAAAGAACATCATTGAAAGCGCTATCAGTTATCACTGAATCAAAAACAAAGCTCAATTACTTCAGGCTTCACCTCGTGAAAGTTGTGTACATCCATATCATTAACAGACACAACGTTTTTCTGATGTAATCTCTGCAGAAAATCGCAATTGTTCCTTCTTATGGGTGATGGGGAGAACGACAAATGTACCGCTATTATTTTCAATTGACTGGTTGAATTGTGGGCAAGAAGGAAAAAATTGGCATTTAAGATATTACGAAGAGAGGAAAGTAATCTGCTTAACTATGAAGAGACACCATGTGAGAGAAGTAGCGGACAACTCTACTGAAGGCAATATAAGTTGTCGAACAACTCTGCCTGTCGTACTCCTTAGAGCAATACATTAAATGGTAAAGAAATTAAGAAATGTAAAGGGAATTAGTGTAAGGTTTACTTACTAATGTTTGAGGAATTGTCAAGGAAAACATGATAATGGTTATACTAAGTAACCATTACAATCCCAGAAAAAATATATATTTCATCTTTTACCACGATGGATTCGACGCTGTGTATCGCCTTCAGGTCACAGCATCGAAATCATAGTCGGAGGAGATTTGTTGAATTATAGGGCTTATTTAACCCTGAACAATGAAGAATTCCCCCTAGTTTGGCTAGCGACCTTCTTCTCCTTAGTTGGATCAGTAAAGGTGATGAATTTACTCTAGCAAAGAAAGTTTAATAGGACTGCAGTAATTTTTATTATTATTATTATTAATAGAGGTAATCTGAAAGAAGGTACAGATAGAAGTACGAGTCTCTACACCTCATCATAATCTGCAGCTATAGGTCCATGTATCTTCACAATATTGCGCTCTTAAGCTTGGTATATATCCTACCACTCTGTATTTCATTCAATTAAAAACAAAACATCCCTAACCGATTGTTAACCAAATAATATTGACTACTCGTTCGTCCCTCGACCAGTCATCTCTCAAAACCTGTGTCCTTCACGAAGGAACCTCTCCGCAGCCCGCCTCATCATTTTACCTCTAGAGTGCGTCCTCAGTCCATCATTTCCACCACAGACGGGAGATTTTTGAAGGAAGAGAGGGAAAAAACAAGCGAAAATGTATTCTTTTTATCTCCCTATCTTCTCTTCGCCTTGAATCCCTGAAGCGCTCGCTCCCTCCTTCGGCTTACTCCGCCACCGTTCGTTCTCGCGTCGTGGCGCCGGAGGGGAGGGGGACTCGAGCATTGGTGCTGCCTCCACTCGAGTAGCCCGGTCGAATGGGGAACTACCAGCGCTCTCGCATCGTAGCAGTTGAGACCCGTTCTTTACAGTTCGTTCCCCTCTCGCTCGCCTTCCATTCCTACTCGCCGTGCCGCGAGTCATTCCTTTTCCGTCCTTCGGTTCCACGCCGCCGTCTCTTGTCGCTGGGGCTCAACCGCCCGCGAACTCCGGGCGGGCTTTCAAGGAGGAATCGCTCGAAAAACCACCGTTGGTGACGCTCCGTTTTTCTTTCGCAGTGGCTGCCGCTAAAGAGCGCGGCTAGCAGCGAAAAGTCCACTCTTAAAGCCAACTGGTGTCATGTTCAGCGCGAACGAGAGGAGTCCATTATGTAGAGAATTATTTAGGTCATGATTGTGGATTCGCAAATTAGGTTTAAATTATCATTGTGATTCATCTGTTGCCTGTTGCAAAAAAATTATTGTTAGCTTTCCACCTCAAATCATATTTTTGTGTTTTTTTCTGATTAAAACCCATTGCATATGCAAAAGTTAAAGTGAAAACAATGTGCAAACTAAGGAAAAATATATTTTTTAGCCCTGTAATGTTTAACCCTTACCTCTGAAGGAATCTCATCTCATTTACTATTGTCCTTTTCCCCGAAAACGGTACAATCGAAGGTGAAGGAAGAACTTTAAAAAAATTCTTTTAACAGTTTTTTTTCCTTCTTTAACCTTCATAAATTAGTGTAGAGTGCGAATGAATCCTCCCTCAAAAACAAAAATTTTGCTAAGCAAGAGAAAACACTGGAATATTCCTTTCGGAAAATAAAATGTAAAAAGTGGTGAAAGAGGAAATGAAAACCGGAAGTAGTGGTCCGACTTACATTTCCTGCTATCAGCAATTAATGGCAACTATTGCCCGTAGATTAGGATAAAATGGCACTCAAATATTTCCCTCGGGCTGAAATTGGCGAGATCTAAATAAACCTCCGAGTAACATGATGGTATTGTTGAAATAATCTATACATTACACTCCTTTATTTTACCTTTTGACAGCTGGACATGGAATCTCTGTGGTATCTCAGTTATCAACGAAAAATGTTCGTTAATAGGCATATTTCCTCATCATTCTTTCTCGTGCATTAGCGAATGGATAACTTCGCAAGCTTTATAAAAGTTACGTGTAACTCTCCCACGATGTAATCGATAATTTTATACAACTCACGTGCCATTATTATGTAGCTACTCACATGAGACAGTTTCTGGAATGAAATCTTATTTCGAATGTTTCGAGAAGTTGTATTTGACCCGCTCACGAACCTTGATGGCTGTTTCCCTCCCTATTGGGAAACGCTTGAGGAAAGAATCTATGCTTGATGGGAGAGCATCGTTAATTATTACTTCTTCTGATATCATTTTAGAAGGAATTTATAGGAGTTTGAAAGAAAAACCGAAGGAATGAATTAATAATTGCTCCAGTTTACTTAACATTTAATTTCTTTTGGAGGAAAGAGACGAAATAAAAGAATGATCCTATAATACAAAATATCTTTTACAAACTAAGAATTAAAGAGACAATAAAGTCATTAGCCTAGAAATATGAGAGTGGAACGTCCGTATTGAAGATATTTGGAGCGCTTCCCGAGGAATGGAAAGGGATTCAAAAGAATGGTTGAGAATGCTTTAAGAGGGAAATTTGTATGATCATTTAGCAGTTATTGAATGTTATTCATTATTTTTTTAATTTTTATAAGACAATGCAAACATAGCATATCAATTTATATTAGTGTTTCAAGAATCAGAATAATGATCTGTGAATATATGTATAAATATCACTAATTTTCGCTGCCGCTACAAAAGTGGTATGCACACTATGCAGTTTGGGGATCGGGTATGGTATTGGCCTCCCATTCCGAAGGCATAAGTTATTTAAGTGAAACACCCGATTCTTCCTCGGGTGATGTGTGGATAGCAGTGCCAAGCAAAGTTCTTCGTCCGTCGAATGAGACGTTAAACCGTGGACTCATTAGTGCCTTTCCATAAGTATAGTCGTCTACGACAGGTTTCTATCCATTCTTCATCCTTATCTTATATAATCCTCACCTTGCCAACCCACCCATGTATCCTCAATCGCGCAAATAATCTTAGTCGTCGGTCGCCTTTCCAACTAGCCCACCTTACTTTACGGCTACCTTGTTTTAATTTAAAGAGCCACCTCTACTACAGTAGAAAAGCTATAAACAGTCATGTGATCGGAACACTTTGTAGCTTTTATGTGTATTAGTGTCCGTTCGCGGGTAATATTTTATGGCATTCGATGTATGTACTTTCACCGTCATTCGAGTGGCCGTCTCGCCCGTTCCACCACAGACTCATGGGCAAGGATCGATGCCTAATTAGACATCCAATCCAACGTGGCGAGTTTGATTGGATTTTCTCTGGCATTTTAGACTAGTATGGGTCGAAAGCTGATATTTTACACGCCCAGCCGTTATTCTTCATTCATAATCAAAAAAACTTTCATAAAGTCATTTTTTATAGCTAATAAATGTTTTCATAAAGGGTAATAATTCTAGACGAGGTCTTTAATTGGGCACAAATAGCAGCAAGTTGACCTCATAGAGTCGTGAGATTCACTTCGTGGAAATTTTCGCTCGCGCCCTTAACTTCCACCAATCGCCGCGGCCTCCCACCTTCGCGAGGTGCATGCCCGGCGGGAAGTCAAGGTCATTCGTCCGTGGTATCCATACGCGCCACTGAACGGGAGCCACATATATATTGATGGTGATGCTATTGACGAAGTATTTGAGTCGGAACTGATTACTAGACAAAGCATTTTTCAAGAAAAGTTTACATCCTGATACCCCATTTTCAGAATGATTTTAATGATTTATGCTCGTAAGAAGTACCTAACTCGCTGCTACACGACGGGCTAGCCGGCAAAAAAAGACCGCCCGCTTCGCCGAAAAATACTTTTTTTGTGGTGAGAACACGCGAAAGTCACCACCAGAGGACTAAGACATTCGCACACGTGCGCACCTCTTGCAAAAAAATGAACCTTACGTCCCGCAAGGAGTCGTCATCCAGAAGTAAAAGGGGCGTTCACCCACCCGCCCTTTCACTCGGAAGAATTATGATGCCTTCCCCCAAAAATGTACCCCCACTCATATCCCCCCTTCCTTCCCATCCTGTTTGAAGACAAATGGAAGAACCTCTTTTTTTCCTCCTCTGTGGTTCCTGTTTTCCTCCCCACGGCGTTGTGCGATGCGCGGATTCGGTGATCGCATTACGTTATAAATATAACAATGTCGGTGCTGTTCAAAGATATATCATTCGCAAGTGCGCATAAAAGGGGCGGTTTTGCGAGATAATATCCTCCAAGGTCCTGAGAAATTTTTGAGAGGTTAATAATTTAAGCAACAATAAATTTGGAGTTTTATTTCTTTAAATGCTTAGGTTTAAATGCTTTCTTTAAACTCCATAAATCTCATGTAAGCTATTTTAAATGTCAACTTTATTGCCAGGGTAAAAAAAAGCTTAGGTACTCTAGAGGTCATTCGAGTATCACTTTTAGAATTTTTATTACTTTACATTCATAGGTTGCTTTTCACTGTTCAACTACCCAACAGAATACTAATCACAAAAATTGTTATGGTTTTCGTGATTATTGCGCAGCGATAGATCAGACGATTGCAGCCTCTTAGCGTGAAACGATTTGGCGGTCGGAAACGCGCAGACTAAATGACGCCACTGGCAGAATTTAGCATTTGGAATAGCTTCATAGAGTGAGTTGTGAGCTAACTGTAGGTGAAGTTGCTAGCGGTCATCTTTTTCAAGAATTGGGGAAATACTAGAGCAAAATGTCCTGAGTTTATGGAATTCATTATTAAAATCAGATGTATTCATGTTTGCCACCAAAATATACAGAAATATGGTCTTTGGGTTGTCTGCTTAGTGAGGAAATTATGCAATTTGGAGTTTGAAGTTCCTCCAGCTAAGATTAAAACAAAGACGAAAAGTCCAGCAGAAATTTAATTAAAAGGATAATGATCTCTCACGTGACTAGAAACTTAAGTTAGATGATCACAACTCCCCCCTCCCCCCTCCGTCCTGCACAAGCCAAAGCACTTTTATCCCCAAAAACCTTCTTACGCAGTGCTGCAATGGTCGCATAAGGTGTCACTCAATTTCTTGAGTAGACTTGAAAGGATATGATGTCGCCCTATGGAAGAAAATTACAGAGACTTTCTTGAGTCAATATATTGTATCGAATTTACTCCATCGTTTCGTAGCTTAATAGTTACATGTCGAGAATCGTACGTCTTCATATAATTTTTCATATAATTTCTTAGACTAGAACATACTGCATTGTTAAATGTTTCTCGTTTGTATCCTTGTACTTACTTCTAAATTTTTCCTTCCATCATATATCGTGACATGTTCTTAGTATCGTGCATTTCATGTACTACAATAGCATATGATATGGTATTAAGTAACACTTGCATCGCATAATATCACTCAACGCCGCACATTGCTTATCTCAGGAAGTCGTTCAGTGATGCGTATCGCATAGTATCGTTTTGCCAATAGCACCGTGTGATATTGCTAAATGGTGAGCATTAACTTCCATGCCAACGTTCCTTTCATTTCAGCACAGCTATTTTGGTTGCGTCAAAATGTCGCGTGTCTTAGTCGCATATCTTAGTCAGTCATTTTAGGTCTACTCCTATTTCCATTTTCTTTCCGCCTTTTTCATTTTAGTCAATATTTCCTTAACGAACAAGTATCGCACATTACGCGATATCAAAAAAATGATGTTTTAGTACCGCACAAGTATCGCATTTGTCAGTCAGTGTGTCGTAACATCGCGCAGCTCTTCTTTATCATCATAACTATATCCGTCTTCTCCATTTCAGTCAAAATTTTGTGACGCACATGTATCACACTGCTTGAGAAATGGTGTGTTTCAGGGCGACGCAGAGAATACTATCATGACTCCTCACTACATCTCTAGGTCTGACAGAAGCGATGCAATAAGAGATGCATTGCCGAAATAGATAGATACAAAAAATCATTCTTTCAGTGCACAATAAGTGACCACAATAAAAACTGAGCTCCACTAAACACACTCACATAATAAACGTCGCCAATTCACCTCCGAAAACCTTATCCCTTACATCTTTTCACGGATGGTGTCTTAACACCTCCTGCCACACTCCCATGTGGCGGCTCGCAGGGAAGTATGCAGATGTAGATGTATCGAAAATCACATAATGAAACGAAAAATAATATTTTTTGTCTCACCGGAACGAAATGCTCATTTTTCGACCATATTGTGAGGGAAGAAATCGCGCTTATGCTCCCCGCTGTGTTCACATTACATCGTGTTTGGTAATCCTAGAACCAACATATTTAAACTACTAAAAATCTTGCCGCATAGAAAAAGATAAACTGAAATATTAACTCAGAACTATAAATTAGGTTAACTGGATCTAAAATTATGAGATAATTGAAAGATTCTAGAGATGGCGATGAATGGTGGAGAATTCCAAGTTTTTGGTTCGGAAGCTCGAGATATTTCAAATTATTTGCTACCTCGAAAATCAGTTGGTAGATATAATTGATATAGCAATATTTTTAAAGTCACAAGTGGACATAATTTATTTAGTTTATTTATTTGTCAGCTAATAAACCTCAATAGAAAAAATACTCGCAATCCCGTATCAACCAAAAATGACTGAATTTTGCTTGTCAAATGTGAAGTACTAATGGAGTGAATAATGATTCATTCCCGTTATAAACAAAGAATATTTTAATATAATTTTCTTTCAAATATTGCGTAAAATAGCATTCGTGGAATTGGAAAAAAGTAGGACTTTGCAAGCCGCGTTTCAGGCGATATCACGTGGGTCGCAAAACCCTAAATTCCTCTCTAGTTTTGCAATATGCTATTTACTTCGCCTCAATATCGCATATCTCAACTGATGAGGCAGAATATCGCTCAACAGTTCTCTTTTCTCTTATATCCCCTCTATCTTTGTTTTTTCCATCTCGTATCTCTTAATCTTTTTCTCTCTCTCTCTCCATTTCTCTTTCCCTCTTTATCTGTCTCTGTCTCTCTTCCCTCGTGCATTAAAAACGCGTTCCTCTTCGCTACAGTTTCATTTCCCATACCCTCTTGCCGCGCCCTCCTCCCACTCTCCTCCATTCCACCACTACTCTTTTCAGACTGTCTTTCTTTCCGAGTTCTCTTTCTCTCTGAAATCCGAGAAAAGGTTTCGCGGACTGGAAGGAATCGTACATCATGCCGTCATTCAAATGGGGATAAAGGTATGCACCTCTTTGACCGTTTATTGACCGTTGTTCAGCGTCACGCACGTGCTGCTTAAAAGCCTTTTCTTCCCCCACTCGGCGCACGGAGTCTTTTGTGATCCACGCAGTTGTGATGTGCTCCCCGGACGATTGTGCTATCGAGGGCATAAACGGCATTAGGGCGCGCTTTTGCAAAAATGTCGCGTAAAATTCTCATGGCTAATGACCAGGATTTTCTCACCAGTGCAGCCTTTGGCCTCAAATGCATCTTACGCCTGTGCTTCGCATTTTTTTTAAGTGTCCGTCTGACCTGATTCTTCGCGAGACTTATATTTTTAACAACGAACAGCCACCAAAGCTTCGTCTGACGGTAGTAAAATAATTACCCTAATTACGTAAACGATATCGTAGTGGGACCCTGTATCTTTCTGACATGCCTGAATTAATTCAACGCCTACTTGTTCTTACAGCTCTAAATCTCTAATTTAGCCTCATTATCGCTAATCTTTTGAAAGAGTCAGTAAAGCATAGAAACCAAGTACCGACTCAGTTGGGCGTTGACTTTAAAATGAGAATCCGTGACAACATTACAGCATTATTCGTTCGTAAACTGGTTACTCCAAGGGATTTTTAAGGTGGAATGACTGCTAGTTGTATGTGATCCCTACTGGGTAATAGGATGGATCTAGGATTGGAATTGGATAAAGAAAATTTCCCATGTAGATGACAGGACACACATCGCGTTTGCCTGCAGATACGTGCAATAGTATGATAAAAAATGAATCTAAAATCATTGATAGTCTGTTCATTCACTATACTGAAGAGTAAATCATGCAGATTGTTGTTCTGCAAATAATGACTTGGGAAAATCAAGAAGGAAGGAAAGCTTTGAATCTGTATAGATTAGTACTTTTTAAGCCATTATCCTCTCGATCCTCATTGGCATTACGAAGGCTGAAGTATAGACATCTTCTACTTCACCTCCAAACTCTTGATCTTCCGTTCCAATTAACAGTTGAAAATGTAGTTGTGCTTAAAATATCTCATTGAATAATTACTCGTATTTTGTGTCACTCAATGATTATTATATTTAAAAGCGAAGCAAACGGTTATCTATTTTGGACAACATTTCTATTCCGACGTTTTATATGTCAGATTTAGCTAGATCTAGTCTTATCCCAGCGTGAATCCCATAGATTTCTGACTCCATTAATTGTCTTCTCTCACTGCTCCGTATTTTTTCAGTAGAAGTCCTAAGAGCTTGGCCCCATCATAGGTAATTTACCTTCGTGAATCATCACTCCATAAACTTGGATGAACTAAAAGTTGTGATTCTGAGGATGGATAGAATGCGATGAAGTCTGTAATTATTTACGTTTTGATCCCAAGGAGTGTTAACATTGGTGACATCATAGTAAAATAATGTTTTCTGAAGGAATTAAAAATGCATGAAAAGTTGTTCCTATTTACCATTTAGAGGATTTTTTATTAAGATGCTTCCATCGCAAAAGTTGAGTAATGATATCTCTTTTCATGTACACATCAGTTGCGGATTCCCTTCGAAAAAATTCCCTCTGCATGTATCAATGAACTGAACCTTACTTTTCCGCTCTGGCTCTTCCAGTAACTAAACTTGACTTGATTTTAGCCCTAAGGCCATTATGGACGAAGTAGTGACATAAACTGGCTTTTATATCGCAGAAAAATTTCGTAAATGTGAAAAGTAAAGTTTTCAGTAATCGCAGCGCATAAATTCTGAGTATTCCCCATAATTGGTAAAATTTTGGATTTTTTCTTTCCTCATTAACCGGTTTGGCACCTAAACAATTAAAGCAAGATTTTTATGGATGGAAATAAGTAAATCGGCGGAATTTCCCCATGACTTTGTTTAAAGCAGTCGATGACGAATCTCCTCAAATAATCACATGGTGTTGAGTCACACGTCGTGAAATTCAGAAACTATAATTTCTACGGACTAGAGTTCACCCGAAACGTCCTTGACTTTTACGACTGACGAGCCAGAAAATGTGTCTACGCTCAGTTCAACTCCAGCACCAGATTGTTGGGAAAATTTCCCCTGTGAGTCGTCCACAGCTTGTCTTTGTTTCTCTCGTTGGTTAGTGCAGCCGCGGAATGTAAGGCATGCTCAGTTTCTCCAGCTTTATCTCGAAATTCATCCCGGCCGGTTGAATCGAATCAAAAGCGCATTATTGCCCAGTTCTTGCCTCCGCTGTCTTCCCGCTCAGATGCCCCGGCGATCGTCTGCTCCGTCAAGTCGGCACTGAGGGTCCCTGTGAGCGCAAAGAGAGGTATGGACCGGACGGCTGGATTCCAATAGCAAAAGGTTCCGCCAGGGCCATTGTGCCGGGGCACGTGTGATTGGATGGCTGAGGCCTTAACAGTATTGCTCAACCGTGAGAATCGATTCCTTTGTCCAGCGCTCCTCCCGTTTACCAACAGTTCTTTCATCCAAAGCTCTTTGTTTAGGAGAGACTCGTTGATGTTTGGGAAATACCTTCAGCTGCTTCGCAAGTCGACAATCTGGCCACCCAAAGCAAGCTGGTATTATGATGTTTATCCAAGGAGTGGTTACTTTGATTAGATATATGATGCAATCTAACCGTAGGTGAAAAATAGAGGGAAACTCGGCAGATATTCCCTTATCGTTTTACCTAGACCTCGAATTTGTCCGAGTGAAAGTATGAGTATGTAATCTCTGTGACAGAGTTTCTTGCAGTCTGAAAGACGTATTTCTCTGGAGGAAGCTGGCATAATAGTTTTCCATTTATTATCAAAAACTACTCATTATCTTCTCTTTGACTGCAAATTTTTTTCACGCCACGAGTAAAGTCGTCGGTTTTTTCTACCAGTTTTAGATGAGAGTTAATCGATGAAAGCTTCTTAACCTCTAACAAATGTATTTTTCTATTTTTGTGGGTGACCATTTTACTTCTTACTGAATCGTTGCTCCAAATAAATTTCTATCCCTATTGAAAATTTTATACCGCAGTTAAGCACGAAGATGTCTCTCTCGGTAAACCATACAGCTCAGAGTTTTGACTGGGAGTGTCTAAAGAAATCTCATAGTACTGTAAGTTAAAACTTATTAATTTTTAAAAAAGAGTTTTGCTCGAGAAATTACGATTGCCAATATAAAATTTATGAAAAAAAGCGCATGAGAGAAATCTTTTCGCATGATTTAAGGGTATCATTTTCTTTCCGCTCCCGTGTTCCCACTGAAACGCTAACGCAAATAGCCTCACATGAAATATGAGAGCAAAAAGCCAGGAGCAGTTGATAGTGATCTTTCTACACATCTGTCAATTTTATTTTCAATACGAACCAATGAAAGAGCAAGCGTTATTTGTGATGCCATTCCCTTTTCTATAGTCAAATTTTGTCTCAAAGAGTTCGTCATGTAGATTGTTTTGAATGTCCTTCCTAACTTTATTAACAGGCTAATAATAACAGTAAATCCACATAATGTATTTTATTTGGTAACTAAGTTTTGTGGAAGTACTCAGGTCTATCAGAGCTGATGATTGTGTGCTACTAGTTTGTGAGTAAAATTGCATTAAGTTACTTAAAAATTAGTTACATGTTGATAGATACAAATTCAAGATAAGTCTTCACGCAAAAGCTATGATAGTTTGAGAAACTAAGGTAACAGATCATTTAAATCACTTTGAAACCTTTCTAAAATTTTCTTTTACAATTGATGTTCCAAGACCGCTAGCATTTTTGTGCTTATTCAATCTATTTCTGTCACAAAAAATATGACCAACTAAACATAGCTTGGTTCACAGTTTATGGTGTAAATGTGGTTCATAAGAAAGGTTCAGAACAGTTATCCTCAAAATTCATGAATCTATGCGTTGTCTAAACATTTTCGCTTTTGCACTGAATGGGGAGGATTATGGAATGAAGTATGGATCTCTTCCAGCGGAAATTGATTCCTGGTGCTCATAATCCAACTATTAGTGCATGGCCACCCAATGCAAGGGATCTCATATGCGTCCCTTTGAAGAAACAAGAAACTCCCTGAAGGGACATATCTAGAAAAGACTCAACCCCCTTTGGTGATAGAAGTGCCTGCGTGTTTGTAAACTTCATTGATCTCTATATCTGTCTCCGTGGGTGGATAAGACTGGGTGCCATAAGTTCGCCTTTTATAGCCTCTCCAACCGACGTTAGGTCAGAAGCGGGATAAGGTAGTTTAGTTCATCCAGTTGGAGGCTTTCCGCTACTCGACCTTGAGGACTCCTGCGATAAGTCATCGGATCGAAGAAATTAAACCTCCATCATTTTCTCTCTCTGAGTAAGCTTTTTTATCCTTTCCACAAACAGTTTCGTCTTAGGCTTCCGAGGCTCTGAGGTTTATTTTTGACCATGTATCTAGGGTCTGCCCAAGGCGTGGGCAACACGGACAAAAGCTACCGGAGGCGGCCGGTTGTAGGGGCGGCTAGTCCGAGACTTATTAATGTATACGAAAAGGAGACGGTATAAACGGAAACTAAAAATAATGTTGCCAACTACCTGCATGTACTTGTATTCAGAATGACCTTCTTAAGCATACTGCATCGTAAAAGTGCCTGGCTTTCAACCTACTTCAGCAAGGAATAAAATGAAACTTATGGACTAAGTGTCCTCCATCAGTATTCTTGTTCCTAGCCCATTGAACGGGCTAGGAACAGGAATACTAGGACCTATAGTTGAAATTACAATCACTCACATGAAGTAGATATTACGTAGTTAATGGCGAGATTGATAGATATAAGATAATAGATAGAAGATAATAGATTTTTTTCTTTAATCTCAAATTTTTACATATAAGTTAAAGATTAAAAATTGAGTCCCTGGTGGAAAACAAAATAACAAATAGGATTGTTCTGAAATCTCAGAGTATTCCTCAGATTGACACGTGGTTTTTTGTGCCTACCGGTTTTTTGTGTCTACCGGTAAAGGTTGATTTTGTTGAATGTCAGAGAATCTCCTTCCAATTTTCTACACTTTCAGGGCCTATCTGCCTCTATTATTTCCTATTTCAACTCGACATACGATCTACCCTTCTTCATACCGTCTACAAAACCCATTATCTTTCTTCCCCTTCCTCGCTTGACCAACATCCTTCCCTCTATCACATTCTTGAGGAACCCATCGCTCCTTTTTACATACTCCAGCCGCCTACTCTGCCTATCCCGAATTTCATTCAAAAGTTTTCTTTCCTCGCCCACCATATCAAGCACTGCCTCGTTAGTCCTCCTCTCCGTCCACCTCACCTTCTTCATCCTTCTCTGCACCCACACCTTAAATTCCCGCAGCCTATTCTCGTCTTTCATACAACGCTACGCTCCATATCAAGCACTTCACCAGCCTCCTCTTTACATCTTTGCCTAAGGCCCCCATCATCAGCTCCCTTCTATTGCTATCTAACTTCTATGCTTATCTAACGCTATTCTCCTCCGCATGTCTTTGCTACTATGCCCGTTTTCTTCTAGCGTACTACCTAAGTAATTAAAATGCTCCACCTACTTGTTTTTGTTCCCTCCAACTTTAATGGCCAACCTCGCTTTCTTTGCCATAGAGAATCTCATTACTTCTGAAGAAATTAAAGTTTATAAATAAATTACATCCTAAAGGCAGGAAAATAAGTTTTTGCCCACTCGTAAAATAGCTTGAGCCGGACTTGCCTGGAAGTACAATCCAGCGCAAATCCTTTTTTTTATAAGTCCTAACGGTTCCGTTTTCGGCCCTAAGAATTCATGCCATTAAAGACTGGGATTCATGTTTTTAGTGGGAGATAAACTACCTTCAAAAATGAAATTTTGAGGAAATTTGACTTCAATTATTAAATAGTTTTCATCTTTACGTTGTTTATACACTTCATAAAAATATTTACTTTGGCTGTGAATTTCTTTGAACAGATGACATTGAATTTTGTGATTTTTCTTAGTGCGGTTCCGTCCAAGCAACTAAAATTAATCAGTTTTTGTTTGAGGTGTTGTCATTATGTGGCTATGTATTAAAAAATATGGACTTACATAAATGAGATATTAATTTTCAAAAACGTTAGCGCAGGTTAAAACACCGAGGGAATATTGGAATATATTTCACAAAACAGGTCGCGGAAAAGTCTTAATAATTCAAGAAATGAAAGTCTGTTCCCCATCGAGGCGAATGTAAACCGAACAATGAAAAACGGACGTAGATTTCTGTTTTGTAGTTGCTTTCTTTATATTGTGAAAACAACAGAATCCCACTTTTATACAAATTGAAAGTACATACATTACCCAACGCTTTTAAAGTTACAGAGCTATCTTCAGGTACAAGACCATGTGCTATGTGCGTTGCACGTTAACTTTGTGGGAAGGGCGTTTCTGTTGTTTTTAACAATGACCAACTAAATTAAGCCTGAGTCTGTTGATATATCTTTAAGCCCTTTTCATCCAATCTCATTTTTTTTGTTTCACTATCTCAGGGGTAAATATCCTCTCCGAAATCCAAACCGCTGGAAGAAAATGAAGGTGGGGACGGTTGGATGTCGTATTGGCTGTAAGAGTGAACTGGGCACCTATATAATGTGGATCTCATGTAAGTACCTATCACTTATCAGATAGCTGAATTTTTGAAGAGCATACTTCATTTTTTGCTAAAAAGCATGTTCCTCGTTTATTGACACCGACGCAATGTGGGTATGGAGCATGACTGTATTTGTGGAGCATAATTTAGGTACTATTATTTGATAATGCTTTTTGAAAATGATTATCATTGATATCGTGTAAGAATAGAAGAGATTTGATATATTTCATTGCTTTGCATGCAAAGTCCCTAAATATTAAGCAAGGATAGACCAAGAACATGAAATTGGTAGTAGTAGAATAGATTCTGAAAATGAGGAAATTCGGAGCTTAAGAGCAGAGGTGCATGAATATATTGTAGAGTGTAAGAGAAGTCAAAGGGCAAGTTTAAAAAGAGGAGTAAGGAAGTTTTCATTAATTTAAGCCAGCTTACTTGGCATTACACTGGTAATTGATCTCTTTTGAGTGTAATTATCCCGAAATGAAACAGATTAACGAGTATATTTGTTCTAGGTATGTGAGTAATAAATCGTCAATTTTACTCTCTGTACGTGGATCATCAAAAATGGTTCCCTCTTTAACGACTGGTTTCATTTGTCGTTTTCCATCATATTTAATACCATGTTAATCTGTACGTTGCAAAATACTTGACGAGACAAATTGGAAAGGAACTCTTCGTGTTGCTGCTTTTATTGGAACTCAACGCTAGTTTAGGAAATTTACAAAAATGATATTCGAAGAAATGAAGCGTGATTGATGAGATCATCAATCGATCAGCTTTGAAATTTATGGTACCTTATTGCGACCGAATTAAGCCGTTGAAAAATTGGCTAATGGCCGGGCCAGACTACCGCAGTAGTGCAGAGGATTTTAACACCCCGCTTTCGGCAATTCGTTATGCTGGAAATTAATTTTAACGCATCGGTTTGTAAAATACAGCTGGGCTCCGTTATTAAATTTCATTGCTAGAGAGGGATGAAGACATTAATGAACCTTTAGCAGAACCTCTCGTACAATGGAGTGTGCGAATGAAAGTACTTGGTTATTAAAAAGATTGACTGCATTTAAACCGAGAGGGCGGCTTGTAGAGGCGTAACTGTGTTAATGTTTCCAGTTGAACGCACCCGATCAAAAGGCGATGAAATGGGAATTTGTACTTTATTAGTGAGTAGTGACTTCACATTTGAAATCTAACAAATGTAGATTCATTTTCCCACACTGATTACACAGTAGAGGTAGTAAATCCCGTAGGTTGGGTTCATTTCTTTGTCATATCGTGTGTAAAAAATGAAGTCTTAGTTTTAATAATTAAAGCTGATTATGCCATTAGATGAGCAATTGCAGTACTTTACTCCAGAACGAGGATAAATTGGTACGTTCTTGAAGTTTTATTTATAAATTTTTCATGAGAAAAACCGTTATGAACAGTTATGGGAAGCTGTGTAGGAACCAATTAAAAATTTTAAACTATTATTGTGTTACTGAATGGTGTTTATTTTAGTCTAGTAGAAGAGCTATGTCACTGAAACGTTTTCCATTATAGATAGACGTTTCCCAGTTGCAGAGGGGTGAACGATGAAGGAATTAAATTATGAAGATAGAGATAGAGTACAACCTATGAGATTAGAAGCTATGATTAATTATGCTATAATATTATTCGGTGCCTTGTTCGATTCGGTATTTTTGGCACCATTTTCACTGAGAATCTTTACATTAGCCGTCAAAGATATAACAATGGCTTCTTGAAGTTTGCTTATAGAAAAGTATTTTTGTTGCGACCCTCGCGCTATATAATCACACTGCCCCGTGAATTGTTGCTACGTTACTCTCTGAAAACTTTATTCCATGGAAGATTAGTTTCGGCCCAGTCACTCAATTTTTACTCTTGCCTCATTTTCTTATTAGACAATTTCCGTGCTCTATGGAAACGAGGGCTCGAGACTTGTTTTTCTGTCGCCTCAGGCGAGTTGGAATACGTCCAGAGAATTAAAAAAAGAGGGAATGTATGAAGTTGAAAAGGGCTGAATTGTTTCCCTATCTGACGGCGATTTTACCCTCATTTTTACCGGTCTCAACTTTTTTTTCTTCGGGATCCTTATTTTTAGCAAAACCCCTTCCGCGAGCGCGGAAAAAGAGGTCAGAGAGTGCCCCAAGGGTTACAATTGGGCCCCCTATTTCTTCTTTTCTTCCCACCACGGATTGCGGCCCGGGCAGGAGTCGAACCGCTTCGCCTGGCGATCGTCTACTCCATCCAGACACGAGAAATTGCCCCCGGAGGCAATCCTAGCCTTCGGGAGGTGGGCGTGGAGGAGGGGATATTGGATAACTCATTTTGGAATGTATTACTTCCCACGCCCGGGTCCATTTGTTTTATTTTCCAGACATCTACGGTTAAGTGGTGAACGGGAGGTTTTGGGGCCAGCAATCCAACCTTGGAAATTGAGACCTAAAATTTCGTACGCCAATAAATACGACGTCTTGCACATTGCTAATACCCCTAAGAATTTATTTGTTCCGAGATTGGAATGATATTCTTGGTGTATTGGTATATTTTTACCTTCCATTTTATTTTTATTTGCTGGCGATTTCTCTTTGGCTCGCCAAGGAGGCATTTAAAAAAAATCTGAATTAATGTCTCAGGTTTTTTTCTTAAATTCAAAGAACGGTGAATTTACTTCAAATAAAACATTTGCTTGTTTCTATATCTTACCGTATCTCGAAGATTATTCACAGAGTAGTCGTTTTAGATTGACGAAAAGTACTTAACAGGAAAATTGACAGAAGTGATTGCCTGAGTTAAAAGATTTTTCATAAATTGTTACCATGATGAAATCATTATTACAGCTTTTGCTTCATTTTTTGTGGCTCAGGTTGATTGGTATATTACTTACAAGTAAAGTGTAAGGAAAGTGTGTTCCATACAAGTAAAGTGTAAGGAAAGCATGTTATATGTGGTAAAACTTATTTCAACAGTTATCCTGTAATGCGAGAAATATTTATGTTTCATGATTTTGAAGTCGTGGGACGTCTTCGAGAATGAGAATAGATAACAGTTATCTTAAACAGCTATGAAAATAGTTCAAATGAAAAACCCATGACTGAAGATAAACGAGCTTTTCGAAAGGGTTATGCATAAAGGTTTGTTTTTTTGTGGAACCAAATTAGGTGAATACAATCTTAGTTAATGATTTTCTTTTCAAAAACATTCGTCCGAAACCTTTCTCCCTTATTTTATTCCATCATCGGCAATGGAAGCTCACTCAGTTTTTATATTCAATCTTTTCTTCACTAGAGTTAATTCACTGCTAGGGTGAAAATCGTCACTCAGAACTCTTTCAAGTTTTCTCTCACCCCTAAGTTAATTCAAGCCAAATTTACATTCTGATTGTTTTTCTCTTAATTCAATTAGCTTTCAAATTATGAAAGCTCCATACTCTCTGTTCCTTTTTTCTCAATTTTAGGAGCTTGCTTTAAAAAAATCAAGACTAAGAATATTAAGAGATGAAAAAATATGATCAAATCACTCATATTCTTCCTATTAATAAGTAACGCCCGGGCAAAGAGGAACAATGAACACAATTCGTTCATTTTTCTGTTAATTAAATTTGCTTCAGGGTGTTCTGTGTGCTTTGTAATTTGTGGGGGCAAGTAGAAAGCTCGGACTTGGCTGCATGCATTTTCTCCCAGGTTGTGTACAAAATTAATATATATTTGCATTGTCAAATCAGTACCAGGTGTCTTATTCATAATAACGAATGAGTGATCTAACTCATAATGGAATTTTTAATTGGATTTTTAGTCCAAAAACTTCCTTGAATGACATTAAATGTATGAAATCATAAACTTGGGCTTTTGGGTCAATATAAAAACAATTTAATTTTCTCTGAAGCACTTATTCTTTGAGCAATAATACCCGAGGATTGTCTCTATATATTTATCAGTTATTCCATACATTCAATAGGGCACTTAAGTTGGTGCATAATCGGAGGGATAGTTATTATTGTTTAGTGAATGGAGCGTTTGTCGAGAGACTGAAAGGTAAAAAGCTTCAATGTTGGGTGGAACTAATTTTTTGACTCATAACAATTATAACATAGGATGATTACCTGCTAAATAAAATATCTGATAAATAAGGATATCTCCCGAAAAAGTGAAATATTTGTATCCCTATGGCTGTAGTACTGCGAGGTACAATTCAACTGGAAACAACCGGATAATTACCGCGAGAAGAAGCAGCTCTTCGTCTATTCCTCTAAAACGTTTATTATAAAGGAATTGACGAAATTCTCTCGAGTAAAGTATTGCAGAGGTAATATAGTTCCTCATTCGGAACTCCAGCTGAGGACTACTCGAGAGGGTGCAGCATTAAAGGATGATGAGCAGGAATTGATGATTTTTTCATGGAACGTAATATCGATTCAGGGCTATGAACGACTGAATTATAGGGGATGAAAATACAGTGGATGAAGATGCATATCGACACACCATATCAATATCAGAATTTGACGCAGCAGTGAAGGATTTGAGGGAGAGAGAGATAAAAGCGACCGGACTTGATGAAATTCCCTCGAAGTTCCATATGTATGCTTGAGCTAGAACTCCAGACGATCTACATGGGTCTTTTAGGTAATTTTTGACAAATACTCTACTAATACTAATAGACTCAAAATAAAGATTGGAGTCATAGCTATGTCAGGAAAGAAAAAAAGGAGAGATATTCGGAGATTTTTGAACGATTAGCTTGAGTGTACGCGTATCGAAATTTCCTACTCGAACTATCTACAGGAAGGTAGAAGAAGACAAAAATATTCCTGAATGAAGATCAATTCGGTTTCAGATAAAGTGAGGAAGGTAGAGAGGCCATTATAGCCCTGAGGCTTACCGTGCGGAAGGTGTGCTTCTTTGCGAAGGCACCAGCCAGCGTATACTTGCGTAATCAACCTAGGGAAAAAATTGGACCGTGAGTATTTAAACAGAATTCTGAAAACGCTGAAGAGTAACGAGAAACAGAACAGTCAATTTTCCATCGGATAAATAATTTTAATGGGTCCTAGGTTTCTCTGTACTACATCATCTTTAGGTACTAAATCAGATACATGTGAGTGTATATACAGAAGCTTAGTGGCATTGGTAAGGGGGTTAAGTAGAGTAGAGGAGAAAGGTTAAAAAGTGAAACAAGGAAGGCGGGGGGGACAGGTGAGGAAGAAGGCTAATTATGAAAGGTTTTCATGGAAATTAGACAGTTCTAAATGGAGAAGATAGAGGGAGTGGAGCAGGGAGTCACGTTTGCTGTACCACATTTTCAGTTCCATTTGATCCTACATTTTCTTCGCTTTAGAGGCTAAATGTTCGGGAACGTATTTGGGGATTACTCCCACTTTTAGGCAATTACTGTTAAAATAAATGTCGAGAGAAGCAATGCGGCACTTGATGAATACCTACCTTTGAAACAAAATTGTCTATTTTGTGCGTCATCTGAAACTCCACCGCATTACGCTTGATACTTCTCTTTTTGTCCACTGAAGAGCTTAGGAGTGTTAATAAATGAGAGAAGAGTAATATGCCACCTATATGAAGAACGGGTGGTTGTGATTAAAGGCAGAGTAATTGCAATGGCAATGAGGAAAAAGTCAGCGTGAGGAAAATTGTGTGACAGTGATGTGCTTTGTCGTCAATGATCTTCAATATTGACATTAAAGGAGCCGTAAAGAGAGCAGAGGAAATATTAAAAATAGGAATACAAATGCATGATGAAAAAATCAGTTTTAAGGAAGATGCGTAACTGTATGGACAAAGCTCAGAAGGAATAATACTTGAAGATTAACGTTAATAAGATAGAGGTTATGTTTTTTTAAGAAATCAAGAAGACAGAATGACTGCCAAGCATTGACAGCAAAAACTTGCGCAAGTGGAAGAATTTTTTTTATAGGATGCAGGATCACTGGAGACAGAAGAAGCAGGAAAGATATTGTAAGCAGGACAGCCCAAGCAAAGAATGCATTCTGTCAGAAGAGTAGTCTGGTGTGGTGACATCACTCAAGTCTGAAAGTAAAAAGACACTTAGCTAAAATATTTTATGGGGTCATGGGGGCATTTATATGGATGTGAAACTAGCGCAATAACACCTGCAGAGGTAAAGAGATTACAGAAGTAGTGCTAAAAAATAATGACGAAGATTTAGTGAACAAAAGGAATCACTGACGAAGTACGGTAGAGGGAAATACGAAGAGGTAGAGAGAAATGAAGTACAATAAAAATTCTTAGAAGAAGAAAAGACAATTAATTGGACATATTTTTTTGACACATCCACTCATTGAAAACAATATTGAAAGGAGAAATGTGTGAGAATAAGTAAAGAGGAAGACCATGAATCGAATACATCATAAAAATTATGTAAGACGTCAAAGTAAAAAATTAGGAATCAAGCGGTTGGCTGATTGGAATGGACAGTGTACCCAGCAATCCAACTTCCGGTTGGAATACAGCAGATGATGATGAGAACATTTTAATCTCTCTCACCAATCTTCTCATGAGCATCTAACATTGTGAGTGAGTATTTATTGACTGTCCTTTCATTTCTCATGTAATATACAAATCTTGATTTAGATCCTTATGGCCATGTTTTGATGTTGAATTTCATATAAAATCCCTCAAATTGATCCATTAATTTTTTAGGTAGTTAAAGTAGTTGAAGTAATGACAAGCTTATTTTTATAAGACTCCTTTCAAGGATATATTTTCTTGGCACTGAAACTATCAACTTGTGGAGAAGTCTTACTAAGAGTCGAAACACGTATTAATTATAATTAAAATATGCGGAACAGTGCTATTTTATTCTTATTTAAAAGAACTTCCTCTGTGTAACCCATGGATCTGCTTAACTTTTCCTCTAAGTTTGCCACACTGTGGTGCAATAAGGGAATAGTTATATTACGTCACTTTTTGAGGAATGAGTATCAATCGAGAAAAATGAAACACTAGTGCAGCTTTAAAGTGAAGATACAGAAGCTATTCCCATACAACCCATGCAATAGACAGTAAAAAGGCTGAGGAAAGCTTCTGCGCGCCGTACTTAACGTTCCAACGGCTCATTAGTGTAACTACCTCTAATTGAAACTATGACACTTAGATTAATTATTTTCTCGTGAAATAACTATTGCAATTTTCTAATTATTGTCTAGGTAACTATCATAATTTTATCGAAACCGTGTATTTGTAAGTTTGAATTGTTCATGAAGATTTAAAGGCATCATTAACATGTACGTAAAGCAACGTAAGGATGCTAATGTCTTATTCTAAAAACCTGTTCAAATATGGAATATAATGCAGTCATTTTCAACGGGTAAGTTCCAGATGATTGATCTCTTTCTTTTCTTGTCATATTGAAATACTTCTAATGCTTCTTACTGCATATCTCTCTTCTTTTGGTTCATTATTGTACTTCATTAATAGTTGTTATTCAGGAAGGCGACCGGAAATAAATTCCTCATTCACAGTTATGTATTGGAATGTAATGTGATAGAGAAAGGTATTATTTTACTAAAGAAAGGAAAAGATAAAAGCTGAATCGATATCGTGCTACTCATAGCCGGAGACCCTCAATTTTACGTCACTTACGACAGCAGTTCTAGCGAAAGTTTCTGGCGCTTTGCTGCGGACGAGTTTCAGACATAGGCTGTGGAACTTTCAAAATCCTTCAATACTAGGGAGGAAGATTGTTTATCGTTGAGGGTCTCTCAGAGAACTCTTCTAAATTCTGCTGACAGAAACTTAAGAAGAAGTTGGATTACTTAACTCTACCTGTCCTACCGTTTCAACTCATGGTTACTATGAGACTTCAAGATAGGGTCCCAGGCAAAGTCATAGCGATGGGCGCTTTTAACCACTTACCTTGCGTGTAATTGCCCCGTACTTTTTCGCGAAATAGTTTGGTTTCCCTGCCTGACTCTTGGGATTCCGTTCAAAACACTTCTCCTCAGCCAATATTTTACGCTATACGCCGCTAGGTCATAACCCTCCAGAAATGAGATGTATAGCATCCAATCAAGTTTATATTATTAAATAAATTTTATTTATTTATTTTTGAGTAGGTGATTCCACTTTTTACTGCTCTTTTGGCAAATGGCCGTTTCTCTTGTTTACAAAATACACATACTCGTGGAAAAACTTTGACGATAGCTACGGGTTTATTATCGTTCACAGGTTAAGACCGAGTTTCTTTTTGGAATTTTCAATATGTCTTGGTCGAAAATGGAACTTCGAGAATGTTTCCCCGATGTATGTGAAGCTCTACAAAAAATGACTTCAAATCCAAATAAATTGGTCAGCCGTTTTCCCATCATTACCTTCGCCCCTCCCGTAAAAAAATTTGCTTTTAATAGATTTGATTCCTTGTTCTCATTAGTCGTTACTTCCTTTATTTTCCTCTCATAAGATCCTTCATTAGGAGATTGCACGTCAAGTTATGGTCAATTGGTTGCAATGTGTCCCCCAACCACGACACGATTAGCGTTTTATGAATGTTTTAGTTTTTCTACGTCCAAAGGTATTCTTAGCGGAACTGAATTAGCCATTATTACGCTCTCCATCTACTGTAGGTTCCCACAGAAATTTCATTTCCCACATAAGCAATAGCTGGCATATAAGGTGAGACGGTGGAAAATTTATTTACTGTTCCGTCATTTGAAAAGGCAACCGGCATTTAAGTTTCTAAGGATTGGTGGATAGGCTGAGGTGAGAAGTTATACTATGGAATAGAGGAAGTGTGCCGAGAAAAATTGCCTCGGTGCATTTCTAACACCAGGTGCCATTAGATCCGGAGTTTAACGTAAGATTAGATGGACGAAATAATGTATCCAATGGGATCTCCACAGAGCACTCATGCAGGTACGAGAACTTCCTCTCAATATTAGCGGGGAAGGAGAAGAACAGAAAGTAGTAAATTTAAGCAAAAGTTATCCTCTTATACCGGGAGTTGATCGCGTGATTTCAAAGCGGAAAAAAGTATTTCAGCCACTATTTCAGCCAAATGCAACGGTTATAACTGATTTAAATTGAGAATTTACAGAGTGTCTGCATCTGCTAAAGTTATAATGACATGTGGTGGACAAACTGTTTAACAATCAAATTTTGAGAAGGACCAAATAATTAGAGACCTAAAATTAATTATTTATTTAATAGAAATGATTTGAATTAACTGTATGTACCATATTAAGCAGCATTATATCTTGTTAAAATTCTACGAAAGCTTCCCGTAATTTGAAAATATAAATTTCATGAAAAACGACAATCTCTAAGATAATGAAACGATTTGGGTGGCTTTAAATTCGTCTAAGATATTCAGGTGGTCGACGCTTGCCACGAGAAACGTCGAGGTCACGAGGTCTCTTACTTAAGGACCTATCTTTAGAAAGAACATCTTTTGAATGTCCGCGGGAGGCTGCGCTGTTTTTCTTTCCGAGTGAAAGCGTGCTCGTCCGGCGTGTAGTATTCCTCTCTTTCATGCGACATTGGCTTTCGTTTCGCGAAACGGACGGGTGTGTCCATGAAAACCATCGTGTGCGAGAAAAATTATGTCAGCTTTTTATGTATCTCATTTTTAGTTGGATGCAGTGATCATTTGCTCCAACTGAATGCATGAGGGGCATATATAAAACTATGGAGGCGTGATGAATGTGACAGTTCCATAGCGAGGAAACGATTGTTTAAATTGAGCTGCCTTGTATAATAGCTTCACTTTGCTGAGCTACTTTCCTACTCAATTTGATTTATTTTCAAATGGCCTGAAGGTTGTGATCAATACTGTGTGGTTCCAAAGAGGTATCTCAGATAAGCAAAGAGCCATATTGAGAGCTATATTTGACTTCATGCCTCAGTCATTTTCTGAATGATATAATTGTTTTCTTTCGTTTTTTTACCTAATTTATTGCATAAATTGATGTTATTTAGGTATTTATTGATAATTTTATGAATCACGTAAATATATACATCCCTACTTGTTGCAGAAGATCGATGGTAGTTAGAAGAAAGTTAATGGTAAAAGTTTTAAAATAAATGTACTTTCTCCAGTAAAAATCAGTGATGCGACTCATAAAACAGAAATGAACAGTAAATTTCCTACTTTTTTAGCTGAAGTTACTGTATTCATGTTAAATGAATGTCTCAATTTATAAAATTAATGGCCAAGATGGAAATATTCTACTGCACTTGGGTGACGATGAGATGGCTCGGAAAATGTTCATTTAGTAGTGAGCTGTGAGAAACCTATTTACCAAAATATTAACCGTCAAAATCAAAACAAAAATAATGCACCAGGAGTTAAAAATTTGGAAGCACTGTTTTATCATAATTTTGGCTTCCAAATGAACAGTTACGTCTCCAAAGAAACTCCTTGAGCAAAACTTGTTGAAACACTAAGCCTCATCACTTACAATTTTACCTTACTTACTCTACTTGTGAAACTTTGTTATTTATAATCTTCATTTAAGTATTTGAACACATAATGAAAGATTGAAATGCAAATTTGAAATACTGAGGTGAAATATTCTTCTCTTGGGATATGCTTTAGTGGTGTTTCCTTAACCTTTTTTTTACTTTACAGCAACCTTCAATTTTTTAGCACTCGATGTTGCATCGCATTTGTCAAAGTATGGCACATTTATTATATTAAATTCTGCAATATCATGCTCTTCGCTTATTAATTGTAAAAGAAGACATTGGTAAGAACAAGTTTTGATTAGGTTGTAAAATTACTTTAGCGTCCTCTAGTCGCGAAATCGGGATTCATATATCAGTCACTTCATTAACTAATATGGGACGCAGAAAATACCTGTATTGTATGAATTTGCAATGATGAACTTTTTGACCAGAAATCACTATAACACCGCGGTTTTAAAAACCATTTTACTCACAACAAAGCAGTGAAAATCTAACATCAGCCTCCCTATGGTGTTCAACCCCTCTACGCTGTAGCTTTGGAATCAGCGGAAGTTTTTTTGCCGATTCCATTGTTACAGCGTAGATCAAATCAAAGGAAAAATCTCAAACGCTCAAAAAATTTGCCGTTTAAAATATACAACTATTATTGATGACATGCTTAAACTACTGGGTTAACTAAACACGATAAATTTTCCCGAAGTGGAAACGACAATATTTGAATGATAACTTTCGAATGGTCAAGGGTCGAATAACCAAGTATTATTTGCATGAGGTATATTTGTGCCTTAACTAAGTAGTTAGTAATTATAATAATAATAATAAAATTCATACACTTACTCTACCACTATTTCTTCTCCTGATAGTATAACCATTTCTGTCAGATCCTCGAAAAATATTGTAATCATCGGGTAGAATAAATATATCCCCCTTGAGCTCAACCATACTTTTCATGTTATTTTCAGTTTCATTTTTGGTGTTTATTTGGTTCATTATTATTATGCCTTGCATTTTATCCTGGATTGGATGGGACAGATCCGTCCTCTCTACCCCCAATCCAGTTTACATGCACAGACACCCATGTCCTAGGCAGATAATATACTACCCAGGTGGGACTCGAACCCGCGACCCTCGGGTTAGCAGGCGAGGACTTTACCCCGCCGCCGCCGGGGCCGAATAATGAGAAAATGTTGAGTTAGCGGAGGTTATGAGTTATAGCTCAGTTTTTCATATCTATTTAATCAAATTTGTTCAAAGTTGAGAGGGGATTCCTATAAAATGAAATCCTCCTAAATCATATGTAAGTCCTCGATTCAGATATCACTTCAAGATTCCAGATCCTAGATCAACGTCCTAGATCAGTTAATACTTCATCGTCCTTCATGTTCTCTAGTAATGTTTTAGGTCTTTTTAATTGCATAATATAGAAGCTATTCGAGTGAAATTAGATAATAAATTTTTATTCTCTAATAAAATGTTCTCTAAAAGCAATCAGTGGATATACAAGACAAATGTTAATCTTTATGAAAAAGTTCATCTAAAAACATTCATTGCTACATAAATATCCTGCAAGGTGTCTAAGGAATGCCTTCAGGCAAAACCTTATGTAAAAAACACCGGTTTATAAATTTGATGCGTGTGCAGAATGATGACAATGCGAACAATTTGTTCCTTCAAAGCGACTTTCATTTGCCAACGAATGGATTTTATTGCACCCATGTCTCGTTGAGATAAAGAAATTTGAGGGGAAAATGAATAAAAGAAACACGATGGTATTAGTGTATATTTATGAAGGCAGTTGCAGCCCTTGTTGTTCGGTAGCCATTTCATGTCGCGCTATTAGGTCATCCCACAAGAATCCTATAAGACAGACGATCTTACAATATTCATAGTGAATTCAGTTTTATGCATCGAAACACTAAGGGATGACACATGTCCATTAAACGGGAGCATCGCGCAGTGATTTTTTTCTTACTTGGGTATAACAGGACCACTCCATAATTTATATCTCTGGCCTCCCCGAGATTCTTAAAAAAAGACGAGTGCATTAAAGCGAGAGAAAAGTTAACGACCAGCGCATCTTGAGCTGACGTCATTTTATTTTTTACGCCAGCCCTGCTACCCTCATACCCTTCCTTCTATTCCCACCCATTGTTGTTTCTTTATTCTCCCATCCCCACCTCCTGTGAAGCCACGCTGCGCGTACCCTTTATCTGAACCGTAAAAGTCATATCCATAAAAAGGAACGGGGTTTCATACAGTAGGGGGAGCGGTCGGCGCAGATTGCATTAATTATGCCCGCCAATGCGAGCACTTTGCCCAATCATTAAAAACAAACGAGATGGAGGAGAAGGGATTTCGTTTGAGTTCGTCGAAAAGGGTCGACGGAGAGACTGCCAACGTCCCAGGGATCGGATGGTATCGGCACAGTTTAGATGAAAGGAAATCCTTCAGCTGTCCCTTACAACGGTACGAGGGTGGTAATCATAATTTTATTTATTTTACTTCATTTATTTTTTTTAACTCTTATTACATTTATATTCCGTCAGACCATATGGCTTGTCAACGGGACATGCATAACAAATATATAGTACACAAGTAAATTATACCAGGTTATGAATATGCAGCTCATGCTCATTATTATTGCCTAGGAACACGGAATTGTATTACCAATCAACAACGAGTTCAGCAGAATATAACATAGAACAATAAACCGTAGAAACTCAATTTTCATTTCAGAAGATAAAATGACGCGTAATTTGAAGTAAATTAACATAGTACATTTAGTATTAATTTGTTACAGTTTGAGTAAGTGATGTATCATGGAGCATGTGATTATGTTAACTTTTTCTGACAACAGCTTTAAGGTTACATGTGCTATCTCGGCATAAATTATCGATGTCTTTGGAATATTTATTTATAAGCTTGGGGACAAGTATTAATTTTGATCTCCTTCCGCAATCAGTATAAGCTTTTGGTACGACAACATAATTGTATCTCAAGCTATATTTGGCATCGAGAACTTTTCTATAAGGGTTACAAAAATAATTCATGCACAATATATTCATATAAGCCATATACTTTGGGAAAGGACATAAGTAAAATATAGAAGATAGAAAAAATAAATGAGTAAAAAGTAAAATATAATTATAACATGTAAAAAGATTGGTGTTTATCTTCATTTCCAATTTCATGGGAAGGGAACCGATTTTTGGTGGATGCGGTAAAACGACCAGCGGCTGAATTATACGCCGGCAGTTTTGAACATGTAAAAATTATATTGTTTAGTTTGATTGCGTGCCAAATGCAGTACGTAGCTACTTCAATTTTAATTCTTGTTCTCAGATGCATCACATCTAATTCTTGTGAAAACAGACGATAGAATATTTAAATATTTTTGTTTTTCAAAGTTGCATGATCGAAAAACAAGTAAGTGATCCGTGCAATTAAGCTCCCCCTCTCCATAATTTACGTGCATTGTAAATGGATTTCAACAGATTATAATTGCCATCATAAAATCATTCAAATGTTTTCACGTAACTTGAACGAGATATCACTTCTAGTCTATGAATTTGGCCTGGTTATAAATTCAAATATCTCATCTTACAAATAATGCCGTAATATTAATCGCTTATTTTAGGTACTACTTTTTGAAATACCAAATATTTTAAGTTTTTTTTCCCATGGCACAGCTGGGTACCCCAGAGACCTTATCTCATAAAAAAAGTGAGGAAGTTGTATGCCTCCACAATTACTGTTAAAACTTAATCATTAAAATTTACTTAACTATTTACTACTCTCCTTAATTTTTATATAGTCGCCCTATTCCGGTTGTGAGTATTACAGCTTGAAGCAAATTAGAAGCGCTATAGCAACAAATAGGTATGTGTAATTAGTTGATTTTGAGAAGTTTAATCAAAAATTTACATGTTTTGTATCATTTATACCATCTTTTTACTTAAAAATTCTTGCAATGGCTTGAATTAAAAAATAAAATTCGAATGCTTAAATTCTCTATTTAGGCTAGCAAAAAGCCCTCTCAAAAGCTAACCCTAAATAAAATTGCAAGTAACGAAAACTAAAATGTATGTAACCTATATGGCTCAGTAGTCTCAGTTTGTCGGCCTCTGTCCTAGGGAAAGGGCTTATTCAGAGATGGTAGGGGGGTGGGGGGGAGAAGCGGCTTGTGAAGGGATTGGGGTGTGCGCAAGGCCCTGCTCAAAAGGGCCGTTAAAATGAGACGGTTAGCGCTACCTCGCGTGACAAATGCCGGAGGAAAGGGGGTGGGAAGTGGTTTCGTCGGCGTCTCGTATCACACCACAGCTCGGCGGTGGGAATGAGTGTTGTTTCTCCGTATTCGATTAATATTCCTTATGTTTCTCTATCTCCCCTCCCCCACACGCAGCACTGCCCGTATTGTCCAAAATCCTTCCTAAGACCCCTTGCCGTTCTTTTGTATTCTGGTTCTCTTCCCCCTTCCTATTTACTCGCCTTTGCGCCTTTTCCGCCGTGGCTCGTCTTTCATTTACAAATTTCCACCAGGGAGGCTCTCGAATACGGCTCAGCCGTCATTAGGGTCTATTGGAATAATATAGATAAGATTGCTAGCCAAATGAATGAATTGCACTCCAAATTTTGGCTCACTAAACAGCTTGATTGGTTAACTTGTATTGCGCTGTCTCGTGTTGAAAATCTGTTTGGTCTCTGGAACTGTATGGAGTGTACTTTCTGCCCTGCATAGTGCATTACAACAGAGTTTTAAGTTCCTTTAGGGTGTTTACTACCTCTTTAGTACGTTTATTAAGAGGCGTATTTAATGTACTCTTTGAAGTCATTCCATCCAATAACTTCAACCACACTTCAGATTCTAAATGGCTAGATTACTGACCCACTCTTGACTGAACTTCAAAACCTTTGGAGATAGTTTTAGCTATCATTGGTTTGATGTTGGATGAGGAATAATAAGAGGCTCAGAATTATTTTCATGGTTTTATTCGGTACTTACTTATTCTGTGGTGCCTTTTTGCGGGAGAATGTTTTTCATCAGGCAATTAAATTTAACTCATCCTAACAACATCATTATCCTTTTAGTTTTAATTAGAAAAATCAGATAAAAGGTACTACCTTCGAGTGATTCAAAAGAAAATAAAAATGCCTCGGAATATGAATCACAAAAACTGGTATAAAATTAGAGCCTACAACGGCCTTTTCAGCGTACCAGGCGAGTAAAATACAGTTCTTAAAATCGTCTATTCCCTGATTGTATATAATCATTTAAAAATATATTTTTTCATTTAGTAAACTTTGTAAGATAGTGCAATGGTAAGCAGTTTACAATCAGTGAATGCGTGGTGTAAAATGACTTTATTTTTCCTCCATTTTCCCTTTGTAAACTTCTAAGAGGAGTTAAAGGTAAACGTAGTCCAATTGAAAAGGCAGCGGGAGAAGAGAAACGAGTGACTAACGTCGCGATAGAAGAAAGAAAGTGTGAGCGATATTTACGTTCAAATTTCCCCAGTTCGTGTCCTGCTGAGAAAATGGATATGATTTAACGCTCGTTAAATTTTGATGAGTGCAATGACGAAGGCGAAGACTGTTCCCGGAGCTTATGCTCTTAAGAGACGACGACACGTGTGAGGAGTAGCTCGTCAACAGAAACCACGTCTTCAGAAGGAAATATAATGCCCTTGTTCCCACGAATCTCTAACATGCGATTGTGTCTCAACAAGCATGAAAGTTCCTCTTTTTCCTATTTGTGTGATTACAGAAGAAAAAATAAGGTTAAATATGAGTGGTAGACTGTGGAAGCTGCTCCTCTTTCAATAAGTTCCTCCACTATCTCACATTCTTACATATCCATTTAATGACTAATAGATACCAATTTGTATTTACTTTCTTTTTTGTTACCCTACTGATATTCACGCCCTTAAGAATCTCTTCCCTCATGCAAGTTGTGTATGAGACCCAAACAGAAAAATAAACTCGCCAATAACCATGTTTGTGCCCTTGCTCAACGTCAGATGAAAGGCCAAGCAAGGCCCGTATTTGCTGCACATAGTATTTATGTCTCCTGGATTCTTTCAAGGTACTGTAAATTGAAGGCTCACGTTCACAGGTAATACGGTGATCAAACGGTTTGAGCAAGAGGGACACTTTAAGCAACATGTTCCAAGCCTATTCCACAATACTCTTTGACTATTTATTCCTTTAACGTTGATTCGGAATATGTTGGGTAAAAGTATGTATAAAACACAAAGTAAATGTCTCATTTCCTTTAGTTCTACTGTTTTAAACTGATTTTTAGTGTTTATTTTACCTCGAAAACTCTCAGCAAACAGTTCTACCTTCAGTCCTATCGTTGCACATTGTACCAAAATCTAGTAATGTTTACGGAGCAGTTAATAAGGATCACCAAAACATGTATTGAGTCTTTTAAAATAACTATATATTTCCATATACTTCAGAATACATCTGTGTTACTTACGAATAGTATGTGATTTTATAGATTTTCCCGTAACAAAAAAATAATTTTATTGGTGATAATTTGATAAATAAACTAAATGCTTTTGGTTAAATAATGATCATGATGTTTACTATACATTTGCATTTTAGATTGTTATAAACGGATTGGACTAGCATTAAAATTATTTAATATGCCCAGTACAATTATAGCTGCAATAATGCGCTAGAGTTTTTTCACGATTTGGTACATTTCCAACCGCTGTATGGAAATGTGAAAGGCTAGGGGTCATAAAAGAATGAGTGCGAGAGAATTTCCTCTTTTTAATGCACCATTTAAATGAGAGTAGGTTTACTGTGCAGTGATCTTAAAACATTTTCCCTTGTTCTTATTATTAAGGTGTCTGTGCTGAACGCAATTTAAAATGAGCATAGGCGGAACGTTGAACGCTATAAATTCGGAATGAGAGCAAGATAAATCTGGAGTCAGGAACTGGGAATGACGTCGGTTCCCAACAGCCGTCACCCTCAATTTCCTGCCAATGCTCGGTTGCAGTCTACTAACAGTTACATGCGGATGAGGATTAAAGAAAATTATAAAATCTCATTTGGGATAATATAAGTGTCAGGGAAAATAGGACCAGATTTTTCTACACACCCTGGAAGCTTCCTATACAATGTGTGAAAGGCTTTGACCTCACACCAAACATGTACTGCCTTACATTCTACCAAACATTTTGGAGCCACTGTCGTTAATGCCTCATACATATACACGCATGCCCAGAGATAAGTGAGTTCTTCATCAACCACACGAGATGTTAGTTGTATTTCAAATATTAGCAAATAAATCATTACATATAAATTAAAGTTATTAGTCCATGACCTGTCAAAATCCCTGATTTTTATAGGTTTTAATGATGGATATCATGATGCACGCAGTCAACCATATTCTTCTTAGTTTACGCTAACGATCAAATTGACTCTAGTCTATCGACGTGCACAAAATCTTTTTCATGCAGTCACGGAAAGATATTCCTTCAAACTTAACTTAAAAGGATCAGTGTAGATTTGAACTTACCTGTCAGTCGTCACAGTCTGATAGCTTATCCCGTCCAGATAGGATGTGAACTCAAAATTATCGTGACTTATTTTGTCGATATTTGCTACGCCAATCCTATCTCCACATTTAAAATCCTCCTCACGCGTATCCCTAACATGAGAAGCAAATTCATAAAGAGACCATCAAGGGAGAAGAAGCAAATAAGACAAATTTAGAAGATTTTAAGGGGTTATTCTGGATATTATATTTTAAAGTTTTCTGGTGTAATTTACTGTTAAAATAGTATATTATCAATCTTCTGCAAAAATAAAGGCAATTTTTATATTGTAATAACTTATTTTATCAGAAACTCTATTTTAGAACAAGCATTTTCAGAATGAAAAGGCATACTCAATTACTTCTTATGAAATGCATTCAATTAGGACTATCCATTTAAAATCAGTGACTTGTAATTTTTACGAAAAGTGAATTCAGCTAGAAGCTCTTGATTTAGCTATCGTGGAATATTTTTTCGATAATATAGGAGCAAAGTCCAGTTTACATCATTACTTAATCCAAAGTAATGTAGTTTTTTGCCATCCAAAACAAAATATCTCACAACTGGAAATAATTTCCATTAAAAGCACATTCCTGCATGGGCAATTTGTTCGTGGAGGTTTTTAATAGTCTGGTGTTCATTAATAATGAACTAATTATGCAGGTTAGTATCGACAAATCACAGGGATGCTAAGTTAAGGATGTTAAATAGGTTGCCAGTTCATCAATTAGGATCGGATATTTCACCTCTTTTAAGTGCGCATTTCCATATCTCCCAACGCTAAAAAATTTCAAATAGTCATTAGAAACTCCCGACAAAATTTTGACTAATTGGCTAGTTAAAAATACATTTTCATAATTACGACCTGATTAAAAGAGTTAAATCACTCTCTGCATACAATCACATTACTCGTCGACGGCTTATTCAAGTTATGGTTGTTGCCATAATGCTTTGAATTAATGCTGTTGATGTCATACAAACAAAGAAAACACTGTCGTTAATTAATTTGTTTTGGCCTCACCCCTACCACCCCGTCCAAAAAAAGGAACATTCATTCATTTTACTCCTTGAGGATACAATTCCGCATGATTAAGGTCACATCGAAAAACGCACATGAGAGGGTACGTTATGTACATAAATTAATACATTATGCCTCACTCATTTGGTAGATTCCAAAAATGAGTCCGTTTGTTAAATATTTACTCGTTCTGAAACACACATGGCAGATGAAAATTCATGCTGACGCACCGAAATCCCTTTGAGGTCAAGCATCGAGAATATTTCTTTTCGGCCGGCTTTTACGGCTGATTGTGAAGTTTTCGTCCGTCCCCTCTCCGAGAAAAAAAGCAGAGTGATTTACTCATTTCCTCCAGCAAAAAAGAAACACAAGGAGAGAGATACTACAAGGGAGCAGCGAAAGGGAAAATGAGGAGACCGACCAATATTTCGTCAGAGTGTCGACAAGCGTAATGCAATAAGAGGCCCCCCACCTCCCGATGTTTGGCCCGATGTCACGTGGACAAAGCCGATAAATCCGTTTGCCCGCCTTTTTTGCCGGTCCCAGTCTGTCGCACATATAGGTTTATGTATCTTACTCTCCTTTCCCCTCTCTCTCTCTTTTTGTCTCTATCATTCGCATAATTCATAATTCTTTCTTCAGATCTGTGTATTAGTTTTTACTGCCTCAAGGGCGGTTTAGTATAATATTAGCATGATATCCTGAGGCCACGGGTACGATTCCCACCTTGGTTGTTAATAGCATGTAGAGTACTATTGTTTTTTTCTAAGGCCTGATTTTATAACGCCAATTGGAACATTATTTGTGGTGATAAGAATCGAGAAAACGGTCTTCTATAATTAAAATTATGGTTAATATTTAGCCAGTTATTTAGGCATGATTTGCTAAAACTAAACTCTAAGTTACCTTCTCATTAACACAAAAGCGATAAGTGAACCAGTCGTCGTAAAATCCAGCCTACAAGTATTAAATAGGTTAGTAGTAACAGGCATCGTTAATAAAGTAGTAGTTATACTATATTATATATAATACAATTAGATAATAGTAATAGTTAATGAAATCTATGTTCAGTAAAAATTATGCCGTTACTCGTGCCTCCAAAGACTAAATTTTCATAGCAGTAGAGCGACTAATGCTCTCCTCTAAAAATTGATATTAAACTCTTGATGACAAAATTGCGATTCATTCTAACACTAAAAATCATTTTGACGCAAATAGGGCGGAAACCTTCCCATATTTACATTTATAGCACTTGCAAAACATTTATAGTGCACATTGAATTTTTTGCCTTAGGAACAATTCCATCAATGTTGACGGTTTGAGTGGCAATTTTTTTGCTTGTCTTTAAAAGAAAAGACTTACATTTCCAGTTTAATGTGCTGCGAGAATCTATTGAAAATTTTCATGATGAGCAAGACATCTGGAAAATAGTTGTGACATGCTACAGAAGAATTATTTCTGATTCAGTGCGCAAACTCAATGCGTTCCCTTTGGTGAGAATTTCATTAAAATTGCAAAATATTTCGCACTGGTCACTCTCAATTCATACACGTATTTATATCTTTCGATGATATTTTAAGGCCGCGAAAAAGTGTAGGGTAATACGTAATGATCCTAATTCCAAATAACTGGGTCAAATCGCATCCACTTCATCCGGATCAAGTCTGTGTGTATACCTTGGTCTCCCTTTCCCACGCAGGACTCCATATGTGCCCGCAAGGTTTGGAGTTTGTTTACCTCCATTCCTACTCCACGGCTGGGACCCGGAGGCATTCCGAGTCGAGTTGGCCGCATGTGGAATTACGTGTGTGACTGTTAGGTTTTGCGTGTGACTCCGCGCGCAAAAACGTCTGCACTGTTCACAGGACAAATTTTTACCCTTGCGCTTTTGCGTGTGAAGCGTCCTGACAGCTTCTGTGCGTGACCGCTTACTGGAAAATGCAAAACGCTGCCGACTTCGCCGTTTTTTTAAATATGTAAGTATTACCAATCAATCCAGCTTCAGGGCTTGTGGCACCGAATGATTCCACTGCAGGCATGCGATACCCGTCACAGTTCAAGGTTGATTTCCACACGCTCCTCCTGACCGATCGGCGCAGTCAAAAAAGTAATCAGGAGAAGAGTTTGCGGCCAAACCAGAAACTAGGAAAGTGGTGCTTTGGCGAACGAACTAACATGATGTACTTGGGTTACACCACTACTAATTAGCATGACTAATAATTTGTACCACTAAATAATAGGTCATGAAGAAATCGCAATCATGCGGGACAATTCGAGCTCTATGTTAGTAATAATGCTATATGAGATATTTTACCAAACAGAAGCAGAGAGTGTGGTTATAGAGTTACTAAGTTATACACTGGAGAGTTGACCAGAGCTAAAGGCATGTCAAAAAATGGCGCGCAGTCGTCAAATTACTAAATCGCACTTTGGCGTGATTTAACACTTTTAGCTATGTATCTTTGAGTCTAATTTTCTGAGCCTTGTTAATTGCGAGACTTTTTATTTAATTACCGAAAGACTGCTGACAGCTACGACTGAAACGTACGTGCAAGAAGAGTAAACCGATATTTCATAAAATTTTGATATATCGTCAAAAATTTATTCAATCTCTCTGACAAAATCAATGGTTGGCGAATTCACTTTGTGGAAATTACGATTCATCTTGATTATGTCCTGAAAAGGCCGAAACCGGTTGATTTGTGGTTTAAATATAGTGGTGGAAAAAAACTAAGTGGGTTCATTCTTAACATCAATCTCTCTGATTTAAATAGTTTACTTTTCGATTTACTAGCTGACCCATGCGAATATTTCGCACAGTATGCAGCTTCTTCCTGTTTCTTCCTTCTTTCTTCCTGTACTTCTACCTATCGAATATTTCTCACAGTATGCAGCTTCTTCTTGTTTCTTCCTTCTTTCTTCCTGTTCTTCTACCCGTTTCTTCCCATAGACAATTATATGTTATTTATGTTTGTGTTAAAGATATATATATAACGTAAACGTCAGCAATAAACGGTCACACTGATTGCATGTAGAATGCGAACAACCTAACTAAAAGGTGTGTTAATAGATGGCGCCTCCTACAGTCTTTTAAGCACGTAATCATAGTCAACATATTAGTTGATTATATTGTCAACAGATGGCACTGTAACATTTTTTAACAAAAACTTTAATTATAAACCATTTATCAATTTTTCGTCAATAGCAGGGAACATAAGCTTTAAAACGATGTTTGAATCATTAATTTTGATAAAGAATAATGGGAGTTATGGCGTTGCGACAAAGAAAAACACCTTTGAGAAATAATATACATGATGTTTACTTTTATTATTGGATATTTAGCCGAAATCTTAAATAATGCCTTTTATTCATGCCGTGAAGAAATATGTTAGGTCTTGCTTGCTTCTCACTTGCTCCTTTTGATTTTAAGGGATGAACATTACTGGAGAGCCAATTTAGTATAGAATATTATTCAATCGCTCCGAAATGTAATTATTTTCTCCGCAGATGGGTCGGCGAAATCTCGCGCTTTTTTTAAATATTATTGCGACCGAGAGCAATAACGGTAGGCAAGCAACGTACTGAAGCTAACATCCATAGAATTTTATTTTTCCGAAAAATGGGCCTTTTTCATTGAACTTTTTCCCTTTTATCTTTAGATATCACAAATAAGATGTTTCACCTAAATCTGTACATGAAGAAAAATCGCCCCAACTTCCTTAGGGGCCTTCCTATTCAACAACCACGTGGCCAATTTTAGGCCTTTTTTCGACTCCCCCTCCCCCCTTGTGACCAGACGTGGCCATGGTCTTGACCTCTAACTCTGCTGAAAAATCTAAACATAGTTGTCAAGGCACAGTGGGCGGGCGACCACAGAGTGAAAATCAGCATTCGTCATCGGGTTTTTGTTCATCCAAATCAGCCACGTGGTACTCCTCCAGACCCCCCCCCCTCGTGACCAACCGTGGCCAAGACTCTAACTCCCCCCAAAACGACCACTTGGTTTTTGACTGGCCCCTTAGGCAACTCGAATGCCAGTTAACCAAACTAGGTTCATCGACAAGGATGACTCTGACGTGTTGGAACTACGAGATTCTCGTAAACCGGTAACCATTTACGCCACTTTACATGAGGTACCTTTATGTAAAGTCTGGTGCATGGGTGGACCTGCGGTGAGAATTGCATCGTGTAAAGCGAGAGCTTACTAGAATGACAGCGTGAATGCATGAATATGAAAGACAGAAAGATAGCCCTTGGTCCAAATTCGGTGCCTGCGTTCTCGCAATTTATGTGAATGGGACTTCGCGTTGAAGTGCCTCGCATAAAACGGCTTTTAGATCGAATAGATTAGCAGTAAGCATCCGAGACCACAGAGCAGCGCGCACTGAACCTCGTTAGCTAATCATCAAGGAAAAATGCACGGTGTGTCCCGGGCCAAACTCTCGGCTTCGCCTTCTCCACTGAGGCCAAGAATTTCCGCGAGGAAAAAAACCGAATCCCAACCGGCTGGCGCTCTCCTCTTAACGGTCAACGGAGGTGGGGCTGGAAGCCCTTGAAGAGAAACGGAAGAGCGAGAGTAGCGTGTTCATTGCTCAATCCATCTCACGAGGGGATGTGGAGAAGAGAGAGGGAGGGATGAGAATGAGAGGAATAGATAGAGATGTAGGGGAAGTTGAGGAGGGAATTCTCTCTCCCAGGGTACGGGCAATTCAGGGCCCACTCACGGCTCCTGCGAGAGAAGTTGGGGGAGGAGGGGTATTTGGGGGCTGGGGTTCTAATTTAATCATTCGCCACGTCGGAGTTTATCGAGGGATTTTGAATGGGAAGTCCCTAGGAGGCCGTAGGCTCCAGCGGCGTTCTGGCTGGGGTTCTGGTTTGATCGTCTTCTCGGCGCTGAAGAGGGAATGGATGCTGATAACCCCTCATCTCATCATTGAGCCACCATTCAGCTTCAGGTCGAAAGTTTTATTTCTTTTTTACTTTTTTATTCGTTCGCAGTCGAAAACCTGATTCCCTCTCCAATTTTTTCCCAAATTTTTCCGTTCATTCGGGATATGTTTTTTTCCTGATATAAGAGGTTATGAGATAAGCAGATAATGCAATATTAAAGGGAAACCTTTCGTGATGTTTTGGAATTCTTCAATGAAGGAGGCAACATGAAATTGAATAATTTCCTCCAGGAGGTAAGCGTGCCGTGTGTGCGTCAAGGAAGCAAAATTCTCTACGTATCGAAAATGAATTTGTTCACAAGAGAGCATAAACAGTATATAGTGGTCTTTTAGTTCAATGCACTGGATATTCAATCACCTGATCCTTGCTTAAGTGCTGCAAAGAAATAAGTGTACTCTATCAAAGTCATTCTGATTGAGTAGGATTAACCTTTTTGCATATTAGTGTTTTTAATCACTTTGATATAGTATTTTCTATTATATGCATTATTATTTATTTATCCCTGGGCCAAAATATATTAATTTATACGTCACACTCAGGTAAAAAAGAAGTTTTTGAAGAACCAGGACTGATTTCCTTCATAACTGGTACATATCCCCTGGATGGTAAAATATATACCTGCTATTATCATCTTGTTAACTGTTGATCAAATTAGAATGAGTATTCTTGTTTCGCTCCTGATATTCTTGACCTTTAAATTTACTCATAATAGCATGCATCAAAGTACAACGGGAAAATTACGTGATATTAAATGATTATTCAGGTTCCCTAAGCTCAGCGTTTTATCAAAACACATTACGTCCAAGAATAATATATTCGTAGTTGTAAATTACAAAGACCATTTCTGAAAGATTAACGTTAAAAGCATGAAAGGTAAATGAATAAATTAAGATACCTTTATTTCTGAACTCTGACTGAAAAAAATTCTTTCAATCCACTGAGAAATTTTCAAAGACGGTGTCTTCAAGACCAGTTTTTGCCGGGAGGCAGATGCAAGAATCAAAATTCAGCAAGGTTAGGGAGTAGATTAAAAACAAATTAAAATTAATAACCTTTCAAAACACTGGATGACGTCCCTACCAAAAGCCACTAAGTAAAGACAGATTTTGCTTGAAAAAAGGAAGAAACTTGCAAAACATCTTCCTTTTCAGACTCCTTGTGAATGCAATGACGCCGGATTATCACCGAAAGTGAAGTAGCTACCCTTTTTCCTTCCCAAAGACTCGGAATTCTAAACATGTATTTATTTTTTTAAGGTTAGGAGAAAGTTCCAAGAAAGCTTAACGGAAAAAAGTTATCAGCCTCGGGTGGTGGGGCTGAATGAAAAGCAAAACATCGTCGACTGAAGAATATAAAATGAGTTTTAATGGTGTCCTTAATGCGTAAAGGAAAGTCGTTAAGTTTTTGAACCAAGATAAATTGGCAAAGGTCTCCGTTATGAATTAAAAGGTCCGTTGGAAGAAAAACCCATTGCTCATCTTTCAACGAAAGCGTTACAGAGAATATGTAGTCGGACAAACGGTTAATGAGGTTATAAAATAAGCTTCTTCCTCTAACTTCCTCGCATTTGCTTGCAGTTTAGGTTTTAACAAGTGACAGTTCTATTATATCAGTCATTCAATTATAATAATTTCACCTGCCAAATTATTTGCCCCTCAGTTAATAAGAAATCCATTAATGGCCACAATTTATCTTTAAATTTTAATTGAATGCTTTATATAATACAATAATATTCTATCTGCTAATTATTTTAAGAAGAAAACTACAGAAAAACACGTAATGGATGTATTTCTAGTTTTTAGGATCAAAATTGATATCTTGCACTTTCAGCTGTCAAAAAAATTAAAACATACCGTGCACTCCATTTCGCGTACCATGTCAGTAGTTCTATCGAAAAATAAGTATCCATTCATTGTCCTATTATAATCTAAAAAATGGTCTAATAGCGCCATTTTTCAATTTTATTTATCTCTTTAAGCCACCGCTAGAACTTGTGGCATGTATGTCAGTTGGCCAGGGTCACAAAGGATTAAAAAAGGAAACTATATGAAAAAGAAATATGGGGGAAAAAGAATATCCGAAGACCTCGAGAGAGATTTACTGCTGGGAAATTCATTATTTTTGAGAAAAAAGTTGAGATGACCTTCAGCTGGGGGACCAAGGGTTGAGAATTTTCCAAGTGCTGTTACTTACCAAGACCATTTAAATAATGGTAAAATATTTGTGATGACTACTTTCAACTATCAATCTCTTACAGCTGTATAAAAATAAATACCATTCGTTAATGACGAGGATTCTCTCCGCAATGTTTCATTTTTCGTATCAATGGAGCGGGGGTCAAACACTTTCCATAAATTTGAAATTTCGCTCCTTCACATTTCATTTTTTCCACGAATCTTTCGATATCTATGAAACTGAAATTGTGTTTGTTTGAACGGTATAGATTTTCTAACCTCCCGATGGCTCAAGCAACATTTGAACACGTGTTCAATATGAGCTAGAAGAATAAGTAAGCTATGTTTGAAAAGTTCAAAAGACCTCCAATTTGACCTTTAAAATACCTACTTTTAATTTATACAAACCATTGGATTCGGAGCATAGGTTTCTTCTTTTTTCTTTGATAAGCTTACTCTGATGGTAAACTTGGAATTTTTAGTATCGCATGAGTGAATGAAAGGATTTGATTCTTGCGTTCTCTTTTCGTAGCCTCTTCATATGTTTAGTGACTGCTCTGTAATGCATTTACTTTGAATATAGTTAATTCAATTTAATCGTACGCAGCATTTTTCTCTTCATATTGATATTAGGCCGGAAAAATCTTGTAGTAATGGATAAAATCGATTCATCGTAGGAAAATTCAAATCGACGATAAATTGTCTCATTACTCAAGTCCGCCGTTAATCGCAGATAAAAATCTGAGGGAAAAGAGGATCATGCTTTTATACGCGCGCTCCGGGAATATTATTAATTTTCTCTCACCCAAGAAGTTCAAATGGATTTCCAACGAGCATTGCCGCATCGTCATGAAACTGCATTAGGACGGGTGGGATTCTATATGAGGCCGGGAATGAAAATTTGCTCCTTCACGATTTCCCCGCTCAACCAAGTAATTCACTGGATCACGCAATCTTGCGGCTTGGCACCTGAGTGAACATTTGTAACTTAGTAATCACACCCTCACCCCGCCCCCTTTGATGAACCAATCCCACCTGCCGTGCCCCACACAAACATTGGCAGCCAGGGCCGGATGGAAATTCATCTTCCGCCGAAGGCACTCGTCCTCGGAAGACACAACGCTCTCACATCGGGAGGAAACACCGCGTGAATTTCTTTCCCCGAGAACGTCTCCTCATTAGCTCCCGACCGAGGAAATATATTCCTTCAGCTGTGCGCGGAGGCGCGTTGCATCTATGGCACCCATGGTGACAGTAAAGGGATTGGAATGACGTCTTCCGACGGTTGGGGTTTTCATCAGTGCGGTGACGTGTTAGAATGCAATGAAACACCGTTTTCACGTATAAGCTTAAAATATGTAGCAGTGGTGGCAAATCTTTCTCCGTAAATCGAAATTAATTAGTTAAAAATAAATTTAATTGTGATTGAAAAGAACAAAACCTAAATTAAGTTAAAAAATATACCATTTTAAACGTAACCGGTACTCGGTAATGGGGAGAGATATGAAATGCAGCATAGATGCCATGCAATGATTCTTCATCAAGCAATTCAACCATTTCTTGAGAATATAGTTTTCATAGATTTTTTCTTCATAAGCATCGTATGGAACACCATACAGAAAAGAAGAACCAGATGGATTGGATACACCCAGAGACACAATGGGTTTGTGAAGAACAGAATTGAAGGTAAAAATAGAGGTAAAAGTCCCCAGAGGAAGACCCAGGAATAGGTTTATGGACCAAATAACGAGGAAAGTACATAGGAAGGGATACCACGAGGTAAGGGAACTAGCATTGGATAGGGACGGGTGGAGTGCTGCAATCAACCAATTTTAGGATTGAGTGACCAATGATGATGACAATTTTCTTAAATGTACTCTTTGAGGAGGATGGCATTCACCTTCCTCGTCGGGCTATCACTGTTTTCTCGCGAGGGCCCCATAGTCTGCCCGGATTGCTCCCGCTTAAATGCCTTCGTGAAAGACTATTTCTTGGAAAATTTCCGCTTGCATATTCAAACAGTATCCCCTCGTCTTAATAAAGGGTAGAATGGGAGATTTGCAACGTCTTCCTTAATAGAAACGAAATATTTCAGGGAACATGAGCGGTCAAGTATCTTAAGTGCTGGCTCCCCATCTTGAGGTCCCAGGTTTGAAATCCGGCCGTAGCGGAGATTTTTCATTTGTATCCGTACCCATACTTGGAAGCTACACGAAGAGTTATACTCGGTTCAGAATGATATCGTAAACGCCAAAGTGATCCGCCAAAACGTATTCACGCTACACTACCGTAACTTAGTGCTGCCCTCACGAAGAATCGTCACGAGCAAAGAGCAAGCGAACAAATTATTAATTTCCATATCCCTGTGACGTTTTGAGACATGCGTAATTGCATTAAAACCAAAATAGACTACCCTTTCCCTACTCATCAGAGGAAACATCATTTCTTTCACCATATTTATTGCCTTGTTTTATTATTTTTCTTCATCATTTCTGGTCTCCGCTCGTGACACCAGCGCTGACCATTGTTTGGTAGCAGGGTTAAAGACTACTAATTCGTTGATATTTCTCATATTCATACGACATTCGTCTCCTAGTACGGTACGAACGACGATCATTGTTGGATAGAATGGTTAAGCTGTTGACCCCTTCATTAATTAAGAGCATACTATTTCTGACATCGGGTTTCTCTTTGCTCTTCATATATACCCTTAGTAATTGTTTGCCTACTCAACTCCCTGTAATGGCACAAATGACCTCAGTTGTAGGTTGCCATCTCAAATCACCAGGAATGATCTCAAAGGCTTACAGAACTCTACCATCATTGATGTGCACATGTAAATGAAGTCTGCATCTTCGTGTCGTCCTGTAACCCTCCTCAAGGGTGTGTTGAGAAGGCGGGTTATCACTTCTATGCACTATTTTGCACCAACAACTTTCATCTACATGCACTACGCTATAGATATGCTTTCAAAGCTAGAGAGACTGTTTATATTAATGAATATTTTAACCACGTTTACGAGATATGAGGACACAGGAAATACGGGAATCATACGTGATGTCATTACTAAGTTGCAGATTAGAAACAAGCATTAGAGAGAAAGTCAACAAATTAGCTACTCTACCTGTGGACCAACCTTATTTTAAGGATTCAGGATTCAACGCTGATAGGCAACAAAAGCTGAAAAATGAAATATCAGTGGAGCCATACTGCTGGATGTCTTTTCATCGAGGCGTATGTTGACATTAGTGAATATATTATTCGCGTTACGTGTACTTTTACCAGTTGATATGGTCGTTCCTCCGAGAGCTACCAAAAACCAAGTAGTTTCATGAATTTTTCTAAGTCCATTGACATCCTAATTTCCAACTGACTAACTTCCATCCAGTTGCTAGTTTGCATACATTCGCACCACCTACCTTTCCGTCGGCTGCGGATAACAACAAATTAAAAGCCAGCATCAGAGTTAGAAAGGCCGCTGGAAAAATGAACGGCGCCCAATTCTTTTGTATTGTAGTTGGAGCTAACCTACCTTGAAGTAAAGTAATAGTTATTATTTTAATATCAAAAAGTCTTTGGTGCACATCGTATGAAAATAATCGAAGAAGTGTATGGGACTAGCATATTGAATATATTCTAAGATAAGAGTTCTTCGGAAAGCAAACAGGAGAAATGGATGCAAGATGATGAAATGAGAACTTTTATTTGAAAAAGAGCTGAAACTGCATTACAGTGGACGGCTCTACAAAAACCATCTTTGGTTTCATCACTACTTTTGATGCCATTTTATACAGTGTAATTTTTAATTGCATTCGGTCATTGGGCGCCTCCAAAATTGCCGGATGAGGTTATTGGTATACTCTCTAAGAGGTGAATGACAACTTTGTTTCTGCTTATCCAATGCCCTATCAAGTAGCCTTCTTGAATCCAGTTCTCTTTTCAACTCCATATTTTTGCCCTTTTCATGTAACGTAGACCCTTTGAGAACCGTTATTGCTCGTTTTTAAAGAATAGAATTTCATCCCAAATGAAAATTCCCTATGTGCACCTTATCCTATAATTTATTTTATATTTAGAACAGCGGACACGCAAAGGTTCAGTTACCAGTTGCTGCATTCTCGTCGTTGTCCCATTCATAGTATAATTATTTATGTTATAATTTCTTCGTTTTGCGCAACTAGCTCTGCGTTACTGCCTAGAACACTGCATACGGGCGGAAAACTCCCATCTCGACTCTTGCCAATGGAAGCGAAAGAATTGAAGTTCCACTTTTGGCCACAGGCTGCGCTGTTTAAGTTATCAATCCTTATAGCAGACGTCTCTGGGTTAACTATACGTGTTTTTACGACCCCTTTTTCTCCGCCAGTTCGATGATATATACTGCAAGTAATACTTCAAGATATTGGGTAGTAGATTTATGTACCTAAGGTACCGAACCATCGACCAGAAAACTCTCCAAAGCGTCGTGAAATAAATAAATGACACCGAAGGCGTACAGCGTTAGGTGATGTGATCGGTGGATTCGTATACCGAATTCCACCATAAATTTCTAATTTATGATGTAAGATAAGAAAACAGAGTGCATTGAAATAATAATTAATGCAATTAATTCGAAAGCTAATTCATTTCCGGTTATCCAGTGCCAATTTAAGTATTTCGAACACTCCGCTAGCGAAATCAGCTGATGATGGCGAAATCAGCTGATGTGGTTGGTTAAACTTGCGAAGAGAATCTTTGCAAGTTTGTGCTTCCGGCGGGCTAGATATCAAAACAAGGTTATTGTGCCCTATCTCGTCATGAATGTCATTACTTAAATTGACTAAGCCAACTAATCTCGTGAATCATTTGGCTCCATTAGCCTGGTCTATCTCTTACCTCTATGGGGAAGCAGCAAACTATCCCTTTAGGAGTTGAAAAAAAACACATCAGGTACTTAATGTCTTTGATTAGAGCCCTTGGACAATTTATCTTAGTCTAAAACAACTGGTTACCCGTTATAAACAAACGATCAGATATGAAATTCATTTGTAGAAGATGCAGGTGAACTGCTAAAATCAAAATACACTACTTCAGTTCAGTAAAGTCCCTGAAACTGGGGACATAAATTTTAATTTTCAGCACCACATAACATGACATGGAGTAGATCTATTAGTTAAAAATAATAACAGGGGTAACTGTCAAAGCTATTGAATGAAAAAGCTACCCTAGACGTTGAATATCAAAAGAGAATTCAAAAAAGGGCATTTAACAGTGTAAGGTAAGTACCTATACGCCCTTGAAGTAATAACAACTCCGCAAACCCATTTTTAACCAAAAACTCTTCATTTTTTTACACGTATACACTATCCCCTTCACTACAATGCACTACTCGTTGTAAATAAGGATTCATTTTGGGATTTATCTCGTCACAGTGCCACCTATCGGCAGGTTCCGCAACGCTAATAACCTGCGACAGTAATTTTAGCAAAAGACGGTCAAAAGCGCATCAAAGTGGCGTCCTTATGCAGTGTTCTTGGTTACTGCGCTCCCTCTCCCGTTTTGACGTCATGGCTCTGAGGATTCGATGACGTCATCTGCTCCTACGTAATAATCTGCTTGTCTCTCCCCTTCTCCACTGCCGGGAATTGCCTCGAACTCTCCCCAACTCCCCGAGCCGTAAGTCACGTGACGTCGATGAAGATTCCCTCGTGCTGTGTTCAAAATGTTGCTTTCTCAAACTGTTACGCGGTGACAGTGGGGAAACTATTTAAGCCGACTTCATCTCCTCTTCCACAAGGGCACAGCGGCAGCGGCCCAACCCTTTCCACTCAAGGAAACTGCGTAGGGGTTAATGTTTTGGTGTTGTCAAGTTGGTCGCGCCGTAGACTATCGATGAATGGGATAGTGGTGAGATATGACACTAGGTTTGAAGCTTGCGTGCTGTGAAACCTTCGCCCCAGCCCCTACGGGAGAATTGGAGGATAGGATAAGTCCTCATGACACCTCTATCGCTGCGTATGGCATAATTCCTCTCACAAGAGGGACTAATGATTTACTATCGTCGCCTGTCTAATTATTTGAAAGTTGCAAATTAAAAGCTTGAATTGAGACCTCTTTGCGAGAAAATGGAGAAATAAAGGCTGAGATATCGATGGGTGAAAAGTATCTGCTAAGGACGGCTGAAGTCGTCACGTGAATTTACCCCTATAGATAGCAAACGGCTATTCAGTAAATGATAGGCTATGTAGCGCATTATAAGCCCCTTTTCCGTTGGGGCCTTGGAAATTGAATACACATTTTAGGGGCTCACTTCGCGAAATATGAAAATTATTGAATGCGGAAATAGCATATTCTTGCACCATTTTGTTAAAGTACCGCAAGCTACGCCACCGCTTGATTCATTACGTATGCTTATAGGTTATGACAACTCAATGGTACTGAATAGACATAGCCTTGAGATAATGTTGCAATGTGTAATAAGTGCGGTATAATTGCGAATAGCTTGCAAATTGCGGGAGGCAAAGTATCAGCGCATGTATTGCTATACGTAACAATACCGCACGAGGTGCACACACTATCTTTTATTATAAGAGCATGGAAACTGTAAATGCATAAAAATGCAAACGTGTTTGCCAATAGTACCTACTCATTTGATAAGATATGATATCCGTTAAACGCCCGAGGGTAGTTTCCCGATTGTAGCCATTGCTCAGATTGCTAAGAAAAAAGGTTTTTGTTGAAATCTGAGAATAATTTATAATTTGGTCATTAACAAATGTAATTTTTAAAGGAAAACTACGCGCGTAATCAATACGATCGCAATAATTAAATACGTAATTCTTTCTGTAATCCAATAGTGAACATTTGAACCTTTAATGGTGATTTGAAGTAATTTCAAACAGAAAATAAGAGAGCCCTCTATACTAATTCCAATGCTTTTATTATAGGAGTAAAATAGACTCCGGGACTCCCATCTTGGGGGTTCCGGGACCCTTTTGACCCTGTGGCTTTTGCTTCAATGAATATCCCATACCCTAAAAACCTTAAATATCGAATCTCAGGAGAAATGGTTCAGTAGTTTTTGAGAAATGTCAATATTCAGAGGTATGAGAGGATCAGTTGAGGGTTTGTTCTTTTTCGCTGTAGTGTGCGGTGCTGAAAAAAAAGCTCACAGTGCATAACTGACCATTTACCATACGAAAAATACCTCGCTAAAAGTTATAACAGTAATAAAGTAAAGTACAGTAATATAATTATTTTAGCGCGTGCGATAAAAAAGTACTGCTTTGCTTGTGATAATTATCACTGCGTTCAAGAGTTGGCTGCAAGGGTTTAGCATATTAGGTCTTTGGGAAGAATTACGTACACGGAAATCTTGAATCAATGTCAAACGTTATTATACCTTTCATTAATAAATGCGTTTTTAAGCCAGATAAAGATATGATATGAACGTAAAATACTTATTGGAATAGGTGATGGTGTTTACGGGTCGTGAGTACTAATCTAACTTAGGTTGTGAGAGTTGTATTTGCTTAGTACTGAGGTCAGAGTGCATGGTCTTGGCAGTTAGAGCACAGTAAACTTGTCTTCAGCTACGATTTTGACGAGAATATTCATTTCTACGTAGGTATTTAAGCACTGATGGATTCATGATTACATGTGCTTACGATGGTATTCGAACTATTTTGGATACTTGCACTGTTGTCCCCGAAATAAAATAGAAATTGGAGAATATTTTCATTCTCGCGATGTCGCAGAAAAATTGAATTCCTAAAATTATTCACAGGACCACATTTCTATGTATTGACCCAGACGAGGTCTGATAAGCAAATAAGAGAGGATGAGGAGATAAATTTGGTCAATTTGAACCTGGACAAACAGGAAAAAAACTAAATAGAAGCTTCAAACTTTGCATAAGCCTTAAAAACACAGTCAGCAGCAGTTTTATATTGATTAAACAAGAGAGAAAGATATTTAAACAAAAAAATTTGCTTTGGACTTGGTGGTGATAAACCCAGTGTGGTGAACCAGAGAATTTAGTGCTCTAAAAAGTGGCCGAGGAAAGAAAAATCCTGCGAAACGATTTCAAACTCGGTTATCCAAATAAAGTTTGAGACCGCAAATCCCACAAGACTGATAATGTAAATTCTATCGGCTGAATGAGATTGTGAAGGGGATCTGGGAAATTTCGGCCCTCTTTTGATCGTGGATAAATGTATTTAAAAACTTTTTCAATTAGCAACAGCTCTGCCTCAACACTTCTCCAAATTTTCGACAGACGACAATCACAAACTGGGCGCGGAGTAATTAAGAAGGACCGCTTCGAACAAGAGCAATTTGCGTGGAAGTACTTCCTCGTGTTTTCGTAATGGATTCAGGCTCAGAGACCACAGACAGTCCAGAGCAAAGAACAAACGCATTACAGCATATTTACACAGGTTTCCGAGGTGCAGAGAGCAAAGAGGGATATACAAGGGGGCCGATTAAATGCAGCTGATTGCGCTTCGAAGAGTAAAAAAAACATCATTCCCTGAAGTAGCTCGTCTGAGAATATTTTAGCAAGCTTTGAAAAAAAATTACAATTTGTCTTCCATCAAACATTTTATGGACATCATTTTAACTGATCTATTAAGTTCATAACTGTATCATAAAATAACGCTTGATCATAAGCTTTTTGTATAAAGAAATTGAAAGAGTTTGAAAGAAGTCTGAGAGAGGAAGGAAATGTTAGTAAGTAGTAAGTCGTGTGGCAAGAACAGTACGAAAACCTACGTAAAACCTTTAACATAGATGTGACTTCGACATTTTTAGTCGTCGTAAATAAATTATTCCCTTACGATTTTAAGTTAAACACCCGTCTCCTTTGCTGCCGAAATTTGTCTTTACAGTCTCTCTTATCATTTATCTGTCAAAATTTTCTATAATCTTCCACTCCTTTATGGAAGAAGCACCATTTCCCCCATAAATTTATCAATTTCAATTTGTAAAAGATTTGCAATGTCTTCTTTGAGGCATAAGTCATTTTAAGATGAAACTTATTCGCTGTCTTTGGTTGTTATGCCTATCCAAGTTTATCCACGTTATGTTTTAATCAACATCCGATGGGTAATTATTTCTTTTGAAATCGAGTATTTGTCAAGAACGTGAAAAACTCCTTTTAAACCAGATCCATCGTAAGTGACTAATAATATTTGTGAGCGTAGTATCGGACGTTTATATTATTGAGCCAAGGTCATTTCATGTGATATGCCAAGCGATCAAATAAGCGACCAATAAGAGACCAAATGAAAAGTGGCTAATAATGCCAGAGTGATAAAGAATTCAAGTACAATACTCTCTCTTCCCTAGCCTTTCTTGTCTCATAATTGTTATCGGAAAAATGATTCATTTCAAATATTGTTGCTGATCTTCTCGGTCAAGCTGAGGTTTTCATCGCCATACATATTAATGCGCGTTCCCTCATTTATCCGCCCGAGTTATTCGCTCGCGGCGGCCTGCAAAAAGGTCGTTATAAATGTCTTTCCCCTCTTACGACTCCCTGCGTGCCTTAATTTCGACTCCTCACCGTGATCACTGCGCAGGTGCGTCGGAGTTAATCAGCTTTGCCTCAAGCGAAAGAAACGATCATAAATTACCGCGGTCAAATTAGGATCCGGTGCAGAGGAAATGAGAAGCTTTATTCCCTCGGTCGGTCACACAAAAGTTCATTCGAAAAGATTGCTTTATTTAGGCGCCGTGACTCGGCGACTGAAACACATTATCGCGCGCCGCGTATAATAAAATGTGCGACAGAAATATGTTCCGCGCGGGGATGTAAATGACCGGAACCGTAATTTCTCGACGATTTATATTGTCGGTGGTGAGGGAGTGGCGGGGTGGTTTTTTTATTGCAAATGGGATCTCGAGGAACTGACTCAACTTCTCGAATTCATTACGTTCTGCGGTGTTATTCAGAAGTTCAGGAGATAAGGAAGCACCAGGTCGACGGTTAAAACGCTGCGGTTGCGAGGGAATGTCTCTGGGTCAAACAATGAAACTACATGCTCAAAGAGTCTGAGGAGAATCATTTGTTTTCGGAGACTTATTTCATTCCTTTTTTTTCATTTTTCGTACCCCAGTACGTTATGCTACAAGACATTATTTCCAAGGTATACCACTGTAAATTCAGAAGGTAGGAATAAATGGGTATTGGAACTAGGTAGGTGTGATGTACCCTCGGCTGACTAATGTTATCGTATCACGGAGATAGGTGCCTGATGCTTGAAAATATTAGGCCAGATGCTTTAATTCCACAAATAACTACCTTCATCGGTTGATCATCTCCAACCACAACCCTCTGACAAAAGATATTGTGCCACTCTTTCGAGTACGTTTATTCCCCTAATCCATGGCCCGAATGTTTGGCATGATGTCCTCAGCTTTGGAAATGATGAGGTATCATATGTTGAGTCACTTTAATTAGTGGGCGTGACGAATAAATGCTTTCATGCGTAGGTTAGCTCAAATTTGCTCTTTGGCTGGTGTATGAGCTTTGCTTTATTTTCAATCTAGTTCGGAGAAAAATGAAATATTTTCATAAATTAAACGTAAAATGCGGGCGTTGCTTTCATTATATCGCCTTAAAAAGTGATTTTGAGCCTTAATCTACTAATTTAATCCTATTATGTAAAGACAATGAGTTTGAGGAAAAGAATGCTTTTACAAGTGTATCTCACGTCGTCACCTAATACAACGATAGTGTCCTTGGCGTCCCTTTTCACTCTGGGAGTGCTGTTGTTGGATTTTCACCGCTCGTCGTTCTAAAGAAAAGTTGCTATCCACGGAAAGTTACCCACTTAAAAATGGTTGCAAGTAACTGAACTTATGATTGTTTTTTTGTTTGATAAACCTGATTCATGGTTCTTGCCCATGATTTGGTTTGTATGTAACCATTTAAAGTATTTAATAAACAGATCGATTTGACTCAAGTGATAAATCGCAGATATGACTTAATAGAGGAACTACGGGTATTATGGAATACCGTTTACTTTTGTAGTTGTATATCCAAATTTAATTCATTCTTAGCTCTCTTTTACATTTTATCATAAGCTTCAACTATTTAGTATTAAGTATTTGTGTTTATCTCAGTAAAATTAAAAACATTTTCCGCTGAGAAAAAGTTTAAATAAAAAGTTGCACTTGGAGGGTAATATGGGATAGTCGGGAAATATGGAATAGGGTGGTAAAAATGTAGATAATCATGTAAGTTTGAAAAAAAAATTATTGCATACAAAACGCATTTATAGGATTGCTTTCAACTTGAAATCTCAAAAGAATTACTTTTTAGTAATGGAATAATACATTTATCTATTTGCACAAGTCACAGAGGTCACAACGTGCTGTTGCTTACCGTTATTGAGTCGGGCAATATGGAATATCTAGTATTCCAAAATGCCCGACACACCATCTTGGATTTCAAAACATCACAACAGAACCAATTGTAGCCATAGGCAAAAACCGAGCAATACATAACAATATACAACTCTTTAACTTAATAAATTGCTTAGTTTTAATTACTAGTGTACATTTTCAATAATTATTACTTATTTTCGAAAACTCTCCAGCAAAAATGTTGTGAAACTACGAAAACAATTTGTCTGCGCCGTAACTCACACGGTGCCTCGAGACGAACTGGACTCGCTACAGAGCATTATGGGAACATGTTGAAGTAGTTCATGCGTCTCCCACTTGTTTTCGCCAATTGACGAATGAGAAATCACGGTGTTCCATATTGCCCGACTATTCCATAATACCTGAAGTTCCTCTATGTATTAATGTTATTTCAATAATGTAAATGAACATCAATCAGAGGCATTTACATTTTCTATGCTAAATCATTTATTAAATTTAATGATGAGAGGATATTTTAACATATTTCATAATTACGTCCGAAATTTATTCTTCAAACTACTAGTTCTGACATTCGTTTTAATTACGAGTTCGGCTCCCAAAGGCTTAAATTTCATACAGTTCGGAGGTATTTATGAAGCTTCTCTTGCTACAGCCTCAAGTCATTATTAGGCTGGTATCCGATATCTGTTTATCTAATTATAATACCGCTGAACATTGGGTCTTCCGAAGCCTTACTCAAATTCCACTTACTTCAATTAACTGTTATCTTATCCAGGCTATGAAACCTCAAAATGCCGGGATCTTGTACTCATGCCTTTCTTTTCATTTTGCCTACAGAATGATTATGTACTTCTTACTCATCGTAATTACCGAGCAAAATCAATAACAGCTCATTTCATCCCCAGTAGTAAAAATATTTTCTTATTTTCCGGTACGTGTGGATTACTCAGGAAATTTAGCGTCGAGAAACTACAACTTAGACTGAAAAATGATATTTGGAAGCGAGGAGCTGAGTTGTCAAACTAAACGAGAGGTATGTGCAATTGTATATTAGGCTCATCGCACAAAATTTAGTAAATATATATAACTTTCGTAACAACCAGTAATAAACTCAAATGTTTTCGACGTATTTTTTTTATTTCTGAACGTATTTCCTCATGCAACAGCTTCAATATGAATTCAGCAGAATAGGTATGGGGAAATCTCTCAAACTTGCATGATTTACCTGAAAATCAGTCTCAAAGAATTTTGATTTATTATAAAATTTAATTTAATTTTTAATTATCACTGATGGGTTTAGGATAATTTACAATTATACGGAGACAGTGCATTTTATAATGGAACCACCAAAAATTACGTTTGTCAAGGGAACTGTATAATTTTTACTTTTCCAGGTGAAGCAATATCACAATTCGTGGTATTATTCATCACATGTGAACTGAGACTTAGGAAGTGGGCGGCATTTAAAGTATTTGTTCGCCAATTCCTAACATTACTTCAATCGACTCAAAAGAATAATTTAAATGAATAATGTATGATCTCAAGTTCCTATATAATCCATTTTGGTGAAAATTTTGCGATTTATTTCGTAAACAACGGATGACAAAATTTATTAGCAATTTACACCAGTAAACACTCAGTTGCCTCAGGCGTGACTTCACGGAATTTACTATACATTGTAAATGAAGTAACTTTGTTATTTCACTTAAATTATTTATGTGAAATAACAAAGTTACTTTATTCAAAACACCAGTAAACACTTATTTCGCGATCTAGATTTTGATGCACACTGTGTTATACGTATTGATTACTTCATATGACATCAAATTGAAATTTATCCGTTGGGTGAAATACAGGCCAAGTAAATACAAATCATTTCGCTTGAATTAGCCGGATCGATCACATTATTCCCGTTCGTTAGTGATGTGTTTAAGCAATTCAGCACAAGAAACCTTTTCCATAAATATGTATCAAACACTCATAAAATTAGCATTGAATAAAGAGAGCATGGAACTGTAACTAGCAAGCACAACTGAATGGAGGATAGAAGGAGGATATTTATTCATGTTTTTGAGTTTTGAGCACGACAGCAAATTTTTGGAGAACACTAAATATGAAATATACGTCTTTAAGCATTGAACCCTGGTATTTTTAATTTCCTACAAAAATTTATGATCATTTTGATCCCTATTTCCACCCCATTCCTGCTGAATAATTTATGTCCTTGAAGCTCTTCTGTTGCTTATGACATTGTAGCTGGCTACAGTCCCACGGCCTTTCTCGCGGGGCTCTTGCTTATACTAAGTATATCCCTTAGAATTTTTATGTGTGTTTGAGTGTGTACCGTCTGGACTTATCTTCCTGAGAAAGCTCGCTGCCTCACAGTGAGCATACTTCGTTGTTCTGGTAATTTGATGCCAGGATCCGCATACAATGCCAAATTTCGAATGCTAAATGGTGTTCAGATATTTCAAACCATGTTATTCAAAATGTTGTCGACACGGTTTGACGTAATCGCGCATAATAGCTTCCAATAGGTTTATTTCTCCAGAAAAGGTCAAATTATGAGGTTTCATTGGCTTCTAAAAAAGATGAGAGAAACAATTATTTTCGTCAAGTTAGGATAAGGCAGCTAAAATTCATACGGTAACACGCCGTAATAATGGAAGCAATAAGGTTTCGTAACGCCATCCGCACATTTTTCAATAATGAAATGTTTTGATGCCTCAAGGTGAGCGTAATTTTTAACGGAAAATATTTTTGCAAAGCTTCATTGTTTATCATTGTTGTTTTTTTCACGATTTTGGATCACAAATTAAACGAGAAATAATAATTCATGGAATGCGGATGAATTTATATTCTGCAAAATCTCCTAAATTGGAGATATATTCGATGTAATTGTTCACGCACAGATTGTGATTTTATTCTCTCTGATTTTTACTCGCGCCCATGAATCATTTAGCCAGAATTATTTATTTATATGGTAACTAGGGTACTTTTGCGACAAATGTAGTGTAGTCCAGCTACAGTTGAAAATTGCAGAATAGCGACAAGGACATAAAGCAGCAGGGAACAGGTTTGGTTGGAGAGTCACAGACAATAAATATTTGGGAATCGGATGAGTTATGATGATTTACTATTTGAAGTAAATCGAATATTTTACCATTTATTATATATTGGTGTGGGTTATTTATGCATTCTATCGCGTACAAAAGTAAATTATGAGGAATGAAATTTACACGTGTACTTTTCCGGTGTGTTAGCGGGTTATATCTAAAAGTTTTGCTTGCATGAGTAACTAAAATATCTCATAAGCTGATATGGGTTCCGAGTTCGAAGTAACTTCTCTTTTCACTTTGTTGGTATTTGAACCAAGGAATTTCCTCACTTGGTCTCAATTGGTGAATTCCATGCCCAAAGCACATTGTTTATTGCTGCCTAGGTCGGGATAAATGTGCTAAATATTGATTTAATCAATTTAATCAACTATTTGCCAACCAAAAATTTGGTCCCTCATAATTTGCAAACTTTTCTTGACAGATAGGTTCTAATATTCTCTGTAGTATCGTTGTTTTTTAACGAGATTTATGTTACTTTAATTTGAAAGAATATGAATTTCCCATTCTCATTCTACCATTTATATAACCATTCTCATAGCTTTCGTGAGTTATGCAAGCCCTCCATTGGAAGAAAAAAGTTTGCATCCCGGATTAGCAAATGATTTAAATGTCTAAAAATTACCACAAGCTTTCTTTTATTCCTAAATTCATGGTACGCTGTTTGAATAATACCCATAAAACACTTTTGTTTGTGTCTCAATTTTTTCGATGATTTTGGATCGTAATTTCATCGAGCATGATGAGGAGTCATCTGGTTGTGAAAAACTCAGGGATTCATATTCTGTTATCCCTCCCGACTTGGAGATATCTACGACGCCATTGTTCACGCAAGCGATTTTTCACTTAGTACTTATTTCCACGCCCGAGTTTCAATGAGCTACAATTATTCATTCATATCATAAACTCGTTTACTTTCCCGCTTTGAAAAGAGAAAGGTAAAAGAGCATGATCCCGTGAGTGAAAGGACAGGAAGTTATTCATCCTCCACTCTTAAGGGTGCATAAAAAGGGGAAGCCGTAAAAAGGATTATGGCACCCACTCCGACGCCGCCTTAACGCCACTTGCGCGAGGAAAGGATCTCCCGCGGCCTCCCTCCTTCTCACGTGACGCACTCACTTGGATACCTCGAGGCACAAAATCAGGCGAGAGGATAAATATATATATATATACCCACACTTTCTGCCCCCAAGGAAATGGAAACAGGAGTTCAGGTTTTGAGTTGAGAGGCTTGCAGAAGAAAGATGATGGGTTGATCTGGCGGTTTATTAGGAGCCCTTGTTGTGCTCAAGAATTTGGGGATGTGGAGGAGGCACAGAAAGCTGGAGGAAAGATGTGCGAAGGCATAAGATAGTATTAAAGGTTGAAATACATCGCGTATTCTAATGCTGCTCCAATTCGCGCTTACAAACTTGAATTGGTCAACTTCCAGCAACTTGATCAACTACAGGGATTAGGGGCGTGATTACAGTTGTCCATAACAAGTCCACTCGCGTTAGTGTTAGCATTCAATTGTGCGTGTATCTTTTTATATCTGAAATAGTGAAGCTATTCATGCATGAAATCTGCTGGCACCAACTTTGTGTATGCTCTTTGTATCCATCTTGCAAAGAGAAAAGCACTTGCATACTTCTACACCCTGATAATAGTAATACGTGCCGAAATCATGGTCTACTAAAAATGAAAGAGTGGAAGAGTACAAGGGCTTTTCTCTTTTGAGGATGGATATTTATTTCTGCCAAAAATATGGCAATGAAACTTCTAGATCTTTCACCAGAAAAATCGGTCCGTAGAGTGATATAAGGGAACTGAGTATTAAGTCCTTACGGTTCATCAAAGACGCTAGGAAAAGGACTTCCAAGATACCGAAACCCTTGCGGTTGCACTCCCTTTTTTGTTGCCGGCCAATTTTTTATCGTGGTAATTTTTGCGTAGGTGTTTCAATGGCGTCAATGAGAGCGGAAACTTGATCATCATTCTCTAAATTTTCACTGCAGCTGTAAATTTTAGTTTTATTTGATTGAGTGCGTCTGTGTAAGTTTTGCCCTTATGGAGCGGATAACATGTTGGATAACGATAACGGCAACGAGAATATTAGAACCATGATCCCATCCCAGGTTCGCTTTGTGGATCTGATGGGTGTGCCGGCTTCCTTCAAGGTATCATATATGAACCCCGATATTAGTGGAAGTTTTAAACGGAATCCCAATCTAATACTAAAGAGCTCTTCAAGAGTAAAGTTTCGTCCTTCGCGTTGTGTGTATTAAACTGTGAACACTTTTGTTCCGGTACGTTAAGAGCGGCTGGTGCCGACTCAGGGTATTTACGCCCTTCTTTCATTACCCATGTAGTCTTATTATTTCAAACCTCTCCGCTTATGGTACAAATTTCCTCATTTTTTGGTCGTTTCCCTATATAATCCACTGTGAGGTTTACGCCGTGACTTAAGTAGTGTGAGTAGGCAAAACGCGAGCACTCACTAAGAGTAACTTAAGTTACTTATGAAAAGAGTATTTTAGGTTACTAACGATTAAAAGTTGAAATGAAGGGTCCATATGGACCAGGAAATCTAGTTTCAGAGTCCAGCTTATTTTAAAATGAGTGAGCAAACTTCCACAAATGAAAAAGCTATCTGTTATCAATATTGATGATTCAAGAGCATAACCTCGTCCTTGAATATATAATATATTATGGATTGGGATCTCGTTGCCAAAAACTGTTGTCTAGAATTCCGTAAACAAATAACTTTTTGGAAAGTGGTGCTGCCTAGTGATGAAAGACGGAAGTTCAAATGTGTATACAGTCGACAGTTTGTAAATAAACACGTCTTACCGGTTTTGCCATGAATTTCAAATTTCCCAAATTATTATTTGGATGAATTGGTTTTTATTTACAAGTAGGTAATCATAATGTAGTGGATAAAAAATGTAGTACTACGCGCGGGACGTAATTATACACTTTTTTAATATCGTCCGGTCTACAGATATATTTAACCTCTCCAAATTTAATTACGCAAATGCAAAATTTCTTAGCACTTCGTGAATATCGCTATACGGAAATTTAATAATAATGCGAGGTGACTTCATGAGTATTCCCAATGGTCATCATTGCAGTGTAGGTAAAAGGAATGCACTTAGCGCCGCCATGAACAGATTCTTATTTTTCAATCCAAGTCTCCTATTTTGGATCCTCGTAGATGCATACCCTGTTTTGCAGCCTGGTACGAAGCAAGTTCTGTTCAAACAAGGCATTCTGAATTCTTTATTTAGGCAAAACAGGGTTAATGCATTCCAATTACAATCGGATTCTGGCAAACAACGTAGTCGGCACACAATGATCGTTTCATTAACCTCTTGCTGATTTCCTGTAATAGATATTTCCTCTCTAGCATTTAAAAAGTAAATTTTAGATAGAAAAAATAACAAGATATATTCTATGCATCAATTAATTAATATCTCCTCGATCGTTATTGAATATTCACCACAGTGTCACTTTAGCAACAATTAACTACGTCTATTTACAATAACAACAGAAAAGACTCAAATCGAAGTGGCGCCAAGGACTGGGTGAACTAAAAGTCGAAGTTTAGGCAACACTTAGCCTAGGCAACAATGCCAAACATCCGAATCCATAATATATATTCATTACCTCGTCGTACCTCTAGTCAAAATGAATGTCAGACCAACTTTTTTCATTCTTTGGGATTTTTTTTCAAATCAGAAAGAGAAGAAATTTTCTATTGGCCATGAATTAAATTTCTGTTACTTTTCAGGGGCATATATCAGTTGAAATAAGTTCGTTCATATTGGATAGTGACTTTTTTGATACCTTTATTCCCTCGCCAATATCCTTTGTATTGCGTCCATTTTTATCCAGAATGATTTCCAAATTACAAAATTGATGAACCCATTTCAAAAATTTCTCCTCCTAAAATTATATTCAAAATTAGCACTTATTTAAAACAGCTCATTACTTGTAGTCTTTTAATGGTTTATTCTCATTTCTGGAAAGTGTATATAAATGAAAAAATTCCCTTTTTCTTACCAATTATCTGCTGTCTTAAAACAGGCGGTGCATATATCCTCATTTATTCAACAAATGAGTGAGTCAAATTATAAACATAGATAAAAACAGAAGGCCTGACATTATTGCCTATAACCTCACCATTCCCTTTGAGAATTCCATCGACTACTATTATTCCATTATTCCATCGACTACGCTTTCCATCCATCACCCTCAAATGACGGATTTGTAGTTGCGGTGCAGCAAATGTACAAGAGGGGTATCGAGTTAAATAAACTAAGAAGACATGGATGGTACGGAAATGCATGTATTAGTTTTTCAGTTGTACGTTACAGTTCATTAACAAGATCTTACAATGAACAGGTAACCCAAGCCCTACGAAGCGTTTAGGTTGCCGATTTAGAGGAGGGGGCAAGCGTAATGTCACTTCCTTAGGACAGTAAGGCACGGAAACCCCCTTTCAGATAAGGTTTTTCAAGTTTTTAAACGGTTTTTAGCAATTTTATTGTCGAAATCCGAAATGAGGTGCTCCAATGCAGTTTTCAACTTTTAGTGGAAGCGAATACTGTCTCTCTGTGCTGATTTAAATGTGGGTGCCTTTTGCAACCCTTTCTTGATATATTTTGGAGCCCGCCGCAACATTTTCTTTCAATCTTTGGTTGAATAAATGAGGATTTATGCATCTCGTGTTTTAAGACAGCAGGTAATTGGTAAGAAAAAGGGAATTATGTCATTTATGTACAGTTACCAGAAAAAACTCGGGTGTACACCCACCCCCCGCTGTTACGCAACTGTGTAGCTATGTCCGTCTTGACGGGGAGGAACAGTCGTTGGGGCTCATCGTCACATCTCGTTGGCCACTGTCCGGTCAGTACAGAGCGACGCGACGCGACACGAGCTTGGCGACCCTCATTATTATATGTTATGCTATCCTCACTTCTTTATGTAGCTCTTCTGTTTCATATACCGTTTTATTTGGCCCATGTGTACACGTGTATCTTGGTCCTCCTCGAGGGATTTTCCGCTTTATTTTTACGCCAATTATGCTCCTTATCAATTCGTCAAGTCTCAAAAGTGTGGCCTATCCATCTGGACCATGTGTTTCGTAGGTATAATACTCTGATTGTTTTCGCATCTTCTCTTCTTTCGTAAACTATCTTTCTAATCCGATAGATCCATTTGATCAATAGCATCCGCATCCAAAATCTTATTCAATCCAAACCCACAGTACCTGTGCCCACTCATCAGTGGATGGCAGGAATTTACAATACATTTACTAGGCGTGAAGATCAATTCTTTCACTCGCATGTCTTCCCTTCGGAGAGGGCTGAGTCGAGCTTGAGTTGAACTGTGGAGGCCAAGAAACTTGAACCTGCGAGCGGTTCGGAGAAATAATTTCGTTGCGAGATGTACCTGCGGCAAAAGCCAAATATTTTTATCTTGAAATTTACCCATAAAGACACTGCGCCTGGAAAACTTTTGGTCTCTAATTTGTTGTAATTCTGCATGTTATAATATTAAATACACTGTGTATTTCCACGCGTTACTTATGTAAGGGACCTGTTGTGAGTTCCTTTGTGACTTTGACCGAAAAATGCATATTTTCCTCTCGGGTTTAAAGAATTGCGTAAGCTATCATTAATATTAAACAGTCATTTCGGCTTGTATCAGTTCAGCAACTTGTGCACGTCAGCTCTGGCAGTTTCACAATGCGTGGTAGAGTCAGTTTTAATAGATGGTTACTCTACCAATATATTTATCTATCTATCTTCAGACGACGCAATATTCGCATCAAATTCATCCATGAATCCGACTTCGAAAGGATCTACAGAGCATAAGGGGCTTATGAAATGAGCATGATGAGGAGAAGAGACGAAGGAGTTGGGATAGAAGGAGGAGATAAAACAGGAGGGGGAAAGTGAGAGAGACGATTTGCACACTGGGATGATATGAGAACCTCCTGGCGTCGCCTGCAGGGAGATATGAGAGACTCCACTGTTCTGCTTCGTGGATCTCGTGTGGAGGCCCGAAGGGAAAGGAACCCGCCTTCTTCGCGCCCGCGGTGTCTTGCGAGACGGCGTGGGTTTGTGTGTCGTGGGTTTTTGTGTGTGTGGAAGCGAGGGAGAAATGGGAGGGTTAAGGGGACCGGGAGGGGAGCCTCCTGTTTGAGCCTCGCATCGAGAGAGTGGGCCGTGAGCGCCGCTCCTCCCGCGGGCGTCTCTTTGTTGGAGATTTTGGCGGGAAGAGTGTGGGAAGATGGCTAGAGAGGAAGGGTTAGTAGGATGGAGCGGAGGATCCCGCTGAAAGGGGAGGAGAATGGAAGAGATGAGTGACAGTCGCTAAAGATTTGGCCCGAGAATCCTCTTGAATGGATCTCCTGACACAGAAGGGGTGAGAGTGCAAGGAGGGAGGTGTGGAAGAGAGAGAGAGAGTGTATGTGTGAGGAAGGAGAGCTGTGCGAAATTACGATATGCTGGAGATTACGCGAAGCGATATGTATAGTGCGAGATTGCGACTCAAGATGAATTGCGGCGCCCGGTAACTTGATACCTAATGCGATACATCGCAAGGCCATGCGCTCTAACGCAGTGCAATAATTCCTCCCATTTGTTGTTTCCATCTTTGATTTTCCAAATTGTATTTTGTTATAAAATTTGAGCAATTATTTTTTCTCTCTTTAACTTTGAAGAGTTTTCATTTAACTTCTTTTTTCTCCACTTGTTTTTAGGATTTATTTGCTTGTGTGAATTGCAATTTTCTCGTTGTAACACGTATTAATATCGCGTTTAACTCGATAAATTGCAGCGATATTGCGCCATACGATATTAAAATTTGAGCATAGCAAAGCCCTGAGTAAAAGAGATCTTTCCGAGCAGGGAGTAGTGGCGAAGATTAGGTCAGGTTTAAGAGACTGTTGGGGAAGGAAAGTGAATGCATGTCCGTGCCCTAGTAATGTGTAATTCCCAATACTGCCGAAATACAGTGGTTGGCGCTGGAATCGCAGAAGGAAATAGAAATATGAAGCATGATGATCAAACTAGGCAAGCAAAATGGAGCAAAGCTCGAGTGCATTCTACGAAATAAACAGTGAATAGTGTCACTTTGAAACTTTTCCAAATATTGCCAATTTCTCAGGGAAGCAATTTACCCAAATATTGAAAAATACTCGCGGAAGCGGGAATTTGTAATTTCCTATGTAATTAATTGCTCACGTTTCACTTCACCTGTTCGCATTAATTCTCTGAGAGTTCAGATCAGAGTTACGTCTGTAGGTACATAGTGGAGGGAATGTATGTAAGTTGTTCATGCTGGTACGTACAACGGTAGTGAAAACGGGGAATAAGGGAATATCTCGTCTGCATTTGGTTCTGCGATTGTCGGAGGGATGTTGGTACGCGATGGGAAGATGGTGCGAGTTCATGGCCTCTTAATGCGATCCGAACTCTCGTCGTCCTATTCCGCGCGGTTGTTTTAATCGCCGTCATTTTCCCAACGGTGAGATCCGATCGCTTAAGCAGAAGAGGGGATCGTTTTCCTGCCTTAGTTTTCACAGATCCACTCTCCGGAGGCGATGGTGAGACTCTGGGCAGAGTCCCTTTTACGCCCACGGGGATTTCCACGCGTATCCCGTTCCGTTGGGCTACGTCATTTGATAGGTTTAGCAATTAGATCTGCATAAAGTGTCTCCAGCATTGAAATACGTCAAGGGGTTTCTAGCTACTCAGCCGCTTAAAAAAGCCTTCCAGAATAGAATAGGATCGGTCTTATTCATTGCTCAAGCATCCCCGAGTAGAACTTAGGAGTTTTAGAGCTCATTCGGTAACCGCATAGGGAGAGTTTCTTTAAAAGTAATAAAATGATATACAAGTATGGGTGCCATAGTTGACTACCCTGATGTGTGCGTCAAGATTTCAGTTGAGTGGGGTTTTTTAAGGAGTCAGCTGGCATTTATACTCCGATGTATTAATAAGTCCTTGTTATTTATTCACTGCTAAAATCGTACCCAGAGAGGTAACAAGATGTTTTCCAATGTTATTCCATTTGGTTTATTGTAATGGTCTTTTTTATTCAGGTTTTTCGATTATATTTTTAGGAGCGTCGACTTATTATGAGGACTTTGGCTTATGATTCTAGCCCACGAAAACTCACCCCAACCATTGATAAACCAGAGCCTATAATGCTATTCCTAAACAATTTATCCATTGCTTAAGTGTGGCAATATCACAAAGTATATTGTTACAAAATCACAATAAAGTTCCATGTTGGAATCACCAAAAACTATCGCAATACTATTGTAGCAGACTTGTTAAAGGTGTGGTTCCAACGGATTATACTAAGTACGCAAACTCCTCAAGAAAATATCCGAAAGATTTAGCGACTTCGGATCAAATAGCCGTGCTGCAAATGCGTGAGAAATTATGACCTTATATTACATGCAGGAAAATGGAGTAGAAGATGGAAAAATTCCTAGTAGATGACCTTTTTGGTCAAGAAAAGATTAGGAACTAGAGAGGTTTTATCCCTCACTCTGAGAAACTTCTTCAAGAGAAGATGTTGCAAAACGGCTGGAAACTACCGAAAAGATGCGGTAATGAAGAAAGAAATATGAATTTTTTTCCGTTACAAATAAAGTTCAACATTTAAGTTAAAAAAGTGAGAGTAAAAGGTAAAACATAGGAAAATTTCAAAATAAGTGTACATATGCGTAGAGAAATAATTAGCATTAATTCTATGATTTCAATGGATTCTTGATGAGCCAGTGTTTCTGGAGTCCAGTTAGAGTATTTATTTTACTAAAAATCATTATTTTTTATTTTACTAAAAAGCATTTATTTTATAAAAAGCATTTAAAAGTATTGGTGAGCATAAAGGGTCTAACATCGAGCTCTATGGAAATTTTCAATTAGCGATTAGCTCCGTGGTTTCAGTGATTCGTTGATCAGTCTGTGAGTCAGTGGTATTTCACTTTTAAGTATAAATACGTTTAAAGTCCGTTAATAGATAATACTACTACTTTTTTCATTGCCTCCAGTGCATATTGATGGAACATATTCTTGCTTAAAATGAAACACCCAAACTTCAAGGGTTTTCATTTGTAATTACGGCCAGGGCATTGACATTGGACATTATCACCAGGTGGCTAGATTTTGTCTGATGGTGAAATGCGGGTCATGATTAAAGATAAAAATCCATGGAAGGAAATTCAAGGAAAGAAAATTCTTATTTGTAACTTAGGAAGAGTTGATTGCTTAAATCTCTTTGCAAGACTACATTTCAAGATCTTGACCAACTGTAGAGTCATTCTTTCCTTATTAACGCCAATGCTGGCAATCCTATCGTAAACATATACCTAGCCACTGATAGAAAAGTCGCAACCTCATTATTTGTTAATGCTTACAGTCAATGCCGGTATTTCGCCAGTGCAATGATCAGACACAGATATATAGCAACCAACGCAAGGGGCCTTGACTGCTTTACATAATGAAGCTTACCAGGGGACTCAGCGAGTGAAATTGATACGCCAAGCAATTAGATGCGCAATTCGAAATGGGTTGCACCTGTAAGCTTGATTTGGCCCTTTGAAGGGCCATTTCAGTTTCCTCTTTGAGATTGCTTTTTGTTGGACGTATGTACAGTAGAGGCTATATTCATTTATTAATTTTCCTTCATCAAGGGAATAATTAGCTGAGTTATAATTCAGAATCAAAATTAACATCATAAGGAAAGGCAGATCCTGTGTACGAGGAGGATAGAATAAAACACTTATTATAGGAAAGGGTTCTGATAGCTAACCGACGGCATTAAGTGCTAATTGAAAGATTGAAATACGCCGATATAATATCTCAAATTTTAATCTTTTATTTTCCGGCATTTGGGTTAGCGAATTAGAAAATTAATATATTTTTAATTGTATATTTAGGGTTTTTATGGCGTACTTCGTACCTGAGGTCATGCAACACATCTCTTGCTCTTCTTCGTACGAACGGTCAAGTACGCTTCTGACTATCTCACTTGCGGTATACTTGAAACCAATTTCATACGATCATAAATACATGCATGTGTACTCGAAGAAAAATCTCTTATATTTGATTAGCTGGAAAATATAAATTTATTACATAAAATCCAAAACTAATTTCATTACTTCATTGAGGTCTTGACTTACCTGGGGTTGCCATCGAAAGCGTGTTTTCCAATGCCTTTTCAATTAATTCATCTAAAATTTGCAGTCGGTGTCATCACATACAATGCAGTACTTATTCGATAGCCATCCATAGGACTTGCATACCTTTAAGTATCAAATATCTGTTTTATATAATTTTCGTTTCGTAACACTTTTATTTCACATATATATATTCAAGTATAAGATTGTGCTTGGTAGTGAATTTCCGTATTAAGCAGGTATAAATTTAAATTTTCCTTGGAAAGTTCATCAACCTTAAGATCAAAAGGTAGACTAAAAATAATCTGATTCTTACTAGGCGAAAAACCTCTCCGGGAGGCGGTGCGTCTCCTCCTTCGTGCGTAATGCCTTTTTTAGCCGTTATGTGATTTTCATCATTGTTAATATCAAGTAGCCAGAAATAATCGGCCTCGAGCCCAGAAGATGACGCAGTCGAAGCCTACACAATGAAAGATCAAACGAGATGGAGTTAAATGTTTATTCAATGCCATAAAAAAATTACAAAAGCCGAGGCTGCTCCTGCGGAATATGGTTGCTCAAAATAGATCACTCCTAAAATAAAGATTTTTTCATAATATATTGATATATTTTGTGAAAATCATGACTTGCTTAAGAGTAATTGTATCCATATAGAAATGTTGAATATTGATTTACGGATTTCGGGCATCCTTTAATACAAGCTTTAGTAAGGTTTTTATTGAATTTTTCACTTGTAAACGAAGAGTATGCAATAACCATGGTAAGGTATGCTGATTAAATTTTCAGCCGCAACCTTTTTGAAACGCTTCTTTTTTCCCAAGAGCTATTTTTATTTCATTCTTCTGCGTTCAAATTTCATTACTTCTCGCAATACCCTCTCTTTGATGTTAGACGCTGCTTTTAGGTTTAATACAACTCCTCATCAGCCTATTCTAAAAGTATAAAGTTAGCGTACTCGTCAATCACCAGGAAAGCGATACGGGACTTGCATTCTACTTTCCTTTTTTACGTGGCCCGTTCATATATTTCCATAGGCACATATCTGCATAGCACATGCTTGAACTCTTGAGTTTAAAAATCATTGTTTTTTCTGGTAGATGCATGAAATTAAAGGCACAAGATCCAGCAAATGTCGCATCTGATCAAAAAATCAGAGACCTTACCATTATCCCAATATTATGATAGTAAATATTAACTGTACTTTCAGGGTCAGGGAGGGACAATGTTTGAAGCGAACTTAGCATAGACAAAATCCAATGTAACTATAGCCATATTTATCATCCATAACATAAATAAGATTATCTAAACCACTTGCATTCCTCTGATACTCGCTGGCATGACTCTGGAAATTGTTTCCACTCTGAATTTTCCGGGAATGTTACGAAGGACCTCATATTCAGCTTAGCTCCATGTAGTATTGTCACACTGGCAGTGAAAAATTACAGCATAAGATAGTTGAATGCATCAGCGGTTAATTAATCCGTGAAAATTTAAATTAGCGAATGAAATTTTAATTTATATAGCGAAAATTTTAATGCCGAAAATTTAAATTAGCGAAATGGACAACATTTCCCGACTAATTCCCTCCATTTTAGTAATTCAAGTTTTGATTGTAATTTTATTGCCATTTCAGTCCGAAATAATTTTTCAAATCCCTTGATTTTAGATTTTGACACAGGAATCGTGGTGATTCTGTGGAATCGTCGGTGACAGGGTGCTATTCCCAAGTACCTCAATAAGTTTTATGCACAAAGCGTATGGTTTCGGATGAAATTAGTGACATTAACATCATATTTTCTCTAGTAATGAGAACAGTAAATGGCCACATCATTGGTTCCCAACATATTGATGTCAGGATTTAGATTAGGCTTAGTGGTTTATTTTGCTTCATTTATATGAACTTTTTGAATAAGATGTAGGACAATTAAACAGCATTAGTTGTTCATGTATCCACAGGGCGTACGCAATATTTAGATTGATTGATGCTCATTTTTTAATGGTTTGATAAATAATCCTTAAAGATAAAACGGAGGAATGTTGTTGTCATATGAGTTCTTTTTGATAGTTTCTTATTGTTCGGAAGTATTTATATTCAATAGATGAATGGAATATTATTGGGTTTGTCCTTGTGCTGGATGAGATATAACACTTCAGAGCACGCGATATAAATTCCATTTACTCAAAAATGAGCGTGAAAGGATATAAGAATATTTTTTCTGAACCAATGCGCCTTAAATATGCAAGTACTAAACTCAGAATTGGTTTAATTTCATTTGAAAATGTTTTGTATTGTGACTTCAGTAGGTGTGATTAACCTTTCAGTTCCAAATCTCTTAAAAAAACATTTTCATATCTTATAAAAGTATAGCTTTTCCGGAAATTTTCCAACATACCTCCTCCAGTGTAATTTGTGATATCAGCAAAATCACTGGCAGAAGTTCCTAAGTATATTTACGAGTTAAAAACTGCTGGAAAACTGTGAGATATGAAATGTTCTACCTGAATTTCATAAATTTAACTCTACTTTTTATATCCGAAAAATTTCCGACCCAGCGGGCCACTGTAGTAGAAATGTTTTTTTGAACTGTTGAAAAGCGCCAAAATTTTTTTAAGAAAACGACTCCGTAAAAAATTGAGATAAATGTCCAGGAATTTGCCTGACTCTAGCTAATAATGGTTTTGCCTTCCGCACCCCGTGAAACAGACATGAGCGAGCATTGAGAATCCGATGAATATTCCTGCAAAGGGCGTTTCACGGAACAAGCTGAAAAAAATAGCGAGGTTCGAATGCTATTTTTATGCCGGAACACAAGGGAGCTTCCGGTTCCCACGCCGCGATCCGTAACCCAGTCAACCAGCCCTGAATACATATGTGTAGGGTGCATGTTCACATCCTCGGGCTTCAGAATTACAAAGAGAGTTTCGCTCTTCTCGTTCATCCTCTTTCTTCTAATTTATTTAACCATGCTCGCTTCCACTCGTTTCTCTACTCTTCATTCTCCCTTCTCTCCCTTGAAATAGGCATTCTGCGAGCCATACCCTTTTTGAAGGGAAGCTGCCTTTAAAAATATCTCTTCAAATCCTTATAGAACGCCTGTCGTAGAAAAAACTTTATTTGAGTGTTGTGTGTATTGAACTGCAAAGATCCTCCAGTCTTCATCAAAAATGACTAATTTTAAAATTTTTAAGATAATTTTACGCATGCATGAGGATGTTACCTCGAAAATTTGAATTCAAAATAAGAAATTCATATTTAAATGAATTGTGTACACGTTATCAAGGTCTTTATTGTTTTGAAATACCCACCAAAACACATTATAATTTTCTCTGTTAGTTTTTTACATCTGCTTTAGAAGGATTTTTTGCTTGGAGTGTGCTAATTAGCATTAACTGAGTTATATTTTTATATACCTATGTTATTCTCGGAGGGCAGTTCCTCAATCCAAATTATGCATTAACGAGCAAGAAGCCATATAGGTAACTGAAGTATCTATGTAATTTATATAAATATCAATACGACTAAGTTTCTATAAAATATAAGTGTTACTAAATATGGTATAGAAGCATAGACTTATCCATAAGGCCGTTTCCTTTTGGGGTTTAGTCAAAAAGGGCTTAATTATTGATGTTTATTTAAAAAGAGACAGAATCATAGCTTGATTAATTCATGCTATGATTCTGTCTCTTTTTTAATTATTTCTACTCTAGGTCTCCAGAATTGCTTACCTCTTTCGGTTAAGTCACTCTCTTGGATTGCTTTGAACTCTACTACGCATCCTGCTCTTCAAATTTTAATATACCTCCTCTTAAGATACCTTTTCTCTTTTACACATAGGTCTCAAACCATTTACTCGTCTATCTTTAGTGTTTCTTTTGTCGACTATCAACCATACTCTATTCATGGCCCAACCAACGACGCACGGTCGAATGTAATTTCTACCACGATAGTCATTGAGCATCCTTTGATTGTTCAACCGCCGATCTTGTTTAATTAAAACTGAATGGCCCCTTTTTATCAACTTTCTAACTTTAACAGACCATAGCATAATTCACACTTCACCACTACCCGGATTTCGATGGCTTAGTATCGTCATCAGGTCATCATGCATCAGGTGATGCTGCTTAGCCATTGAAACCCGGGTCGTGTTGAAGTGAGAATTATACTGTGGTCTGTAAAAGTTACAAAGTAACTAAATTTGTGTCAGAGTACCACAATATTAGTATACCACTAGGAATGCTGGTTAAGCATCAGGCGATGATGTTTAGCCATCGAAACCCGAGTCGTGGTGAAGTGTGAATTATACTGAGGTCTGCAACAGATACAGAGTTAAAAAATTTGAGATGAAGTACCACAAAGTTAACGAAGATCGAGTTTTATTCTTGAATGGCCTTTGTTGTACATTCTGCACGTTTTCAGGAATGGAGTAAAATTAAAAGCATGATCTCCTTTGCCTTTCTATATATATATCCTTGAGAGGTTGACATAGGCAAATCTGATTTTATAAATCCATTTATTATGCTTTCCGTCTTTGATAAATTTGAATTCTCTGCATTATATTTCGCTACTTAGATATTTCACATTGAATTATTTCATTGGCCTAAATGGATACTGGATTACCGATCTAAAATTTGCATTGTACTTGGCACTTGTACTGAGCTGCAGCAGCATCTTATTTCATCCTTTATTTTAATTCTGACGTTATCGCTCATGTCTGCGCATATGCTTTCAGCATTTAAAAATAGAAGCCATGTATATATGATTACACTATAGGCATTTATTTAACATTTTCAACATTCATTATGAGAGTAGGTATTAATCACGAAGAATTGCAGAAGATTCCATGTAAACTACAGAATTCTAATGTTATATAAGTTTGAATTACCAAGCATGCATTTGAAATTGCCAAGAGGAAAATTCGGCCTGGGAATCGAAACACGGACCTTTAGTTTACCGAACCAATGCGCAAACTACTATACAAACTCTTCTAATTAGAAAAAGCAGCTTCCACATCCACCTCCACAGAGAGCCCTATGTGTAACCTTCTACAGCTCTCGCCCCCTCCCTGCTTCCCATCTTCCCTCCATTTCCCTCCCCCTTTCGCTAATACCCTTCATTCCGCCTTACCCAAACCCCCCTCTCAAAGCACTTCTCCATCCAGTGGGGAACGGGACGGAAAAATAATAAATAAATGAATCAGCGGCTTAAGCCTGAACCTGGTGGCTTCCTCTCTCTCCAATCAGGCCCGTTATCTTCTTTCTTCTACACCCTCTCCCTCTCTCTCTCTCTCTCCGTGCACTGCCTCGTCATTCTTCTCTCACTCCACTGTTTTGTAGCTTCCACTCAATCCCTACTTGTTCTCCCACAATCCTTTCTTCCGTTGCAATCCTATCCCCCCAAAACAATCCTACCCTACCACCTCGCTACCGCCCGCCTCTCCCAGAACGATAAGCCCCACTCACTAATTTGTTTGCATTCAAATTAAGGGTTTCGCTCCCTTCGGCACAGGGGTATGGCAAAATTTTTCGGATTTTTTCAACTCTCTTACCCGCACTTGACTCACTCCCGCTTCCCTTCATAAATTGTTATAGTTGCTTTGAAATGCGTGGTGGAGTCATCATTTGTCCCTATGCACTTTCTCTCTCCTAGAATAATCCAACTCACCACCATTTTCTGAGAATGTTCCGTGAGGGTAATTCCTCGAGTGACTTGCCTGCACAGATATCATCTTGTCGGGGTGAGGGAGGGGTAGTAAATTTAAAAAAATGTATGTCCTGATTTAATATCATTATCTCCAATGAATCTGAAGTTTCATCAAATAAAGTTTGCAACTAATTGAATGGATCGCATTCGGATATCAGGTAATAATTGGCCCTTCCGAAACAAAACAATGGTTTATTTCCTTTTCTGGTGCTTTCCGTGGTGTTAGGCACTTCGCTATAATTTGGCTGTGCGTTTTAATCATTCCGTTGAGGGTGCTTAGGGTTTTTTCAATTTGTACATTATGCTTGAATTTTATATCATTCTGACGTGTCTACGTTCATAAGGTAGTTAAAAAGTAATCCAAACTATAATAAACTACTCACTAAACCTCTTCTGAATTCTTGAGTTATTTCTTTGCCATCAAAATAAGCACTAAATAATCCGTAGATTGGAATGATGCTGATCTTCAAAAATGCCCACTAATCTGCTAGTTTCCTTTTTCTTCCCACAGAGGTATTTCTAGTCCCACGTAAGTCCTGAGAATTCTTTCAAATCCATTTTGTTTTTCCATTTGTCTTCATTTTGATGTTCTTAATAGTTTGTTTGTTCTATTTATTCTTTCTCCGGTCTTGCTAGGTGATTTTAACGATTAATTTCTCCTTCCATTAGTGATTTTTGGGAAATGTTTCCTCATAAGTTGTTTCCCATTAGTATGCCCCTCCTTCATCTCAGAATTTTTATCATACATCTTCCTCTCCAACTTATCATAAGACATCATTATATTTGTTTTGCATGTTTGAAATTAAGCTGATATTTTTCGCCGGCCTCGAGGCGGCGAAGTAGAATCTACCTACTAAACTGAAGGCAGCAAGTTCGAGTCTGGGTGGGTTTTTCTCCATCCAAGGTATATGTTTTCATATGCCCTGCAAGACGTAAATGTAAGAAAGTCCTAATGACTCTCAAGATACAGTCGATATTATAATTATTACCAAGGTGAACGTGATCGATATCTGTTTGAAATATTGGTGGATATGCACAAATTGAGGAACACCTTGTGTTTGATTTAATTTATGATCTTAAGGATCTTTAACAAACCACAGAAAAGTTTTGTGTGGTTCGTTAAAGTTTCTTCAAGCTAATGAATTTTGCGCTGGAATGCTGCGCAGTTATTGAAAAAAGATTTTAATTTTTGCGTGTAAGATTTATCAGGGTGCTCTATCATTTATATCATTATGTAGATACTTCATGTAATGCTGTAAATATTTGACATTGGTGTAACTCATAGTTATGGTTCTTGTTTCACTGACAACGCATTGTGGATTTTAGGATTTAGTTTATAATAACTGCATGTAAGTTTTGTTCAATCTTTATTCTTATTTTTCTAACTTATGATTGAGGTCAGGCATTCATGTACTTCACCATATAGGACTCGAATCATTAATCTATAGAAGGAGGATGTATAGGTAATAGAAAAGATACGGAAAAAATGTCAGGAGAAAACATTGTTTAAGACTAGAATGTAACAGAAGGAAATGATATAATTTAATGCACTACAGATAAACTGTAGTGTATACTTTTAAGGAAGTTTGATCACAAAAAATGTTATTTATATCTCACTTGCATCTTCTTAAAAGAATTCAGATAGTTTTATGAAAGTCGTATGGCAATTTATTACATTTATTTAAACCTCATTTTGGTTGGGCAGGATAGTGAGTGAAGCAAAAATGGCTAAATATTGGTCATACTCTTAATTTTATTATAAAAGTAACTAAAAAATAAGGAATTATATTGGAAAAATACTGGTATTTTAATATTGCTATAAATGCCAATCCTAAAATTTTATCGAAAATCCGCAGATTATTATTTACAAGTTTATAATGACAAATAGTAAACCTTCTCACTCCTTAATGGATAAAATTCATCTTTCATTGCCAGCATACAAATTTTAGAGCTGAAATTAAAATGAGATAATTAAAATTGCATAATTCACCCTCGTATTGACTTTTTTTAATCGCAAAAATTCCTCTCATAATGTATCATATTTGTGAGTAATGCGAGAGCGTATAATTTACGTTATCATTTTACTGTTGTTTAGTTTGGAACCCCGTCATCATCTTAAAATTAATTTTTTTGCTCATTAGCCGTTAAATTTTCATTATGTGATTCTGATAATTGGTTTGATGCTTGTTATTTTTAATTCATAATGGAGATGGTTATTATTCAGATTTCCGCTTTATCAACTAATTATTTTAAGATCAATCTCCGCGGTAATGTTTTGTAAACCCATAAAACAGTTGCAGGAATCCACTTATTAAACAGATAAATTTAGTGCAACAAGCTTTTATCGTTGAACACTTTTTCTAAGCATAACTTTTGCTTGGTATCATAAATTACATATATTTGAAATAGCTGGTGATAGAGTTGAGGTGAGCTTGAGATGAAAATGCTTGATAGATAGAAGCTATCTAGTTTTAGATACCCAGTTTTTCATGCTTCGATAGTGTTAACGCCATTCCTTTCGGAAAACTTGAATGACTTTTGTCGCAGATTGAAACATTTTGTTGCCTCTACATTTTCCCCGCTTTACCCATTCTCCTGGTTTAGCTATTAGTTTCCTAATTTATCACATACCCGGTCTAATTTTTCCAGAATCTTATCGGACCATTTTACTTTTTCATTGTAGCAGTCATTTTTTTTCCTTATTTTTCAAAGAAATGTTTCTTAATGTATTATTAATTTAAATATAATGATAAAATGCTTTCGAATCTTAATTATTTCGATCTACTATATGTGTTGATCGTAGTGAATGATCGCTTAAATGGAATGAGCGTAATCTTCAGCGCTCTCTAATATGTTTTATGAACCACTTGGGCATCTTCTCCATCATCTTCCTGGAGCCCAGTGCGTTGCCATTCCCTGACAATGACTAAAGATTGACGTCACAGCGTCGACAAATCCCAAGGGTGGAATTCGAAAATAGGGATTTTAATTGCCTGTGACGTCAAAATTTTGTCACTGTCAAGGCCCGACAACTTCCAGCCCTTCCTGAATAAGGCCCTAGCATATGCAAATTAATATGTCCAGTCGCGATGGATCACGATTTTGGAATCCAAAAATAAGCATTTGTGGAGCGAGTGACGTCACCACGTGGGTTCTGTCCAAGCTTGATTTCCTCCTTCCTGAAAGGGCTATCTTATATACGATTCGCGTTTAAAACGAATGCCTTTTGATATCATTGTTTTGCTATTCATGTGGACGAAAATTTTTATTTTGAACCTTTGAGTTATTTTTATCAGAGATTGAAAGAAATGTGAATTTTTCTTCAAAATGTGATATTTCCCCTTGCATTACCACATTGCTGTGATTTAGATTCACGTTTAGAAACAAATCTAAGTGACTTAATCAAGATTAATTCGAGTAGTGACAGCCTTGTCACAGTATCCCAGCCATATCCAGGGATAAATGATGTGCGTTTTTAACATTGAAAGATTGTTTTAGTATCACTGCCTAGTTTCACTGTGAGTTATGGCCAGTTGGTGTATCAACTAGGTAATGAAAATTACGGAATATTTGGTCGGGACAATAAATACCTCGGACAGAGTAAGTTTTGAGGGCTACTGCTAGTTCTTCAATCAATCACCCTCTTCGCTTAAGCATTATTTCTACATCTCTAATAAAATTGTCGTAAGTGCGAAGTTTTATATTACTGCTAGTCTCCGTACCATCATAATTTGTCAAAATTCCTGTAGATATTCTAACTTTCGCTCTCCCATTCTTAGAGTCTAAGTTCGAAACCATTTACGGCTCCGTTCATTACCAGACTCCAGAAAATAGTATTATATGTTAGTTTAAGTCCATTTTTTTTTCTAGAACAACTCTAGTTGTGCATTTGAACAAATTATTTTCCTGACATAAGCAGTGCAAAAATGCATGGTCTCATTTGTATCCACGAAAGTTTTAGCTAAAGATCGAATTAAGGTAAAGGTACATACTTGGGTATTCAGTGATAAGTTCCATTCAGACTTATTACTCACCTTTTATGAACGTCTTTTCTTGGTTTTTTGTGCCTCTATTTTCTTCCCGTTGGTTATCTCCTTTTTTAATTTCTCAATTCCATATCAATTATGCTTTTTATTGCGTCCTCTTCGCTCATCATGCTTCATAAGTAGTAAAATGACTGAAGGTGTTCTAACATTCCCCGACTTGATCCTAGAGCCAGGGTTACCCTTTCGCACATCAATTCAACACGGGTTCACAGTACATCATTTTTTCTTTGGGGATGTAGGATTTTTTTATTTTGCTCGTCCATATTTTCGTCCAAAATGCTCGCAATGATAAAAACGTTATAAATATCTTTTGTGACTTATGACCTTTTACAAAAAGCCACGGAGGTGTTAACTAAAGGAGTAGCGACACGATAACTATCAGGCTCTTGATAGTTTTTGTCCGATCATATCAAGAACAACCCCAGTGGTCTGCAATGGAGAATATCTATCCAAATCCCAGTAACTATACCGTCTAATCCTCCCCTAAGCTCGTGAGGGGAATATTTTAATGTATCATATAGGACAGTGATTGCTCTATTTTTTCCTCCAGGATTCCCGCCGCGTCGTTTTCCAACTTTCCTCCTTCTATCCTTGGGAAGTCTTCAGATCGAGTTTTGTGCAATGCCATTTTTGACAGATGATGATGTGGTGTCGGTCGCATCTGATTTACTGCCCGTTTTGCCGCCAGTTTTCTTTTTGCTTTCTCCCATGCGCGTCAGAACTCTCTTCCAGGATGTCGCTAGGTTGTAGCCATCTTCTCTGTTGATGCTATTCTGGCAATGTGTAATTTCTATAGCTTCCCAGAACCTGGGATAAAAAGCAGAGCACATCTTTGACCTGAAGACGCCTCCAGGATAGGAGAAGAAACGTTGTCGGGGAAACAATGACGCGGCTGGTATCCCGGAATAGCAAATGGAGCAAGTACTCTTTCAAGATTCATAAGACTGTTCTTCAACAGATAGTCAGTACTGGACCACGGCAATTATCTGCCAGTTCAAGAAAAAAATCACCAAGACATGATCAGCGTAGGTATTGGCCGGCACACGATTGTGATGCTAAATTCTTGCGGGTCAATTCTATGGCTTCAATTATAATTTTGTAGCATAGGTGAATGAATATGAAATGCTGCCGTTCTTTGGTCATGTCATTTTTTCACAATTGACATTAATACGTGCTGCCTTACATGCCTGAAGGACAAAATTGCTGTGGGGATGCACTTTCGTTCGTCGAATACGCGTAATTTCTGACGCTACCAACTAACAGTGGTTGTCGCTTTCGTCACGATAAGGGGAAACCAGATATTTGAACCAAGACAATCAAAACAATGAAAACGGAATGGAGGAGCACACAGAGCTATTCTTTTTAATGAACAGGGGAGAGTGTAATTTGCTTTTGAAACCATTCCAAATATTGTCATTCATGAGAAAATTCTAATTTCGTTTGAAATTAATTCCTCGCCTTTCACTTGACCGTCGCAATTCCTAGAGAGAGCAGGACAGAGTTACGCCTGTAACTCCACAGCAGTGGAAATGCATGAGGTTGGGTACAGCGGTTGTGGAAACGGGATATTATACCTCGCTTCACCTTCCACGTCTCCCCTCTTTTACTCCTTCCTCCCTTCTGGCATATATCCTCCTCTCGGCGGAGGGCTTAAAAAATTGAGCGGGCGTTCAACGGGGATGCCCTCACATGTCCCTTCTCCCTCTCCCTTCTCAGCCACCCCGACCCTAACACCAACACGCCGACTTTTCTCGCTGCGAGATATTCTCTCCTCCAATTCTTCCCCTGGGAGATTGTTTCGACCCCGCCCCCACTCCTGGCCCTTCCTGTTATGCAAGGGGGAGTGAGGATTAGGGAGGGGGAGGCTGAAGGGAGAGCATGGAGGGGGGACTCAGCCAGCGAGCAGTTGGGGGTTGGGAATGTTGTGAAGGTTAGAGACGTAGAGAAGGGTTGGAAGCCACGTGTTTCGACCCGCGGGTCAAAATATGCGCGCGGCGGACCAAGGGATGAAGATGGAATGGGGTGATGAAGGCGGGGCGGGACAGGTTAAGCCGTACGACGATATGACGAGACATCGACGTGATTGCAATTTTTTCCATATCGATCACGTAGTAACGGAAACCTAAAATGGAATTTCATTTATGCCAAGGACGTATCGATGTGTATCGTGTGAGTCAAGTCAAATGGTGCGATGTGACGAGAAATCGACGTGAGGGCGATTTTTTTCCGTATCGCCCACATCTCCATGGATACTAGCGATGAAATTTTAACTTAATCGAAGACACATCGATGAAGCAAGTCAGGTTAATATGTGAGATATAACGATGCGTCGAAGAAAGTACGTTTTTTTCTATATCGCTCACATCAAAATGAATTTTACGATGAAGGGCGTGTAAACTATGACCATGGTGTATGTACAAGTGGTGCGAGACTGATTTATCCGGTGCTGCATGATACGATAGTACGTCAATGTAAGATCGATGTTTTCCACATCATCTTCGTCAGTATTGAAACTCGGGATAAGATGTGCCAAGGAAATATCAAGGAACAGAGCAAATCATTAATTGCCCATTTAGTCGGAAATGTGAAATTGGTGATTGTACCGGCTCGTCGCAACGCCTCTCTACTTAGTAAAGCTGGTCTACCGATCAGATTAGATACATTTACTCTTTTCTAACCGTAGATTTCTATTTCCTCACACCGTTTCCTTCGCCAGATCGACATGAGTCCCCCTTCATCTAATCCACAAACCAAATTCTCCAATCTGCACACCTTTTTCCTCCTTACTCGAAGTCCTCGCAACCATCACGCTCTTTAGCAACCACTCGAGTCATAAAACCAATTCCAAACGTCTACGGTGTACTACTACATCAACTACTGCTTTCTATACTTTCCTAGAACTTTCTCACACACCATTTTGTCTCGTAATTTGTCTCTTTATGCTCCTTCGTCAGTATCGTCATAGGGCTATTAATTATTTTAGTATTAAATTAATTAAAAGTAATTAAATTAAAAAAGCAAGCAAGAATAAAAAACCTTTAATATGGAATAATCAGCACCCCCTCATCCTTCAGATCCAATTGAAGAGTAATGAGCAAGTTAAACTCTCTTTCCGGAATTATTGACATAAGGGAAAAATGGATTCGCATCATTCATCATGAAGTTGTTTACCGATAAATTTAACGGTACAAAAAAATTTAGCAAATTTTAGCAAAAACATTGAGTGAGTATGAAGGAATTGTTTCTAATCCATAGCAAAAATTATCCACCACAAGAAAATATCCACCCCAGAAATGGGGTGCGAAATACCCGCAAAATCTACAAGCAGAGGAGCGAAGCTATAACAATACGCAAAGGTATAATACTAAAGCACGACAAAACCAAAATTAAATTGCATGGAGAAAGCATTTTTGATTCAGGCATTTGAAATCATCATCAGGAACAATCAATCCAAATATTGGTTTGCTTAAGCTCACCGCTTCACTCTTTGAGCTGAACAATCCAACTTATCCTTACATAAGTCCTCACTTCGGCGTCCTTTATTGAAGGAGTGGTGCATTCCTTCATTGGTTCTCCTCAGAAATTCTTCGAATTCATTTCACCGTCCATTATTATTTCCATTTCGACATTTTGTCAAAAATTGTCTCAAATAAGATGGTCCTTGCATATCAGAGTTTTCATTATATACATCATTCCTATCTATAACTTCTTAGATTTTTTTCATTGATGATTCAGACCGTCCATTTGATCTTTATTATTCTTTAATGACATAACATTGTCGAAACTCCTTAGCCATACAAATTTTGATTGTCTATGCTTCACTGCCATATGAAGGCATAGTACTATTATGTCTTAAAAAGTGTCTTTTTACTTCCAGGCTTGTGTTACTCCTCTTCCGGTAGAATGCCTTCTTTGCTTGGGCTATTCTCCTCACCATGTATTTCTTGCTTCTTTTATCACTGGGGTTATTATTTTTAATATCCTATAACTAGTCAAGATTTTGGCGCGCAGAATTTGACGTAGTCTGTCTTCTTCACATCTTCTGTGAACTCAAATTTAGGTTTTCTAAACACTAAACTTGAAGTTGAATATGGCCATGTGTTCTAGCATTCCCGTAAAAATTGCTATGTCAACGGCAAATCGTGCCATAAAAAAGATTAAAAAACACTTATCCGAGGCATAGTACTGGTAGACTTAGCAATAGGGTTTAAAAACCTTTAAGTAATTTTACTACTATTCTGGCTTTTCGGTGTGGGTGTAATTTAGTCTGCCCTTTACTCTCTGGAATTGTTAAAATTGATACGGATATGCTTCCAGGTGGACGGAGAAGTAAGGGTAGACCAAGAAAAATTGGCGGGGGACGACGGTGGGCATGTGTCAGTGCGTTGGTTTAGGTTATGTTAACAACGGCTATTTTTTATACGGCTCATGTAAAAGGGTATTAAACAAAAAACGGGTGATCAACAGAGCAGCAACAAGACCGGCTGGCTTACATAAGGCGGCAATAAACCACTGTCTCGCACCTTCGACCTGAAGACGCTGACTGGAACGTCAGCAAAACTGTTGTCCAGGCAAGCCAACGAACGCTGTGAAATCCCGGAGGCTATGCGGACGCCAATCTGAGCTCGTGCAGAGGGAAACAGACTCAAGCTTAGGAATGAAATGGGAAGAGAAAGCTGAAAGAAAATATTTCAGAAGCAAATGTATGAAGGGTATGTGGAACCAGAGTGAACTCACAGAGATGGGCTCGTGGATGTTAAAGTGTGATTCGCTGCGCACGGCGGGGAGTAGACATAGTATGGGGTGGGAGCTGAGATCAAATCGCGTTGTGGAAGAGGTCGTGCGCGAGGAATGAAACGTTGAGATGGCTACTTTATTAATGCTCCAATAGTGTAGGAGCACGGCGATGGGTTTTCGTCGACACAGGATCGCTCCGGGGAGGGACAGACGACGCTTTTTTTCGTCAACCGCAGAACACGTCTCACCCTTCCCCTAACCATTGAACGAGCTATATCGGACGCTACTGCACTCTCAAGAGCTCGATATCGGCGTTCGGATTCTCTCCCTCCATCTTTTTTTTATTAATTTTCGACGCCCGATGCGTCCGGTCGCTTTCCTGTGTCGCTGCGGCGGTCGAAAGCCGTATTACATTCGAGTGGAATGCTATGCGCGTCGACAGAAAGGAATTTCGCGTCGCCAAATACTCATGTCCGGATTGAAATGATGAAACAGTTTAGAGAAGTTTCCGAATCGCAGCCAGGGCACCAAATGGTGAAAACGTGTAAAATACCTTTGTTTCGACTAAAATTCCATGATGCGCACTTTTACGGCTTCGTTGGGAAAGAGCGAGGAGAGAGGAAATTTGCCTCGGCTGGTGGATATTATTTCTCTGTAGACGACTGGCACACTGCTGAAATCTATCTTTTGGTCCATGAAATATCCGAAATAAAGTGTTTGGCTAAAAAAAATCCAACGAGGTAGCGAGTATTGCGCCCTCTTTCATTTTATTGATTCCTTTCGTCTGCGTGTGCGTAAGTTGCAGCTTATATGACTCCAAGTGTAGCCTGCAATATGATTTGCGATGCTATAACTTTTCATTTGGTCTAAAACTAAATAAGTAGCACGTGCAGATAATTTACTTTGGTTTTTGGTGAAGTATTCCGCTATATTAAAACAAATACATCACTGGAATAAATATTAGTAGTAAATAGTACTCATTCAGCTATGTGGTGCCCATCAGTGAACAATGGGAGAGATTATGATCTTTCATGTTTTATTAATTTTAATATTTAATTTTTCAGGAAAACTTTTGAATCTTCCATAGAACCATGAAATAAATGCAGATATTTATTCTTGTTGCATTCTGATTAAAACCAGATGCAGATGATATTAGGCACAGATGAGGTGAATCATCCGTCTCATAAAGAATGACAGAATTAAAGTAAGAAGCAGGGTCTGTCAATGCATATACCATTTTTTAAATATCTTCAATCTGACTTCAGATCTGGCTCAACGGAGCTAAAGAATTACTATTTACATTGTCAAGTGAAACAAAATTAAGAATCTGATGCAATATGTACCCACTCTTTTGATCTTCATGGAAACTTCTTTAACTAGACTTAATACACGCTCTCATTGCAAAATGCGACAAAGGACAGTGCACTAATCATTAAATATTTGATCTCAGTTTGGCTGCTTTATTATTTATGAATCACTCAATTTAATTTTACATAAAAGAGAAAACATCGATTACGCTCAAAAATCTCATTATTGCTCATTTACTACTGCAAAAATGTTCTCATATAGCAGGATTTTCAAAAATGGAGTTCGTATGAATAAATGTTTGCAGGTGATTCGTTTAAAAGTATCAACTGATAATTTCTTACTTGGCATAAATTGAAGACTGTAAATCGAGGAGCAAAGAATTGTACATTTTTTTTATTTCAAAGAGTGTATTTGCTAGGTTCCTTGTTATCATTGAGGGAAAACGTTTCCATTCGATGATTTTCGAGAGTAGCTACATCTTTCTTACATAATGCATAATGCATTTACGTTATACTACCCAAGGTATGTAACACCAGGGTTAAATGTAATTTTATTTTGTAAAGATATATCAGGCCAGAAGTATACAAATATGTGAACTCAAATGGGAATAAAATGATTGCTGAAATAAAAGATGAGGACCAACAAATAAAAATGTGGCAAAATCAAAGCATTATTATGATAATTGAAAATACAGCTCTACAAACAAATCGTATACTTAGTACATAATGTTTCCAAACTACAGCTCTATAGGGACCGAAATACTTGCCAAATCTCTGTGCTCGGGACATGTGAGCCATCAATCGGCGACTTCACTGCGAAAATATAAATTAAGCCGGAGGCTACTTCCCGTGGAAATCCACTTGCCGCGGCTATTCGCAAAGCATAAATTTGGGTGAACTCACCAGAGTACACCGCTTATATAGGTCATGTTTGACCTGAGAGAACATAAAAGATGCATGATGGGGTCCAGAGCTCTGATGTATATCATAGAAACGTTCAATAATTATAGTATTTTTGTAGCAAATTTTATACTTATTATTTTGAAATATGTGTTTCTGGAAGAGCTTGTACAGTTATTGTCAACGGTAAATAATTTTGGAATTTTAGGAAATCCTATTTCTATGTTTTCCTCAGTGCGATTTTTAAAAATCAGCAAAGAGTGCAAAATCTTCCTAAAACTGGATGTTAATGTTAAAAACCTAAATATGATTTACTTAACTAATCCTCTAAATATTGTAAACCATGATTTTTTTATCAATATGAAATAGTGAAAAAATCATCATAATCAAATTTACCGTCCCTGGTGTAGTACTTAATGCTTTAGCAAATGAAATATAAAAAAATTCTTGCCGTTTCGTGTAATGTTAGGTATTGTATTATGAATAAATTTTAAAATATGAATAGGTAAAAATCAAGCTTTAGATTGCTGAGTTCTGATCAAACGCGTCATAGGGGCTGGAGACTGCAAAGGTTGGGTTAGGTATTTTTATGTTAAAACTGTTTTTACGGCCAACCTTACGAAGAAAATGAGTATTTATTGTGAATACGGTGGTAATTTTGCGCAATTATCGAAGTGAATTATTCTCTCATTTGATCAGTGATCTATATCTTACTGCAGTTCAGAGTTTTAGCAACAATGTTAGTTTGCTTGTTATGATTTCGTTACATATTATCTCCTACTTCGACCTACCCCGTTGGCCTCAAAATATAACAAACATCCTTTATTATTGTTTGTGGAATGGTAATGCGTTAATGAATGGTAGTTTTTCCTCTTTAAAGTGTACTCGCGTTTTTTAATGTGAAATAGCGATTAATAGGCAATTCAAAATAAAAAATGCGCTAATGGAGGATTTTTATTTAATGTACTTAAGTAATGTAATTAAGTGTTTAAAATGTAATTGTAATTTAAAACTATTGTATTTCAAATTAAAATGGAATTTAAAATGAAAAACAATGTAATTATTTGTTTAAAATTCGATTGAGTTAGTATTATTAGTATATGTACAAAATAAAGCATTTGACCCATTTTGTTGGCTGTTATAAAGACAGAGATGTACTCGGTATCGGAATTTTGTAGCGCGTAGCTTTAAAAGACCCGCATAGCTAACGGAAGTCCATCGCATTCAAAATATATCCCGTTAATTTGGCTGTCAAAGCATGAAAATATTTTATCCCACTTCATTCTAATTAAATTTTTATAAGCAATCTCTCATTGTTGGAAAATGTGACTCATTTAGCATTTCGTGTAATAAATTAAAATTCCTTTCAATTTATAATTTTCCCTGGAATAATAGAGTCCTGCGTCAAGAAATGGAATACACGCTCATTTACTGATTAATATTTATTATTTGTCCGAATTCGATTGGGATTGCAATTTCTACATGAAGGCTGTGAGCTGATAAAATAATTCGTTGTATTATGTGAATTGTAGGTAAGATACTACATCAAACTTGAATGCATGAATGGTCAGTTTGTCTCAGCTTAGTTATCGCTCGTTGTATTGAAATTAAAATTGGCAATATGGGATTCCTAAGCATTAAAGCATTTCAGTATTCTACTTGATGCTTTGTTGCTCCGCCCATTTCTAAAGGAATTTCGTTTATGTAGCCATGGTGTTCTTTGTGAATGGTGTCAAAGGTATTAGAGGTGCCACCGCGTACTCGTGACTGCTATTCCTCTAGAATACCGGCAATACACCATTTATCACATGGAAAGAATCAGGGATGCCAATACATAAGGATAACGGCCACCTTCGGTACTCATTCGCCACAGGGAACTATACAATAATCGCAGTGCTTTGGACTGCAGTGCAGAAATCTTGGTTCTTAACTTCTTAAATGTCTAACTCTAAAAGCATAATTGTCTACGCAGCACTGTGGAATCACAGGAAGGTAAAACTTCATTGCACCTTGAATGAGGTAACAGAGTTATATGAGGGATTTGTTTTCCCTGACAAAATAGCCTCACAATGGTGAGCAGATCTATTTGTTATCATACCTAGTCATTTTAGAGGCAAACGTTTTTATCATTATTCACAATAAATAAAGTTTAACAGTGAAGAGTGATCGAGTGGTTACTCTGTCGTGATACATCGTCGTACCAGCCATTTCAGATCAGGTTTTCTACCTCTGGTCTTGGGTGGTATAACTTCTTAGAGGAGAGACAGGAAGAATAGTGATCTCAGCTTCCACAAGAATTCTCGTCATTCGTAGATACTTGAAAAGCCGTAACGGGGCAGTGATAAATTGGTTTTTTCTTAAGCCTAAGTATTTAACATAGAATAAAATATAATGTATTACTACTCTGGAGTACCTATAGAGAAAGCATATAATAATTATATTTGCTTCGAAGCTGAAACACTCGTATTGCTGATACGTTTATAAGTTATATAGATAATTTGAATAGCCAATGTAAGATAACATAATTAATATGGAAAAACGTTGAATATAGAATGCAAAAAATTACCCAAAGAATACATTTTTTCCATGGTGAAAAAAACTAGACGCATTTTTCTGTTCTAGTTTGGTTCCTTTCTTTCGCCTTTTGAACACCAAAATTTGGAAACTTACATCTACATATGATTTCGTGCCACTTTTTTTGAAGAATCGTGTTCGGTTAAAACGTACGACAATCTCCAAGTTGTAAAATCTTTTTTTTTGTCTAAAATCTGGTAACGGCATAGTGCACGTCCAAATTAAGGAAAAAGTGAAGAAAAACGATTTCGTGGGGAAGCTATGATTGGAGCAATAACTTATTTCGAAGTGAACTCATTGAATACGACCATCAACAAAATTATTAAGATGCCAAGCAAGTTCTCACAAGCATCCGTTAATACGTACAGCGTGGCTGAGAAAAGTATCTTCAACGCGCATGGTGAATTTATAGTTGGAGGGAGAGGTTAGCATTACACATAGGCAAAAATCACTTGAGTGTAAAATGTCTGATTCTCTCAGCTAATTGAACAGCATACAATGTGCATTGCATAGCATTATGGTAAAGAGTCAGGTTCCCGGTGGTACGGGCACAGTATTTCATTCTGGCTCTCCTGTATGACTTAATATTTAACATTGACTTTCAATAACAAACTTGAGCATAAGACATAAGATAAGAGCATAAGTAAATATGATAGTTGCAGAACTTTGGTATTGTCTTATTTATATGAATCAGACTACCAGACTGCTTTCTGATTGGATACTATCCACCCTCTCATTTTTCCAAAAACTCAGAAGAAAGCACATGGTATAATAGGTCAAGACACTCATTTTAGACGCATACCAGCCAGGAAACCGAAAGATTTCGCGTATTGATTACTTTTGTAGCAATTCTTTTTGCATAAGGGTAAGTAGTTTGCTTGGTACTCGCTTATGCCTATATACTAATCCGTTAAAATAATTAAAATCCAAATCTGCCCGCTGTTACTACATAAAAATTATCCAGCCATTGTCCTACCACGATGCAAAACTATCAGTCAATCATAAACATTTATCGTATCATATGATAATCTATAACGAGGGTAACGAAACTTCACTCCTGGTGGCGGCACATAAATTTCCCATCACGTTTATAATAAATCTGCGACTCATGTGTCAACTTAAGAGCTAATGGCCGTGAATGAATGGATTCCTGAGTCAATCACATTCAATTACATCTTCAAGGTATTATGGAAACGGAAGAGTTGGGAGGTGTAATATGCCATCGCCGCTCGCATCGTCATTCATTTCGCCGAAGGAACGGTCGAATGAATGAGGAGTAGGGAGGTGGGGGGATGGAATGGATTGATTGAAGAGCTAAGGCGGGGCGATAGGCGTCCGGTCGAATTTTAAGTCGGAGCACCCACGGCTGCTGGTGCTGCTGGAAGTGAAGACGGATCTGATTATGGGGCGGAAGGGAGGTCGGCGCGCGAAAGGAGAGCGATGGATTGGTGGGGAGAGGGGCGGATTGAATAAGCGTATCGGGGTGGGTGGTGCATTCGGGAGAGAGTCTGGGAGGACGGAATTAATCGAGGCCTGCCTGACTTGGACGGCTCAATCTAAGAGGGACGACCAGTTTGAGAGGACTTGCGAGAGCTCTTGACGTGGGCGTATGAATGTGTTTTCCAGCAAGATTGGTGAGATGCTGGGGTTAAGGAGGTAGGAGAGCAGCTGGGAAGGGGAGCATCTTCACATGAGCATAAATGTTTTATGCAGGGTTATTTCTGGGTATTTTTTTACATGCATTGATAGTTGTTACATCATCACATACTTTTTACTTAAGATTTATACCTACTAAAAGAGGAGGTAATAGACCGTACGGAAAGGCAAAAGATGAGATTCTACATCTGCATAATACCCCGCGGGCCGCCGCATGGGCGTGTTGCAGGTCACCAGCCGTGTGAAGGTGTAAGTTTATTTTGAGATGAAATGGTGACATGAAATATAGGAGCGTATTTAGTGAGCTTAATTTTTATTTTGATCGCTTATAGTTCGTGGAAAGAACGAGTTTTTATACCTATCTGTTCGGCAGTGTATCTCTCTTATTTTATCACGTCTGTCAGACCTAGAGATGTAGTGAGGAGTCATAATAATATTCTCTACGTCGCTCTGAGAAATATCAGTTCTGAATTTATCAAGCAACCAAAGCCTAGCGTGTAGCCTCCGAGTCTCTAGGAGCTCCCACCTTAATCCCTCTAAAAGTTGTGAGACTATATGTACGCTCGTGGCAGTTTTCAAAAAAGCGTGCTGCTTTCCTTTGTATTTTATTAATTTTTTGGTTAAATCTATTTGACCAGAGTCCCGAATGCTCGCGGTGTATTCAAAATGTGGCATAACCAGAGCGAAGTAATATCTCTCTCCGACTTTTTCATCCGAGGACCTTCCTATTATACGTTTAACAAAAACTAGTTTCTTTAATGCTGTGCCAAATATGTTTTGTATGTGTAATCCTCACGATATATCAGATGTTAAGGTAATTCCAAGTTATTTTACTGTATCTGAAGACTTTATGTTTACTCCACCCACAGTATAGGTATGGCATTTTTGTGATGACTTTCGCAGGAAGTGGACTGTGATGCATTTCCTGATATTTATTTCTAACCCCCTTTCCTGGCACCACGAATGAACGTTGTTAAGGTCCGATGACAGAGCTTCAAAGTCCGCGTCTTCGTTCATTTCACGGTAGATAACTGTATCGTTTGCAAATGATCTTAATTTACTGCTAACTCTAGAACTTAGGTCATTAATATATATAATGAATAAAGGAGGATCGATCACACTTCCTTGAGGAACACCTGATGTGACCTCGACCATATCAGAGCTGAAACCATCAATAACTACTTTTTGTTTTCGATCACTGAGAAAGTCACTCATCCAATTCACTATTTTTCTATACACTCCGCATGATTGCAATTTATAGATGAGTTTTTTGTGAGGAACCTTGTCGAATGCCTTCTTCAAATCAAGGAGTATCGCGTCGATTTGCTTTTTTGATTCGCCTGATTTTAGGATATCATGAAGGAAGAGCGCAAGCTGTTTCGCAGGACCTGCCCTTACGGAAGCCGTGCTGACTACTATGTAAGAAGGTCCGATTATCCAGGAATGTCATAGTATTAAACGACAATGTGTTCGAGGACCTTGCATGAAAGTGATGCTAGCGATATAGGCCGGTAATTTCCTGGGTCACTTTTATTTCCTTTTTTGAATATCGGAGTGACGTTGGCTATTTTCCGGTCTTGGGGCACCTTGCCTTCGGATAATGATTTGATAAATATAATTTCTAAGAATGGTGCAATCTGTGGTGCTAACTCCTTCAGCACGCGTGCAGGTATTCCTTCTGGACCCGGGGACTTGTTACTTTTAATCGAACGCAGTTGTTTAATTATTCCATCACGTTGAATTGTTATGTCAGCCATCGGTTCGTTAATTTCAGGAATGTCTAAACTGTGAATTGTGTCATCCTTAGTGCATACACTTTCGAAGTAGTGATTTAATAAATTGGCTTTGTCGATACTGTTGGTGACCACTTTGCCGTTTGTATCTAGTAAGGACTCTACTGTTGAAGATTCGCCCTGGAGCTCTCTCGCGTAAGACCGGAATGACTTGGGGAGTTTATCAAGTAATTCACCGAGGTTTTTTTTTCTTGAAGTTTCGTAGAGTGGCGCACATTATTTTCTTCGTTTTTGAGCGTTGAGCAACGTATATTTCTTTCGCCGCAAGCTCCTTTGTTTTGTAACTTAATAAAATGTTTATATAGATTGTGTAGTTGTCTTCGTCTCCTGAGCTCCCGCCTTATTTCGTGGTTATACCAACGAGGTTCTTTACTCTCCCGCTTGAATTTGTATGGAATATATTCATCGATTCCTCTACGTAGTACTGCCAAACAAAATCTCCATGATACTTCGGTGCTCTCGTTCTTCATTGTGGCTACGAATTTTATGAATAAAGCTTCTAACGTCTCTCCGAATTTTACTTAATCGCATCTTTCAAGTAAGTAGACTTGACGTTTGGGTTTTACAGTGGAATCTACTGTCGTTTTCAAAGTCGTAAAAAGTATTTTATGAACACTTGCCCCTTCAAGGATATCGACGTGTTTAATCATTGTAGGGTGACTAACAGCTAAATGGTCTAATATTTTATTACCTCTCGTAGGTTCGTTTACTATTTGAGTAAGAGAGTGGTTTAAAAGTGTATTAAGTAAGGCCTCGCTTATATCACGCTTCCTTGCACTTGGTTCAACGCTATTGGTTTTCCAATTTATTGCCGGGAGGTTGAAATCCCCACCGATAATTATTACACATTTGTTATCTTTCGAGGTAAATGATGTAAATTGAGCATCTAATTCGTACAAAACTTCGATTTGGGAATCTGGTGGCCTGTAAAATGAGCATGCATGCATATTTCTTTAGTTTGGTTTCTATGGTTTTGTTGCTTAATGGTACACCAAAGGCTCAATACTCAATTGTCGTCTAATATGTGAGCGGTAATATTCAAATACGATTCAACTGCTATGAATACTCGACCGCCTGTCCTATCGGGTTGACCACGTCTATAGTATTTATATCCTGTCGGAAAACCTTCGCTATCGTTAATATCCTCTGCAAGCCAGCTATCTGTTCCAATTACTGGATCTGCGTTTTCAAATATATGCTCAACTTCGGCATGTTTGTTATTTAAGCTACTGAAATTTATAATTACTAAATTTATATCGTATTTGGCTTGATGAATGTCGGTTCGAGGTTTTAGGTGTGCTATCTTTTTAATGTTCTCTGAAACCACTGAGAAGCGAGTTTTTCTTTGAAATTTCGCAGCTATCTTGAGAGCGCGTGTTGAATCTATTTTCGCTATGGAAGTAACATTTATTTATTTGTGCTTCCTCTAACTTTTTTCGGCAATGAAGGCCTACGTTACATGGATTTACTCGGAGGCTGTTGTCGGGTATATACTTTTGAATATCACTGATTGACCTACTCTCTAGCCTAAAAAATACTTCAAATGGTCAATGCTCAAAAATCTTATGAGCCCCCCGTTCTGACGCCCGGACGGAGTAATGCACCCCAGAACGGTTGAGGCGAGCACGGCACGATCCGAGCACCGGTCAAAGATCTACGAATTCTGCTCCAATACCTATACAGAATTCCCAAAGCCTCCTGTTCAGGTAGTCAATTCTGCTCCAAACATGGTAACCGCGGTCGGTCCGCGGAACAACACGACAGATGGACAGCCACAAATCGGCACCAGATGACCTCCGGGCGCGTTCCTCTTCTGAGTTTAAATCCCTGAAGCAATTTAATATCTCATCAGCTCCACGCTCGTACGCATCGTTGGTGCCGACATTGTCCACCACCCGCAGCCCAGAGCAGCCGGTATCTCCAACCGCTGTTCGTAACGCAGCCGTGGCGTTGGGTACTAATCCTCCTGGTACACACCAGGAGATGACCCGTTGGTCCGCTCCGTCTCTCCTTGCCCTCTTCCGAAACGAGGGCACAATCCGCCGGACGTTAGAACTCCCTATTAATAAAATTTCCGCCTCCCTGCCCGGCTAAACTCGGGAGCAGCGCCCCTCGAGTCAGGAGGTGCGCTCACGTCCTCGACAACAGGCGTCACGGGGCCATCCTCCGACAGCACCGCGAAGCTGTTGCGCACAGGGATAGGGGCAGCCTCCGCTCCCGCGCGACCGCGACCGCGCCGCTGCCCCCCGAGACACCCGCACAATCCGTCATACGCGAGTGAATCTCTGCAATCATCCTCTCCAGCTCGGCGACGCGGGCCTCCAGGAGGTCGCTCTTCGCCTTGCTGTTGAGGCTAGCCACAGACCCGCGGTAAGCTATACTATGCTACTGGCTTTACAAAACAACGATACTTTTACGATACGATATGTTTGTCCGGATGAAAAACTACGATATTCTTTTTCCTGGATGACTTTCTTAAAGGAAGTCAAATGGGACGGGTATCGTACACGGAAATCTGAACGAAGTTGCTCAATATGGTTGTGAAGTCAATGGAAACGGTTGAGTGAGCAGGTAAACTCTCGCAGTAGGGAGTGGAGGAAAAGATGACGGGGAAAGTGAATGTAGCGTGTAGGAAGAGTTGGAACGATAATATTAGCGACGAGAGGTTAGTAATTCACTGCGATTCACTAGTAAGATTAAGTAATGGATGAGCAATTGAATAATGCTCATAATATATTGAATAATGCTCATATAATATTAAGTAAAATAAAATAAGTACTTCCAAGGAAAGATAAGCTTGGACCATTGAGGTAGATGGGGAGGGCATTGCGTGATCGAGCTGTAGCCTGACAATTGAAATAAGAATCATAATAGTAATTCCTGTTCTTTTATCACTTTCCTATGAATAGCTCGACGGAATGGACGAATTAACAGATGTACATAAAGAACATCCACCATCTGTTTAAACATTATGGTCTGTAACTCTTGAAACATACATGAGCAATTTAGTGCTGTAGAATATTCTCGATTTTACCGTCGATTTCACCAAGGATGCGGATTGTCATTAATTTTATCCCAATCCAGTCGAACGTTTTCCACCTGGAATCGGCCACATATGTGGATAAGATTCCACCGAATGTGGAATGTTATGAGTAGGTTTACTATGTATTTTGTCATATTAGTGGATATGTATTAGTGCTACATAGTTTTAGTTTTATAAATATGCCTTTGCGTAGTAGCTGAGGGATCACATAGAATGGAAGTTATCAATAAGACATGAAGGATATGAAATGTAGGTGCTTTCAGAGCACCTAGTTACCAAATAAATTATCATGCAGCTTCGTCACAATGCACAAATTATTAGGAAACCGCGCTGCGTTAGTTGCACCGCATATTTACGAATTTCATAATAATTTTCCCTCTCGTATACATTTTTCGCAATATATTGTTCCATCATCATACATGTTAGTTTAGAGCGTGACTCATTGGGATTAATTTCATTTATAATGAAACAGTGACTCAGTAAATTTTAAAAAAATTAAGAACACTTAGGGTTTATGGTTGGATTGGTATAGGGTGTATGGTACACACAACAAATTTTAGGGTTTCGACTTATAATACCTTCTGGACGTGAACGTTCAAAACCAGGTCGAGCTCTTGTATACTTTTTATGGAATCACGAAGTTTCTCTTTTTCATTCTCTATTTTTGCGATTTGAAATTTTCCACATGTCCCAGGACTATTACAAAATTCATTATTCCGCAAGATTTTCCCCATGCCGAATTTTTTGATCTTATTATTTCATACGGTGTTACTAGAATTGTTTAATCTTAGTGAGGGCATCAACTGTTTGTGATGAACGCGTTATCATAGTTGCTATAGCTAATTTTCTTTAATTTTACTTTAGATATGGTAGGTCTGAAAAATGAGACAATGAATCAGAAATGTAAGTTCTTATTAAAAAACTTTATTATTTAGTATGTATTTTCAACTACATGTACCTACGCGTAATTTAATTTACAACGCTTATTTCCGTTCAATTGATTTTTATTGCTATGTGCTCAAAATTAAAACGTTGTTTATTTAATAATATCCTTCCCTCAATGTGAAGGTATTTAGCAGCACTTCCACCCTATTATCTCTTCCAACCACCCTACCTGCCTACAAATCTCCTCCACAAGTTTCTTCTCTTCACCCACCACTCCACTCCCTCGTTTGTCTTCCTTTCCGTACGCAGTAAATTATCTACTCTTCTTTACACCCACATTTGTAACGACTGCAGCTTGCTTCCGTCGTCTTTCAGGGTACACAATTCTGCGCCACCTCACACAAAATTCCATTTTAAACTCTTAACCAGCGTCTTTTTTTACCTACATAACCAAGGTCCCCGTCGTCAACTCACTCCTGTTGCTACACGCTTCTTTTACTCGAGCATTTTCCTTCTAATGCCTTTGCTACTATTCCGGTTTTCTTCTAACGCACCGAACCTTTAAAGCAGGCTCAGAATAGAGAAGGCGGACGACGTGGAGAGCAGCCGACCACCCCCTTACTCCCCTACCCCCCCCCCAGGAAAGATGATACCAGCGTACCTTTAAGTAAAACTGGGAAGACGTTTCATTCCAACTTTTCTCTGCTCGAAAACTGCTGAACCGAATGAACTGAAATTTTCAATGATCCAAGCGTACAACTTTAGGAGTGATATAGGCTTTATAAAAACGGCCTCAGATCCACAAGGGCCCCGTCATATAATGTTTTCCTTTAATCCTTCGAGTAGATGAAAATATAAGCTGTTTTTCTTTATAATATGCAGTAGTCATCTTTACCAATATATATCATGTAATGGCGTCTGTCCTTGAGTATGTTTGTTACTCAACTTCTCAAACTTCACAAACGATTGAGCTGAAAGTTTCAAAGTCATTCTATAAAAATGTCAAAGAGTCAAAGTGATCCTATAAAAATACATGAAAATATTTATTTTTACTGCTTGAAGACTTAATTTATTCTGTAAAATGTGATAAGATAAAATCACTGCAAAAATTAAACTGTTTATTAACGAGCTATTTGTAATTTAAAATAAATTAAGATAATCAAGTGGAAGTAAGGTTCTCTTCTGTCTACATAGAACTGCTCTATTATTTTTTACTTAAAGAATTTTCTCCGTTCATGTGAAAGGCAAATAGCAATGGTTCTCTGACTCCTCCTCAGGGATTTACAGTTCAGGAACGAAAGACTTTTTTAATAACAACTCCAACGTAACTTTTAAAAAATTATCGTATTTTATGGAAACTATGAGAATCGATTTACAAATAAAGTTCGAGTGTCTTATTTCACTTCTTTAGAATACATTTTTGATTATGAGACTCATTTACGCGAGAAATGTTACGATCCATCGACTCATTCAACACTACGGTTTACCAGTTGCGGTAGTATTGCAAAGGCAAACACATTTCATGGTGTTTCATCGTCTTTCCGATATATTTCCGGTTTTTTCTAACCTCTTCCTCTTGAACTATTCCCTCCCTGAAGTCACACTTTGTGTTGTTTAAGGCCACCAAGTTGCTGCTATTGTAATGCTAACCTGTTCAACAGCGTTTCTCTCCCATTTCCTCATTTTCATCTTCAAATTATGCAGATCAGTTGTAAAATAATAAGAGGCCGCGTCCATCTGCTGCCCATGTGGCCGGAATCTTATTTAGAACCCTACCATTGTCATGAGACCCACAAGTCTTCAAGTATCTTTAGCGAGTCCCGGAGGACTAAAGCTTGCAGATAAGCATCGGGACGGTTTATCCGCAGTTGTCGCCTCCTAGTTTTGATGCATTTCATTTATCCCTTTCCTGTGGTCTTCCACTGGGAATCAAACGGGCCATATGCCTCGGGTGAAATGGTGGGAGGTGGGGGAGGAGAAGGGGAAGGAGGACGGGTTTTACTGAGTTGACCGCCTACCGCGTTCAGGAACCCTCGAGTCAAATGCCAAGCGATTCCCGTCTGTTTCAATTTCTCCATCCGGGATTTCTCTCTGCACATCAACCAATCACATACGACTCTTGTCCTGAACCTTAGGAAATATTTGTAACGCAGAATTTCGCGGTCATTTTCGTGCAGTCATTCTTCATCGTCGGAGCCTAACGTTGTTTCCACCCCGTGAACGAGAGACGCATCCTCTGTTCAACCACAACCAGCACCTTAGGGAGGGAAGGGTGCGTGATGTTATTGCGTTGGCTCCTAAGTTCACAATCCGACGTGAAGTTATCGAATGGACCCCAGGGTGGAGCTGTTTGCGTTACTCTGAGTAATTTATACTTACAACGTGTGGCAGCAGATTGGTTTTGTGGAATATTTTGGCCGAATAAATGCGTTTGGCTCATCCTGCTGCCGTGGATAAGGTGAAGACAAAACTCCGTTGTGAGCTGGTTTGAGTGTGGGTGATTGTGAAAATTGCAGTGCTTTTTCTCGACGGCAAGCGTAAAGAGTGCAAAACTACCGGATTATTGAGAGAAGAGGAAGTCCACAGCACGGTAAGTGTATTAAGAACGCAATCACTAAACCCCTTCTCCTTCAGCATATATTACTCGAATCTACCTTTTGAGACTAGAAATTAATATTTTTCCGTAGTGGTGCGTGCAAGACTAAAGTAGTAGTTATTGACGAGGAGAATGGGGAGAATAACTGTATGATGAGGGCGAATGGTGAAGTCATTGAACAAGTGGAAGATTTTCTGTACTGAGGTAAGATGTCTATGAAAGATGGACGGATAGATGAGGAGATGAAGAGACGTGCGAATGCTGGAAGGAAAGAGGTAGGTAGCATGTGGAGCATATCAAGGAATGAGTGCCTGTCTAAGGAAGCGAAAATTGTCGTGAATGAAGTGTACTTCTCCCCACTTTGTTGTATGGTACTGAAACATGGGTATTTCAGGATAGACATAAGAGTAGACTAAACGCCGTGGGTATGAGTTATCTGAGGAGTTTTTGCGGCAAAAGTAGGATGGATAGGGTCAGGAATGAGTAGGTAATAAATGAATGTGGGTTTAATACTCCAGTAATGAACATATATGAAAGGAGTGTGCTTCGTTGGTTTGGCCATGTTGAGAGAATGGATAAGAGTATAATACCGAAACTGATATATGAGTGAAAAGAATGGTGCGAGAGGTAGACGTAGGCCGAGAAAGTTGTGGTTAAATTGGGTTGAGGATATTCTCAGGAGGAGGAATATTAGGAGTCTTAAAAACAGATGGGCGTGTATGAAGCAGTGTATGGGGGTAAATAGGCATAAGAGGTTTGCAAGGATAGGTCAGTGTGGAGGAAATTATTGAATCAGAGTTAGGTGTACAAATATGTATTTATGAGTGAAACTTTGTGACTGCCTACCCCGGAAGGATTGGTATGTATGTATAAATTATTTTACAGTATCTTCGTCAAGCCACTTTAGTTTGACGTGAATAATTTGTTAAGTAAGACGTAAGAATCAAACTTAGTTGGAAAGCACTGTGATTTTAAAAACTAGATACATTTTTGAAAAATAGTGAATTCGAGTCCCTTTATTAACAAGGTACATTAATGTTTTGATTCCAACATTGGCGGACGAGGGATTTTGTGCTGTGGAAATGTATGCAACAACTTCACTTAATAGTGGTAGTGGCGGCATGTAAATGGCTCTGTAAGATAGGAAACTGCGACTCTACATCTACTTAATACCCTGCGAGCCACCACGAGGGTGTGTGGCAGGCGATGAAGATCACCAAACATGCACTATTGACATGCAACTAGGATATTTAATGGAGACATGCTAGATAATATGGTCACATGCAGCTAGATGGTTAGTATCTACATAATATGAAATGGATTATTGGTTGTTATTACATGCATCATGCACTACAGACTATTCTAACTATATTTCACCTACGTATCCCCTTGCTACGCTGCCTATTGTTCTCTCTTATAGTACGAGGGAAAAATGACATTTTAAATCTATCGGTACGACAATCTATCTCTCTAATTTTGTTAATATGATCAAACCTAGCATAATACGCAGGGGTTCTCAATATATATCTAACGTCATCTGTGAACAACTCTGTTTCGAGTTTACTTAAAAGGTTTAACCTAAATTTTAACCTGCGTTCTGATAGTAATTCCCATATTAGTTCTTCTATTAAACTCGTAACACTTATACAATTATCATAACGGACTTTAACAAACCTTGCGGATCTCCTTTGCACACGCTCTAATTATTTTATCATACCTTCCTCGTACGGATCCCATATACTAGCGGCATATTCTAAATGAGGCCTGACAAGTGTAAAATAGCTTCTTTCTCGTACTCTCTCATCGCATTTGCCTTGAACCCTTTTTACGAATACTAATCTACGGTTTGCTACACTAGTTATTTCCCTGATGTGTTTCCCCATGATATGTCTTCAGTGATGGTGACGCCTAAGTATTTAATAGATTCTACGTTAGATATTTTCTTTTCTTTGATGCAATAACTTTTCCGGGGAAAGCCATTTTTTTCCAAAAGTTCATAATCGCGCATTTCTTCAAATTTAATTCTAGCTGCCAACTATTACACCAATCATCAATCGCATCTAAATCCTTAGCTAAAGACTGACTGTCCTCTTCATTTCTAATTTCCTTATACACCGCTGCATCATTGGCAAAAAGATGGAGCTATTGCTATTTTTGACTACTGTATTCAAGTCATTTACGTAGAGAAGAAATAAAATTGGGCCTATCACGCTTCCCTGGGGAAAACCCGATGAAACTTTTACTTCGCCTGAGCTGAGAGCATCTAATACGACCCTTTGAACGCGTTCATGTAAGAAGTCTCCTATCCAGCCTACTATATTACTGTCCATCCCGTATGATGCTAACTTCGCGAGTAACTTACAGTGGGGATCCTTGTCAGAGGCTTTTCTAAAGTCAAGAAACGCTGCGTCTTCCTGTACGTTACCTTCTCCGGAAACTAAAATATCATGAACAAAAAGACCTAATTGAGTTTCGCAAGACCGTCCCTTTCTGAACCCATGCTGGTTTGTTATCAATAAATCCTGGCTGTCGAGGTGTCCCATTATTGATGTAACTATTATGTGCTCTATAATTTGACATGATAGTGACGTTAATGATATTGGTCTATAATTACATGGCCGTTCCCTATCTCCGCTTTTATAAATTGGGGTCACGTTTGCTATCTTCCAGTCCTTGGGAACCGCTTGTTCTTCGAGGGATTTGTTAAATACTACTTTAAGATACGGAGCCATTTTGAGAGGTAATTCTTTATACACACCAGCTGGAATTTCATTAGGATCTGAGGACTTGTTCGGGCTAATGTTACTTAGTAAGGATACGATTCCGCTTCAAGAAATATCGATCGGGGGCATTGGTTGTTGAAATCGGTCTGGTATGGTTTCGCGCAAACTATGCTTAGATTGATTAAAAACGCTCTGAAAAAAATAACTCAACAAATTAGCCTTATCTATACTGGAAGTAACTATTTCGCTTCTATCGTTTTTCAAGGAATTAACCGTTAACTTATAAGTACTTCCCTAACATATGACAAAAATGCTTTCGGATTTCCTTCAGTTGTTCTCCAAGAACTTTTCTCTTGAATTCACTAAACGCTTTTCTAAGGGCTGTTTTTACGGCTGATTTACAAATTTTATAATGTTCGAAAGTATTTTTTAGGTTGCTATTAGCTACATTTTCTTCATTTTCCTTAGTTTCGTGTGGCTAACTCGTTGGCGTTTTAAACATTTTCTAACCTCCGCGTTGTACTACCTTGGTTCCCTATTCTCACTCTTATACTTATGAGGTATATATCTGTTGACAAGTGACCGCGTAATTTAGAGGAACTGTTTCCTTGTATTGTCTCTATCACTATTTTTTCTATTGTTCACGAATTTTTCAAAAGAAGTCTCTAAGTCACGCCTAAATCCGTTAAAATCTGCTTTACTAAAAAGGTAAATCTTTCTTTTTAATTTCAAATTTTTTTCAGTATTAAGGGAAAATTTTACGTATACTACCTTGTAGTCGCTTATTCCATCGACAGTTTCAACTTTAATAACTTTTTCAGGGATGTTTGTGGCAAGTAAATCGAGAACATTCTCCCCTCTATTAGGCAAATTTACTATTTGATTTCGTGCGTATGATGCGAACAGGTTAAGCAATGACTCACAGATTTCTTTGTCCCTACCCCAAGACTTATGACTACATGTTTTCCAATCTATCGATGGTATATTGAAATCTCCACCTACAATTATCTGTCGTTCGTTACTGTGGGAATTGATGGACCTGATCTGTTTCTCGAGTTCTAATACTGAGTGTACATCGGAATGGGGAGGTCTATAGTAGGCACAAACGTATGTTACTTTCGAATTAGCACATTGAATGGAACACCATACTCTTTCTATTATATTATCGGGAATCACTTCTATTTTGCTGACTATTGTGTTCTTAACTGCGATAAATACTCCCCCTCCCGGTCGACCCTCTTGATCTCTCCTGTATTCCCTAAAATTTACTGGAAGAATTTCACTATCAGCAACATCGCTTATTAACCATCTTTCCGTTCCTACTATTATGTCAGTATTAGTAGTCTCTATAAGGTGATGGAATTCAGGTATCTTGCTTCTTAAACTACGACATTTAACTACCACTACTGAAAATTCCCCTATTTTAATATGTCTGCTTATTGTATTTGTGGGGTTTCTGTTTTCTAAATGATTGGGAAAGTTACAGTTTGGAAATTCATGGGTGTTGTTTTGATTTATATGTTTTTCCTTTTTCTGTGCTTTCTTCCGTCCCGCTAAACCTATACTGTGTTGTCTGATCAACTCGTTATTCTTTGTTAATGGCAAGTTATTTAATGGCCCACTATTTGACCCACTCACTTTCCTAAATATTTCTAATTTATCGTCATCTATGAAGCTTTTCCTAGGCCCTACACTTGGTGTACTCTTTATTATTTTACTTTCTGGAAATGCACTGAATTCGTGTCCACTAACTGACCTACTCTCTTGCCTACCATCTATGCTAAACTCACTGGGTATGCTCAAATTTCCTGTACGCTACCTTCTGCGATGCCTCATACGTATAATGGACACCCGAGCGATTTAATGGCACTCGACACGAATCCAGCAACGGCCTAAGGGCCAAGAACCCAGCTCCCTCGCTCTCACAGACATCACTGAGCCTCTGGTTTATACCTTCCACTCGGCTCCAAACCATCGAACCCCGATCCGTCCTTGGTACCAAGCTGCATATCGTGAGCCTCATATTAATACCAGATCCGCTGCGAATACGGCGGAACTCGGAGCATAGATCTCTCGCAGAGTCTAAAATCTCCTCTGATCCCGGACGCACAACGTCATTGGCCCCAACATGGGCCACTGCATGCAACCTAGAGCAGTTCGTGCCCTTGACCGCCGACTTCGTCGCCTTCGTCACCTGTGCCACCTCTCCTCCTGGTATACACCAAGAGGTGACCCGTACGTCTCCTTCCCTTCGGGCCTTACCACGCAGTGGGGCCACCATACGACGGACGCTGGGAGTGGTGAAAGAACTGAGCATTCGAAAAAGTGCTATTTACTCACATTTAGAGAAGAGATCGAAATTCTCCTGGAAATATGTTAGTAATTTAATATCCTCGAAATGGGAGCCGAATTCCCTGAGAAGTAACGGAGAACTTCCCTCTCAAAAGTTTGCTCTAACATTTTGAGTTTAGACCCTCTTATTTCCCTGTTATTAAACAATCACCTCAGCTTCTTCGGAGCAATTATTATTGGAAAACATCTCCTTTTTTTTATCTGTATTCAAAATAAGTCTAATTTGGTTCTCTGTGAAGTAATATTTTTATGTGCAGTAAGGGCAGTTTGTTTCAGTATTTTCTACTAATAGATTCATATGAGCTTCCTGTAAGTTATTTCTTATCTCTGTTTACAAGAGGCTAACACCATTACTGTCTTTTTATACAGTTTTTGAAAGGAATTCTCTTGGATGGCAAAATGCCCTCGGCCAAAATCCTATGTAATCTCGTATTGTTGCCGCGTTTTAGAAGACGCCAAGTTAATTTTGGAACGTAACAGGAACGATTGGGTAAATTTACGATCCCTTAGGAGTTCATATTTAAAGGACCCTTAATGAAAATTAGCTTCGTCCACTAAAACGGTGTAACACAATACGAAGTAGCCCGAAAATCCTTTGGACGTATTATTCGCTGTGACCAGGATTCAAATCCTTATTCCTCGATGTCGCGCCGGATGCCTAATCCAGTTAAGCTGCCAAGGCTCCATAGTGAATGTTTAAGGTGCTTAAAGGAACAAGTTTATCGAGCAATTGGGAGGCCTTGGTAGCTCAACTTACTGAAGCATTCGGCGCGATATTGACTGATCCAGGTTCGTGTCTCGGCCAGGCGAATGATTTTTCCTCTGTAAAATTTTGCACTCATGTACACTTCTGGCTGCTTATCAGTGGTGTACATTGCGGTATTGATAAAATTCGTAAAATTCAAAGGAGGTGCAAGAATTGGTCTTCACGGGAGGCTTGGAGTGTAAAATTAACCAATTGTTACTATATCGTTGATGGACACAAATTCCTGAGTTCATTTCGTCAAAATAGGAATAAATGACTTCTAAGTTGATATAGCCTCAGATTTACAATGTCATTAGTGTTATCTATTTTTTAAAAACATTGTAAAGACCAATTAATATTTAATCGCAATTAAATAAGAGTAATATAAAGCCTGAGTGAAAGACGCGGCATTTATCTAATGAGGTTTCTCAAGGAAATACCAGTGAATCGAAAAAGAGCTATCTTCTCTTACCGCCGCATAATGGTAATCGTAATTCCACAATAATTTTCTCTTACGTTTCATTTTTTTAATTATCTCACAATTATTTTTCCATTGGATATGAGGCATTATTCTTTCCCTCTGTTTTCTAAACATTAATGGAGCGAGAATTCTTTATGCAGTGGATCTCCTAATGTGACCTACATATGCATGCTCAATGAAGAGATCGTTATGGACAAGTAGACTTTTTGTTTACCAGATTTAGAAATAGACTATGTATATTTCTCATTGCGTTCTCCATCTATTGTTGTAAAATGAGTAATATATTACATGATTTTAATGCTTTTGCTGACCATAACAGTTGATTCTTCTTGCATTTTGCAGTGATTGTAGACGCAAAGCAACATATTTTTAACTCTCTAAAATATATGCATCATTAATTGGAATGTGATAATACTAGCCTTTACGCGACTTAAAGAAAATGTCTGTGTTCACAGCAGTAACTTGGTTCGCTAAAAGCCGCAGAACTATACCTTTAGTCCTGTGTCTACATATTACCATCAAGTTTTAAAGTGGTTAGAAGGTCTTGTTGTCTCCCGGTTAAAAAAGTGGAAAGGCTCGGGCAGTGGCCGGTAACCATGGGATGGATTCGATGCTGTAACCGACGAATCTCATCTCCTCTTCTTCCCTTCTTTCCACCCGAACAGGCCCTAACTCCACCCCTCCCAGAGGCCAATCCTCCCCTTACTCTCATCCCATTTTATCCTTCAATCCCCGCTCACCCTCGATATGCGTTCAGGCATCGAGCGAAATCCCCTGACCCCACACCGCAGTGGGTACATATTTGCCTCCCTCCCGTAACCTCACCTTATTTTCCCCTAAGCCCTCTGTGTATGTATGTGCGATACCACCAGTCGAACCTCCAAACTGGCTCCTGTGGATACAAAGCTGGAGTGGTCGTGAGTGAATAGAATTCTAGCGGATAGTTTTTTTTTCACCATCACTTCAATCGTCTAGATTTGGATGCAATATGTAATAAAGTTTTCGGCTGCATGCGATGAGTGTACTCAGCGGGTGCGTTTCTGGGTGATCATTCCACTTGCATGAGGATACGAGTATTGAATTATAGTAACTACAGCATCGGATACGGTAATCTTTTAACATTCAATGTTTTCTGTTAGAGCATCCCTGCCCTGTGTTACTATTTTCCCATATTTTTCATCACTGATGTTAAAGATAAAACATTCCAATGGAAGATGTTTCGGTTATGGTAATGTAGAGAATACTAAAACTAGTCGCTAATCAATTTCTTTGATCCAAAGCCGTAGAAGGTATAAAATTAACTTCTCAATGAAAGGAAAATTGGCGCAATATTTTTATCTCATTTATTGCACTTATATCGATAATGACATGTACTCATGAAGATCAAGGTAAGGCTTGCGACAATATGGGGTCAAAGTTCTGAGTAAGCTGAATCTTAATTTAAGCCCTAAAGTTATGAGTCCCTAAATGTGAAGAAATCTCATTTCTCAATGATATTTGAATAAAAGGCATGGGCTATTTTTTTATTGATCCTTAAAGCTTGGTTATGGAAAAGTAAAATATCTTAACCTCCAAACATGAATAGGAATCAATTTTCTTGGTTCGAGGCATGCATTTTATAGTCCGTTCTAGGTTATCTTTTAATGAAAGAAAACCTTTTCATCCTCTAATAAATATTCAATTCTTTTCAAAATTAAACCCATCGTACTGAAGGAAAAATTTAAATTTTTTGTTATGAAATTTGCATGCATTAATTGGATGGCTATTTCTCTTCAATTCTAGAGCCATTATCTACTGTTTGCGATAGAGTTTTTGTATCCTTATAGATTTATTTATACTCTTTTGATTAATCAATAATATAACCATTCCTGTATGTCTCTATATTCAAGAGTTTAATCATTGTCTCCCATCAAATGGCCGTTGCTTACCAGTCTCATAATTCATTTGCTGCTGAAAATGAGTCATTATAAATGACGTCACGAGTTAGAAATACCAGAACTAACACATCGATGAACTGCCCTTTAGCTTTTTTAATTCCATTTGTAATCATTCATACTTTTTATCCCTGATATGATGATAAAAATCCAAGAGTACTTAAAGATACTGAAATTCAGGAATTTTTCCATTTTAATTTTATAAGGTAGTTATGAAGTATCGAGTCACTGGGTCTTCTGAGAGTTAAGTAATTTCTCCGAGGCAGATTCCGTTGTCTCCACAAGAAAAATATTTTAAAGCCTTTTCATATGAAGTCATATATTCCGTCACAAAGGCACTGTCTTTCTTTTACATTAGAACTAAAAATATATACTTGGTAGAGAGATCCGATAAACTGCAATTGAAATGGTCCGCTATCTAGATATTTGCGACGAATACGAAGTACAATAGTTAAATAACTCAGATGGGGAAAAATTAAGGTGATGGATTATCATATACGTTGATAGGCCTCCCAGGCTTATGTTCATCCAGGCAAAAGATATATTTTCTAGGCGTTCCAGCCTGCTTCTTTGGGTCCAAAACTTCGGAGATGAAGAAACACGCTGCCTCTCTAAATAACCGAAAATGGAAGGAACACTTCTTTCGAATTTTACTTGCTACTTCGAATACAGAAATTGGAGAATAATAACCCGTGGTAGACTAGTATCAACTTAATTGCGCCAATTTTGTGTTACAACTCACCTGTAGGCAAGAGAAAAAAATATCTTTTTTTCACAATTTTAGGATAGTTATTTCTAAGTATGCCTTCAATAGTATCCTCAACTAAACACAGAAAACGAAAATCTTCTGTGTTAGGAAAACAGTATCAATATTTACTATTTTTCGTTGGTAGGATTGTTGGAAACTACTCAAACTGTGAATGAACTCAAGATGGCTTCCATTCTTTCTGTGCTAAGAAGCATTTCTGATGACTAAACTAAAAATCTTATTTTTGAAAGACTTTCACAGGTTGGTACCTCTCCCCTGATTAGCCAAAAACACGGGAGTTGTATTATTTCCACATCTAGTTCAACACACAGTCCATCCTATTTTTAATCCTTGAATCAAAGTGTTACAAAGTGGCCATCAAATAAATTAAAATTTAAGATGTGTTTTTGCTTCACAGTAAAATAGGGCATTGTATATTTATGAAGTGATATCAAGAGTGACGCAATAATGTGGGTTATCAATTGAGCGTACATATATTTTTAAAAGCAAATAGGCTTTCCAAAGTGTTTCAATATGATGTGGACTATGCCGCAGCAGTGAAAAACTTTCTTTCCTTCACGGAAGATAACACTACTTTGGAATTCGGCTCCAGGAAAATCTTCGTAGACAGGTATTCGGGTAGTTAATATGGATTTCAAGAGTTACCAAGTTTTAATTATATCTTATTAAGCGTATTAACCCGTCGACCTCGGTGGCGGCTGGGTAAAGTCCTAGCCTAACCTAACCTAAGGGTCGTGGGTTCGAGTCCCGCCTGGGTAGAATATTATCTGCCCAGGACAAGGGTGTTTGTGTATGTACTGGGTTGGGGGAAGAGGGGATGGTTCCGCTTCATCCATCCAGGATATATAACCAAAAATAATAATACTAAGAATAACCCAATTTTCCTGATTAATCTTAGTTAAAACATAAACTTTCTTTAGTACAATTACTGAGTAATACTTAAACCTCTCGATTTCAACCATTACCAAGGATTACCATCAATTTCCATGAGTTATTCGAGTAAAGCCTCATACTATAGATTATCATCGGCCTACCATGCAAGGAAAAGAAAGGTACTCGTTATATAATCTTTCCTTATATTTCAACGACCGCTAGCCCGTTTTTACGATTTCTTCATTCATTGCTTCATGACTACCGGTAGATTGAGAGTAATTACTTCACCCTCTGAAACACTCAGGATAGGTTTCTTCTAATGAGATTCAAAGTAGATAAATTCTGTGAGTTCCTCAAAATTGACAGCATAATTTCATCGGAACATTTATCGACTCGTAAGCCCAGAATTGCCTGTGAGTGAGTGATATCACCCGTTTCCTTGCCCGTCGCCTTTTATCCGCCGGATAAGACGCGGTAGGACATTCGTGAGCCTTCTCCCTTCAAACTCTCCAGTCTCCCAGTGTTCTCTTCCTCTCACTCAGTCTCCCTCGCTTTCCAGCACATTTCCTTTCCGACCCGTCCTGGGGCCCCATCATCCCCCACGCTTCAGCCATTTGGACTCCTACCCGATAGCCGGGAAGGGTTTGATCAGGTGGATAGAGGAGTTGGGGAACCACATAAATCCCATAGGTCATTTATGCATTGCCCCCTCCGCGTAACCGGAGATGGGGAGAAACGAAGAGGTGGCCGTAGAGTGGAGAGTTGTGCTCAGAGGGAAAGTTTCGCAGCTGTGTTGAGGTCTCAATAATTCGGCGGGATTTTGATGCGGTAGAGGTCGAACGGATCTCATATACTGCTCGTAGTCCTTCGGGGGTTTTGCCAACGGATATGTGTGTGGCGTGGAGTTGGAGGAAAGGACGATTTTTTATATTTTTTTAGATGGTGGGCGGTGTCGAATGTGTGAGATTGCGTGCGTTTATGTGTGTTGAGGCTTCCCGATGAGGTTTTCCCCCTACTTCCTTCCCCGATTCTTTCATTTTTTTCCTACTCCCCAACGGAATAAAAATCTGTCTTCACATCATCCCGCTCAGGGAGTAATTGGAATGTCCGCAGCATTTTATTTTTAATTTTTTTAACCACCGTTCTTTAATTCCTTTTCATCGTATCGAATAAATCAATACAACACGTTTACTTTGCACAATATTTGCACAAGATTCCCCCCTGCCTCCCCATCTCTGTTTGTTTTATTCGGAAAAATTAGCGTTTCAGATTTCAAACAAGTTCAACGATTTTCGCCTCGTGTGACTTATATTTTGATCGACGTGGGCCGACCTTAAAAATAATTTTAATCCATCAGTTTTTACAAAGGGTTAATCTCCTTGCCAATCCCATTTACAGGTATGATTGAATGATTTCCAGTTTGTCTGCCTCGTATAATGGCATTTAAACGATTATCTCTCATCCGAAATGTCCAAAAAAACAGCGTTGCGGGGATTTATCACAAAGTCCAAAAGAAAACCCGAGCCAGTTTTGGTACTTTTGTGTCTTCGAAAAAATATGTTATAAAAAATAGGTATCCATCGCCTACGAAGATGCTGGAATAGCTTAACAAGTTTTACAATGTTATTTTCTAATAAGGATCCGACCAAGGTTACAACATGTTGTCATTTCTAAAGATTCATTTTATGAGAACATTTCAGGTGAAGAATGAACTTCTTAATTATAAATATGTCAATACTTCTAATTAAATTACAAAACCATCATCAAACTTTTGGATTCATTTGTTAAAGTTACAATTTCGCATGAGAGGTGAACTTAATGAACAGGTATACTTAACTGCTTTTTCAAAAATTCCTTTGTGTGTAGTTGTCCTTCAGTCAATATTCTGAATATTTCTCAACACACGTTTCTCTTACAACTTTAAATTAAATTTACGGAGATAAGTTGCAACGCTTTCTGTATTGAGTTTTTCTGTATTGAGTTTTCAACTAACTATTCCTTACGTCCTTTGCGTCCGCTATTCATAACCATTTCCAACCTATCCTATCTCTGCTACACCCACTAATGTTAAATAATTCTGTATCTATAATTATGCTGTCAGGAGAAAGCATGCAGTACTTCCATTTATGATGCTGACGTTGCTACATATTTTTGAGAGGGTAATATTTTTTTTCATTTACCTGTAAAAGAAAATTTGAATGCTTTTTGGTGAAGCACGGAGTAAGATTGCCTATGGCGCTCAATTGGGAGCATTTCTTTTCATTAAGAATACCTGATATCGGTTGATGTATAGAATGCCAATTGAAGCCAGCGTAATTTTTTCTTATCCTCATGCTTATCATGAGGAATAATCATTATGGAGGGTAAGAAATGACCCTGAATAATACGAAACTGAATCAGCAAGTTAGATGTGTACTTAGAAAAGACATGAACCGTCTGTCATGATCTCATAAAAATTTGAAACAGAGAAATTGTATTCTTTTATAACTTTTCATGCATGAGTGGTGTAAATGTATGCCAAAGAGAAGTAGTAGAAGAGTAAACAAGTAGTGCACCAAAGTTTTCAAGCTATTACTCGGAGACATAAGTTAAATTTTTCGCTGCAAAATTCAGTTTTATGGATCGATGAACGACGATGTATGTGCCGTCTCTTTCCGCTTTCTGAGTTGTTGAAATGAAGGGCTTGGGGTTGAAAAAATATTTTTAAAATCATTGGATGTATGGGCGAGAAAGAGGGATTCCAGAAATTTCAGCAATTTCTCCCCATTTCGTTCCACCTGCTCTTGATCCAGCTTTTTTTGGCGTAGCATGCATTAATCAATCCAGTTCATCTTTCTTTTACCCCCAGGGACGCGTTTAAAATTCCTTTAGTGGGGGCAACGTAAGAGGGTTGATATAATCCTCCAGATATACGGCCGCAAATATATATTCCTCTCCGGCCGTCCGACTGCACGGATACGGGCTAAACGAACGTATCCTCAGAGAGCATCCATCCACATGTCTTTCCCAGCCGCAATTTGATATTGTTAAGGACTTGGCTTTCGCTAACTCTAATACTCACATTTCTCCTCTCCAGCGCGAGGGTTATTTTGTCTTTCCTTCTGTACGTTTATCAAGTTTCATGCATGAAAGTGGCTCTAGTTAATCATGTGGACTGAAAATCCATGAATCTTAATATCCATTTACTGAAATATCTTTATCCTATACGAAAGACGGCTATCAATAAAATTATATAAATTTTCATGAAATAAGCCTTAATTAGAATGTGTGTGCATGCAACAATGAATAAAAACAATTTAAAATTAGGAAATTTTATAAGAAAATAGCTAAATGCCGATGAAATACAGTAACTATATGTGTTCAGAAGGGAATCTTACTTCCCACTTTAACTTTTTTCTAAATGGAAATAGCCTGTTCTGTCGCTTGAAGCTCTTTTACTGATTTTTTATCGATTTTTCAGCTTAAAAAAGTAAAACTATTATTGACCGTTTAAATTAAAATTCTTGATTTTTCAGAATGACACGGAATAGTATAACCCCGTAATAGGTATCTGAAGCTAAAAGAAGTGAACGTGAAAACCGTATAAATAATACTTAGTGACACGAAGAAAAAATTCGTTGGGCATGCTTGCTAACTTCAATTAGAAAAGAACTAGTCTGTATTAGAAACTTCTCGTTTTAGAGAACTCACTAGACAAGGCACTTTACAATGCATCGAAGCGAGATGTTTCCCCTATCTCAGTTCAGATAAAGGAAACATCGTGGTCATCATTAACAAACGCGGTTACAGTGAAGGAACTATGACTGTAACTAATGGTATCTCTATGCATATATAAACATATTTGTAGAATTATTAGGAACATTGAAGACCTTATCGACCTTTGTAAAACAATCATAGGTGACAAACTACGTTTTACCTAAAAAGAAGTGAATTATGTATGAAAGCCCTTAAAAAAGTCTTCGTTGATTGAAAATTTGGATTAGTCTTTAATGTAAACTTACTTTTCAATTGCTCACATCTCGAATTGCCTAACTTTATTTATGATACCATAAATAGTCTTTTATCCATACAGCTGCGAATCCAATTTTGGCGGTCAGCCTGAGCAGAATTGATTGTAGCCTCTTCCCGGTCCATACGTTTCTTCTTTATACACACCAGTAGTGTCTAAAAATACAGAGCGAGACACTAAGACATTCCCATAAGGTTCTGTTCAATTTCATTCTTTCCTCTTCATATTACTTTTCCATTTCCTCCCCTTATCATAGCTGTTATTCTCACACTCTCTTCCGCTCACCTATGCGTCGGCTCGCGAGATATTATGTACCCGTGCCTACGCTAGATCAGCTATTTGTGGTAAAACCCCATTTTACGGAAACCCGTTCAACAAAAATCCGGGTTAATTGAAACTACTAACCAACCCTGCGTGAGATGAGGAGACATGACCGTATTTGATGTGAAGAAAAAGTGAAAAAGAAAATAGTTGATTATCGATTATTTCGATAAATAGATTATTGATGAGATGAAGTTATGGTTTTTTGACAATGTAATCAAAGTAAAGTTATAAAAATTACAGTTTTACGTATTTTTACCCAGTTAATCTTTGAAAATCAACCATTGATTATTCGAAAAAAGATTGTTATTCGAAAGGATTTCGCCCCATTTATTTCGGTTAACAGAGGTTCTACCCTACGTACGTCGTGCCTCCATAGGCATTAAAACAGCCTCCGGTGAATCATATGTATCAGTTATTGCTCAATAATGCCCATTTTTTTCAAATTTTGTTTGGTAAATGAATGCTAATGATAATCTTAATTAAAGATAATCACACGCTCAAAATTCAAAATATCTGGTTTTCTACATTATGTAGTGGCTCTTATTTCCCTCCAGACTGGAATACTTTTACAGAAATGATGGGAACAACTCGATTTCTGTTGAATGTCGGTGGGAGTCTTTAAGATGAGACTTTTATCCGAGAAGTCACTAAAAAGTCTCAAAAACTCCTTGAAATGGGAAAGGTAGAGTAGGTTTTTACTTTTGTGCCCCAAGGTTGGTGAGGTCTTACCACAGTAGCTTTAGTTCGCCGTCTGAGAAGAGTGAGATGTGGTTGAGTCCGGTAAAATGAAGCAGAGTGCAATTGAGGTTAATGGCCCTTGCGTAGTAAGTCTAACAGAAAAGAGCTCGCGGTCAGCCTGAGCCGAATTGATTGTAGCCTCTTCTCGGAAAAAGCATATCACACTGCTTTTGCCTTAAAGAGGACTATCTTCAAATTGCTTCCTCGTCATAGCTTTATTACCATTTGGTATATATTAATTGATATTCAGGTTGTTTTCTCAAAGTTCTTCTTATCTTCAAAAGACTCCCTCCTAATTGCTGTTTTGCTACTTGGAGTACGTTAATTAATTGATCTTTAGATTGTTTTCTCAAAGAAAATTGTATCTTAAAAATGATCCGTCTAAATTATGGCTTTTAGAGTTATATTTATCAACCGATCTTTAGGGTGAGTGAACTGTCCCTGCCACTTTCCTTCTTATGTGTGATCATTTAACGTTGCTACACTTGACTAGTTTTCCACCAATTAGTTCCTCTATATCTCCTCGTAAATCTCAGTATGCCGTCAGTATCACCGATCCTCTAGTTTCTTCTTCCACATTCATTCAATTTCTTCACATCTTCTATCTCTTACCACGTTTTATTCCCTCTGTGTACCTCCTACATCCGCTTCAACTTTCATCTCCGTATTTTCGCCGCCATCATCTATCTCTCACCACCGTCTCCGATTCTTATGCTTCCCTTTTTACCCCCAGCTTGCTCTCTCCATTCTTATCCGCTCTCTAAGCCTTCAGCATATGCACGTTCTCCTTTGCAATGAACTAATCTCTGAAGCACATCTACGTCTACATCTACATAATACCCCGCAAGCCGCCGCATGGGTTCGTGTCAGGGGGTGTTGGGTCACCAGCCGTGTGAAGGTGTAAGTCTATTTTGAGATGAAATAGTGACATGAAATATAGGAGTGTATTTAGTGAGCTTAATTTTTATTTTGATCGCTTATTGTTCGCGGAAAGAACGAGTTTTTGTACCTATCTGTTCGGCAGTGTTTCTCTCTTATTTTATCACGTCTGTCAGACCTAGAGATGTAGTGAGGAGTCATGATAATATTCTCTACGTCGCTCTGAGAAATATCAGTTCTGAATTTATCAAGCAACCTAAGCCTAGCGTGTAGCCTTCGAGTCTCTAGGTGCACCCACCTTAATCTCTCTAAAAGCTGTGAGACTACATGTACGCTCGTAGCAGTTTTCAAAGAAGCCCGCTGCTTTCCTTTGTATTTTATTCATTTTTTGGTTAAATCTATTTGACCAGAGTCCCAAATGCTCACGGCATATTCAAAATGTGGCATGACCAGAGCGAAGTAATATCTCTCTCCGACTTTTTCATCCGAGGACCTTCCTATTATACGTTTAACAAAACCTAGTTTCTTTAATGCTGTGCCAAATATGTTTTGTATGTGTAGTCCTCACGATACATCAGATGTTAAGGTAATTCCAAGATATTTTACTGTATTTGAAGACTTTGTTTACTCCACCCACAGTATGGGTATGGCATTTTTGTGATGAATTTCGCGGGAAGTGGACTGTGAAGCATTTGCTGATATTTATTTCTAACCCCCTTTCCTGGCACCACGAATGAACGTTGTTAAGGTCCGATGACAGAGCTTCAAAGTCCGCGTCTTCGTTCAATTCACGGTAGATAACTGTATCGTCTGCAAATAATCTTAATTTACTGCTAACTGTAGAACTTAGGTCATTAATATATATAATGAATAAAGGAGGATCGAGCACACTTCCCTGAGGAACACAGGATGTGACTTCGAGCATATCAGAGCTAAAACCATCAATAACTACTTATTGTTTTCGATCACTAAATCGATAAAGCCATGCTGTATAAAGAAATGTGTAACTTATCCGTTATTAAATAGAGTGATAATGAATCTGAGAAAAGAAAGTCATCTTATTTCACAGCAATTCCCTAATAGACTTTTGTCAAATTTACCCATATCTCGTGGATATTTATCATTGGATTGGCTTTCAATCATTCTTCTGCATGAATTATCAATATGATGAATCCGTAACTGTTTTAATTTTTACTAGGAACACCACACCGGCGACAAATTTGGCTCAGTTGCAATATTTCCTCATGACCCGATACGCTACAGTGTAATAGTTGCTTTTCTTGTTACATTGATCAAAAATACCAAATATTCATGAAAAGGCTAAGAAAACTACGAATTAGAGTTAGTCTATAAGAAAAAAACTGGATTAAATTATATCTAGGTGATTCGGCTGGCCCTTATTGGTACTTTTCGATGCTTCATTTTGATGAAGATCGTTCTGGATTCTTAAAGAGAGACCGTTTTTTCTGACGTCAAATGGGACTACGACTCATGTACCTTTGTTTCCTTCTGCTTCCATTTCGCCGTAGGATCATATCGCGCTACTTGTTGCTCTTCTCCCGTTATTAATAGGTTATTAAATCGTATACACCTGTGCACATTGGAAAATTTTCATATGGAACTTCCATATATTTCAGTTACAACTGTTAAACTTGTTCGTGGAAATTTCAAGTTCTGACATCTATGAATATGAAAACTAGTTATTACCACAACGAGACTATTATGGCAACGGAATGTTATGTAAACAACTCTTAAAATGATACCAACGTTTATAAAGAAAGTATCTTACTCACGAGGAGGTTTTCCTCGTTTGTTCATCATAAAGTAAGAACTATATTTATACATATTTTTATAAGGTTTTCACCTCTATCTCACATGTAAATAACTGCAGTTATTAAGTTCCATAAAATTGCCGCAAGTCTATCAAGCGATTCTCAGTAGCTTTGGTTTCTAAAACATTTTTCACGTATTATAAACATTATAAAACTAAAGTTCATATCTGACTCAGACTGGAGAAAACATGGAATTACTCGTATAATACATCCAGTCGTGGAATTATAGTGCAAGGAAGAAAATGGACTGTAACTGTCGCAACTTCTTATTTTCGAGAATAACCTATTTCAGGCATTATGAATGACATTTTTATTCTTGATAAAATATAACAAAGGTTAAACCATTGAATTGAATACACGATTTTTATATTTGAATAATTATAATAACGGCCAGTGTACCGAGCAAATATAGGTCCTCCGGTGCTGAGGACTTAGGCGAGCTATTGTTGAAGAAGAGGAAAGGGAGGGCTGTAAGACACCATTCTTCAAATAACAACACTTAGGATAATGAGGATAATACTAGATGCCTATCGATTCAAGAATGAGTGCAAAGTGCATGCGCCTTACCTTCCCCTTACTGCGACCATTAGGATGGCGAGTGCGCGTAGGGTAGGTGTATAACATTTCGCGGGAAATAACGCCAATTACTTCGATGCATGAATAAAATACACGCGCGCTGCGTTAAGATCAATCATCTTGCGTTTGTCAGGGACCACTTAGGGAGTAAAAGCTAGGGATAGAAAGGGTGCAGGGTGCGAGGGCGTGTAAAAGGCAAGGAGAGGAAAAACGGGTCAGGAAGCCTTCCTCCCACTCTCCTCTTTCTTCCCACCGCCCAGTCTCTCTCTCCCCGTTGTGGGATTATATGGCGGGAAGGACGGGCCCTTGGAAGGAACTTTGTCTGCCCTCCTTTTTTGTTTATTCTCGGCAATTTGCGCCGCATGAATTAACCAGAAAGGGAAAAGGGATAGACTTGAAGGCAGGGATACGCTGGGAGGATGGCGGGTGGGGGTTTGGGAGGAAGCGGCGGTACTGCGAAGTTAAGGGTCGGAGGGCGGCGGTCGGGAGGAAGGGTATGAGTGCCGAGGAAGGGAAAGTGTTTGAGGGTCTAGAGGGAGGCAACGGGGGCTTATATAAAAATCGTTGCCCGTTCTTTTATAGTCTTCCGAGGATCCGTTAGAAGTTTCCAGGGGTGGAATAAAATGGAATATGAAACCAGAATCGTAGAACCGTAAAATATCGACTTGGTGCGGTGCTACGTGTACTATCTTTGGCCTTTGGATTCCGGAGTCCAAAATACAGTTCTTAATCCTATTTTACTCTGGAAAAGTGTGGCAAGGAATAAATGCGATCCACTGGAAATGCTAAACTAAACGGGGAAAACTACGAATAAACGCAACTTAAAAATTGATGCCAAGAATTTAATGTTTGAGACGTTATTATGCGGAAGTTACATGTTAATACCGAGAAATAACTTCGTTTATCAATTTAAAATAAATGATTAGCGATTTGGTTTCATTGTGGAATCATGTCAACATGTGATATGATGCTTTGCTAACGAAATTTTGATCGTGAATTAGTCATTTTGTTGGTATAAGCTACGTTATTTACCTTCGTTAATATTGCACATAAAACCAAAGTTGTGATTTTTTGAAGATAGAAGAGAAGATAGAAGAAGGTTGACGGGGTTTGTGAAAGAGAACATGAAATTGGTTGAAAATTTTTGCTTCCCATGGATAAAGAAACAGCAAAGCTAATGGAAGTAATAAATATGAAATGGATGTAAATTAGGTGTTTATCAGAAGAAGTGCACAAATAACCGGCAACTCAAGAAAGAAATCAGTACATGCTTATGAAGTATGCTTTTGACGGCAGTGAAGCTTGAAGAAGTCCTCCTGTGAAAGCAATAATGAAAGAAAAAATAATTGAAAAGAATGGACGGGAAATACCAAAGATGGAATACGTCAGGAAAATTATGAGGGGCTTCATAATGAAGACTAGAAAGAATGCAACCCTTTGCAGAAAAGGGAGTGGAATCGACAATAGACGCTAAAACTGCAGACACTCTCCAAACTGATATCTACTGTTGATGATTTATGAGAGAAATATGAAGTTATGAGTCCAAATAGAATGTTGATTTTAAGAAGAGAAAGGCACTTTTAAGAAATGGTGCTTGTGTGTGCTATTATCCTTTGCTTATCTTTTAAACAATGAGGAAGTATATGTATGAAGTTCAGTGTCTGACAACAATATGTTTTCTCAAAACTGTTGTTTGCTCTGCTGTCATATGTTAATATTAGTGTCGATAGTGCCAGTAATGTAAACAAAATCAGAATTACCAACTTGGCAACAGGATTAGCGTGAAAATATTACTAAAGTGCTGATCAGTGTTAAGCAGAGAATCTAAATCATCTAAGTCCTATTGCTTCAGAAAAAACCTGAAGAATATGTAATTCAAACTTGTAAAAGATACTGCTGAAGAATGTGGATGTGTGCGCCAGCTTTTAAAATCAATAATTTTCTAAATGCCACCGGATGACTTTTTCATAACTTATCAGGAGCTGGATAGAGAAGTGGGCTCTATATTCCTCCTCAAAAACTAACTTCAAAAATAATACCACCATTTAGGATAGCTCTGAATACATTTACTATTTCCCTTTAAATTAATGTAACAAGGTTTCAAAGGATAATATTCCACAAAATTCTTTTGGCAAAGGAATGATTCCTATTAAAATTTTGTTGATAGAAAAGGTAGCTGAATGACTAATGACGTTAAGGAATAGGCTCGACGTTACAGCTCTTACATTTTCCACATATTCGAAGGTTTTTCAGTCTCCCATAGAAAGTTCGTTAATTTTCTCATTATGAAGCCCATATATTATTGAGGCTTCATATTATCTTTCGAAGATTTGAGTGAAATACATTCGTGGAAAATGTTAATTACGTCCTCATAATACTTTGTTGCAGTGGATTTATAATTAGTACCTAGAAGTCTATTTCTGCCTTAAAGTCCTCGAACTTGAATTCTCCAGTCTTTAAATGCAATTGAATTTCCAACAGTGTCTTTCATTTAGTATTCGCCGGAACCCTAAAGATTGGAAAGCCCTGTGCCTCTTGAGTTGCGTATAAATGTAATTTCTCCTTTGGAAGGTCTTGATTGGAATTACAATTGAATGCAAGGTATTTGAAAAAGATATTGATTCGTCAAAAGGGGAATTTGTGGTAAGGTCAATGGTGTTATTTTATTTTTCAAATAATGCCCGATATTAATTGTTGGGGTAGAGTTACCTCCTTGAAAATGTGTGGCGAATTTATTTTTAACGGAGAATAACGCGTAAAGCCATGGTTTTCTGTGTGAGTTAACTCGTTAAGAATAAAGAGAGAAGTTTTCCAATAAGTATGTAATGATTTATTGTGCTATTTTGAAATTAATGACAGCACGAACAGGCTCGCTTGCTTTTAGGACATTCGCTCGCCATTTTAGCCCACTCACGACACGAGATGGAATGCAGATAAAATAAATATGAGACATGCAGGTAATGGCCCATTTAATTATTCCTTCACGCTCTTTTCGGCAATTTAATTGACCCTTTCTTCCGTGCTCTGACGTAGTCACGCAAGGCACTCGTCACGCTCTGACAGCTGTGTCCCTTCACAAATTTCGTCCTCCTCCGGACACAACCGCCACGTTTCCCAGTAGTCGCGTTCCTGGCTGTCTCGTTAGAGAATGACGACGTCCTCTTTTATGAGATATTTTTCTTGCAGATTTTTTAATGCATTCAGAGGATAAATGATAGCGTAAACGGTATTCAAATTCAGTTCTACGGCTGTTATTTTTTGCTGCTACCTGATTTTTACTTGAGAATTCCCAACGTCACCCATTGGTGACATCCTTTTGTTAACTCATTAAGTCTGTCGGCATAATAACCGAAGGTTATTACAATGATCGATTGCACCATTGTACCCTTTACTATCTATAGTAAGTTTTCGTTTAGATTGCTGAACGTATTTCATGTATATACGTCTCGAAAAACAAGACTGCGAGGTTGATTCGAAGATCTGGCGATTTGATCAGTAATCATGACCCAAACGAGAGGGGAGAGGTAGGCAACCAAGTACATGTATTTTTATTTTTCGGAAGACTAAATCATAGTTATGGATGTCAGTAACTAAAATCTGGAATATATTCAATCATATTCGTTTAAACTGTAATTTCATTTTGTTTTACGTGGAAATGACGTTGGGATACTATCTACCTTTTCGGTGCCTTGTGTTTCTTTGGATGACCAAAACAGAATGTTTTACAGGAAAATTCCTTCTGAGAAATTATTAATACTCGTATTTTAAGAAATGAAAAGAGTAGCTTTCAATTGAATTGTTAAATGTTGTAGATCTCAAAATATTTTTTATCTGAAACCGCGTTATTATACTTTGGTATTCGCACGTGGGTGTAGCAGTGCATGCCTAATATTTTTCAGACAGTTTTTGTTGCATCACCGTCTATATTATAGACTAAAACTTTGTCGGTTTTTGAAGAGCTACAAGTAAAAGATCCTCACCACGAAATTGGTTTTTATTCTGGTGAAATTATTCTGATTCCCGACGAAGTAGGTGAAATCACAGAGGAAGAAAAGTAAGGTGAAAATGAAGGAGGCTTGAGTGTTTTTGTTCCTTGTTGGTCCAAATCCTTATTTCGAACGTGGAAATATAGAGTTGGATCACGAATCGTGAAAAAATATAAGACCAAAATTCTTGATTCTAGGTATTGGGTCATTAGGGATGAACTGTCAAATGGCTCACAGATTTACAGCGGCGAAACATCGAACAAGACTTATTTTCTTGGGAAGAAAAACGATGATCAAAAATATAGCATGGAATTAGAAAGTTCTAAATATAATTCACCTATTCGGGAAGCAACTATTCCACAGAAAACTTTGCAATACTTAGAATCAACATTCATCTATGGCATTATTTCCCTTTTTGTGATGGTTTCAAATCCGTATGAACTATAAAGGAACCATACATTGAACTAAGCCTATTAATTACCTGCGAATGCTTTAGAAAACCAAGGCTGGCGCATGCAATAACCCCACTGCTAGCAGCTTTCGGCTAACCGATTGTCTATGCAAAAGCATGCACTTAGCGATATAACGAACTGCCGATGGCCAAATAGTTTAAAAAAGTCCGTGAATTTTATAGATCACTAAAATGTTACCTAATTGAAATATACTCATATTTAGCATTGTTCAGTCATAATTAGGGTAATACTGCAATACATTCATGAATGAGTTACCTCTGAGGTTAGGTTGCAAATTGAAGTCTGGCGTAACGTGAAGAGGATACTTGTGATGTTACATAATGCAATCATTGTTCTAGTGGGGATGATATATTTCATGAAAATTTTCACCCTCTGAGGATAATTCAGGAGGGACAACAATGCTCATCATTGGTCGTTCAATCCTAAGATTGGTTGACTGCAGCCCTCCATCCTTCCCTATCTAATGCTAGTTCCCTTACCTCCTTTTACATCTTCCTATGTGATTCCCTCGTCATTTGATCCATGAACTTATTCCTGAGTCTTTTCTGGAGACTTTTCCCGCTATGTTGCCTTTAATTTTGTTCCTTACAAATTCATTGTGTCTCAGGGTGTGTTGAGCCCATCTGGTTCTTCTTCTCTCTATGCTGTTTCATCTGGTCATTTCCTCTTCTACTCTTCTGTACACATCATCATTTCTTATTTTTCCGTCCATTTTATTTTCAGTATCCTCCACCAGCACCAGGTTTTTAAGGCTTCTAGTCTGTTCTGGTCAGCTTTTCCAATGGTCCATGCTTCCGACCATAAAGTACCACGCTCCACACGAATGTCTTCACATACTGTTTCGTGGTTTGTAGTCCTATCTTCTTTGAGCACAGCAGTGGTCTTTACCCATCAACGCCTTCTTAGCGTGAGCAATTCTCAGCTTGATGTCCGAGATATGACAAAAAAGGTGGTACCCTTTATTTTCGTTTCGCTTGGGAAGTTAAGGAGCAATCAAAGAAAATGCAGATGGGTTTTCTTAGTGTGTTCAGCAGAGTTATTATGAATGCCTTATTGGACTCGGGGAGTGGTGTCTAAACGAATTAATAGCGAGGTGTGATTAAATTATGATCCCGAGAGCATTTCCAAGAAATCTGTCTTCAATGCTGTCGTGTGAAATTCCATCAAAAAATTAAAATAATAGAAAAATGTACAGTTGGATTTTATGTGCATTGTTATCATGAACAACATTCAAAGAAATTATTCTTAGAAAATGTATCAAATGCGTCAATTTCTGGTATGAAAAAATATAATGAATATTTTACTTTTTTCTATAAATAGTTTATGTAAGTTATAACAATTTAAATCTTTTACCAACATTTCTATTTAAGGAAATGATGAAAATTATCACGTTTTTATTGATTGCCAGTGTACCACCGAATATACGAATTGAGTGAATTCTCAACGTTTAGTAGCCAACGTCACCTGCTAGGCTGACGCCCTCCCCTTCATATAAGAAATGAAAAATGTAAAAAAAATCAAAACTAATAGTTGTACCATAGCTAAAAAAACAAAACATCCGTGAGTTGTTTTGATATGTTGGCATGGATATTGACGGGTTAACTAAAAAAGTGCTGCGTACACTGCTGAAGAAAAATATTATTCTGCGGGTAATTATTAGTGTATGTTTAAGGCCTTATTGATATTAATCTGAGCAAGGTATCCCACAGAGAAAGTAAATGCTCTTGGGGTGATCGAACCCGCGACCTTGGCGTTGCTAGTTTCACTCTCTAACCTGCTGAGATAATGAGCCCGTCGAAAAACATCGAAAGAGTGAGGAGAGCTTCCATTTCGTCTATGTGGTTACCTCTTGGCCAAATTTTAGGATTTCAGTATGATGACAATAGATCATAAGGTTCGCTCTGGGAGTGGGATGTTCAGCTGACTAATATGAAAATTTTTTGTGGGAAAATATATATTTTGATATAAGATTTTGTTGATATTAAGCCATGCTAGGTACTATGTGAAATAATTAATAGCCCGTGAGAATATCGAATATAATGGGTTCACCACATGGGCACGATAATATATGTAAGCATACATGTCTATTTCTATTTTTTTTGCTGTAGAAAATTAAATGACTCTGTCACCGTTAGTCGCACGATGATGTGTGTATCCAAAATGCCGCCGCCCGCGAATCGTAAAGTGAAATTCTAGGAAAATTGTTTTCTCTTTCCGTAGTGTGGAGTGGGGTAAATATTTTCTCGGATGTTGCAAGGGTTAAAATATTGAGTAGCAAAGCAAACTACTAATTTTTGATCGAATTAAAAGGCGATGTGGAAGAAGATTCACTTAATTCTGAGAATTTTGAGTACCTTAGGCGGAAATAAAAAATAAGATAAGGTTGATTTGAGAACATCATTAGTTAGAATTAATTAGAGAAGTGTCTGGAGGAAATTAAGTTCAAAGGCGCGAATATATATACAGAGAAGATAAATGACGAGTGAAAGGTTAAAAAAATTGATGTTTCTTGTCTTTTCATCAAAATTTGTGAATCATTTTGTCAATTTCTTTTCTAATTGAAAATACTATAATTGATATTTGACTATATCATTTAATCGATCGCTATTTTAAATTAATCAAATCCTAAATTTTTTGGGGCCATTGCCCAAGGCTGTGTCCATGCTCGTAATCATCAATAGAACTAAGAAATTACTTTTTAATTGAATACCAAAAGAAATGTCCTTTTGTGAGAGCATTGTCCTTCTCAGCGCAGGATTTCTACGAACAGCGATTGAATGTGGCGTTGATATTTGTGACCGATTGCTTGTTTGAATCTACGATAGTAGCATATAATACTTTCCTTTGCAATACTCTGTAGAATCCTTAATTTGTTTCAAACTATTTTCCACAGACAAAGGAATACGATGTTAAATATTCACTTATTCTCCTGGATACCTTTTAAAAATCAAATCAGCTTCAGATTGGACTTCAGAAATTTAAATGCACTAAGTGTTCATAAAATATTAATGATGGTATTCATATTGGTTCGTATGACAGTGTTGGCCGTTAGTTATGCTCAACTATAAGTCATAATTTCTTCTCTGGGGGATAATTCATGAAAAATTGATAAAGTATCAATTCAAATTAGAGCGTTTTCCAGAAAATTATACAATCTTAAGTTATATGCAAGCAATCTCAGTGAATGACGCTCTATTATATGAGTGATCCCTGAAGTGCAGCACTGATAGGCAAGATGAGTGATCTGTACTAATAGATGACAATGTGAGGAGGATAGTCAAGCCTTGAGGAGGGCAAGTGCTAATATCAGCGAAGTATTTTGTACTTTGTTCAACCAAAATTTGATTGATCTCTCTACTTTAGAGAGATATATCAATGTTTTGAACATGTCGAATGAGTTTTGCTCTAAAATTTTCATTGAAGGCGTCTTCAAGAATATCTATTCTTATTTACCAGTTAATATAGTACCTTTGTAGCTTGCTTATGAGATGAAAGAGAATCTCAATTACAAATGAACAGCTTTAGAAGTACCTTTTCACGTTGTGACTTACAATAATCCAAATCATCAAATAAAAACACCCTTCATTTAAGAATTGAATGAAAATAAAAGAAGAAATTGAAAATGTGAGGTTCTGTTTTCTACAGGCATGCGGAGGAGGGGACATATCCCAATGGTGGATAAAACGGCTGAATCAATTTTGGCGTCAGTATTTTCGTATAGTATCTCATAAATAAGGAAGAATTCCCTAGGCTCTACTTTCGAAGTGAATAAATTGTACATTGCGGAAATATACTCTTTAGCGCAAAGCTACAAGCCCATTATTCAATTTGGAAGGCAGCCACGTAGCTAGCATCAACATCGTTGAACATAAGCACCGATTGTTGCTCTTATTTGCATTTTGTAAAAATCAGGAAAGGTCCCTAAATATTAGATTATTATGAATGAGATCCTTGCGCAAAACATGCAAACAAAATATATTCTAATATATTTTGTTTACATGTTCCCTAAATGAAAGGTCCCTAAATATTAGATTATTATGAATGAGATCCTTGCGCAAAACATGTAAACAAAATATATTCTAATATATTTTCATGACTGGGTATTTGTCCATCATTTTGCTTGGGTTATTATCTAGTTTTGTGATATAAGTCGAGATTTTTGTAGATAAACCTCGCAAGGGATTAGAGGCTCAGTATTATGTATTCTGGGAAAAATTTATAGCCTGCTCTGTCTCAACGGCAGAAGGGCCTTGGCATAAGTACCGCCGGTGAGGTCACTCACACTCTTTGTCCATTCTCCACTGTTGAGGACCACCCCTATCTCGGGTGAATCAGTGGCTCTGGCAGGCATGGGATACAGCGATACACGCATACTCGAGCTATATTTGCTGACACCGACTGCAATCCCTGACTACATCGCCCTCTTTCATTTTATCCCCAGACCGCCGACACATGGAGTGGACTGGGAGGAAAAAAGCAGTGGGACTAAAAAGAGCTATTAAACTGTGGGAATGGAAGTGGGGGGCATGAATGAGCTAGCTAAATGAGCTCAGAGACTGAAAGCGGATTTGGCGTAAGACGGAAGTGCGGAACAGAGAACAGTTACCTAGTTGGAAGCATTCCGAGTCAGAGGAAGGGAAATTAGAGAACAAGGAATTTAACTAATGCCCCTTTTCCATTTTAAAAATGTCCATCCCGGTAAGACCTTGAGCGGATTATTTTGTTGCACTAAAATACATTTTGCAAAGAGAGAACAATGGTCTTAGTCATAACGGCAAATCAGTCAAACTCGGCCAACCAGGTGCGGAAAAAATTATTTTTCTCTAAAGAGGTTTACATAAAATATTTTCCTAATGAATGTCAGGATCGGATAGTCCTCATGTAAGTAGTAAGTTATTTTAATATCATATATTTTTGCCAGTTTGTTCACAAATTTTATATCCCCGGGATATAAAATTTGCGAACCAACCGGGAATATGGTAGTAGATTTGGAATCAAAGTCCTACCTAACCCACTCAAATAAGTTCAATAGGAAAAAAGTTTTTCCCATACTCAAGAGAAACTCCCGCATTCCGACCGAAGGTTCTTTTCATCCTGTCCCGTCAAAAGCGGGCGGAATTCATCATTTATTTTTCCCTTTTTACATAGTTTTCTTGATTTTCAATCTTCCCATCGTATTGACTTCCGATAAACACGAATTTGAACGGAAAAAAATATAAATGAACGCTAAAAAGCTCTGCTACATCCAGCAGAGAAGAATGTAAGGTAACACATTTGAGCGGAAGTGGGAGGATTCATTCAATGGCAACGAAATTCGATAAACGCGAGCGGTGGGGAGAAATCAAATAGCACTCGATTCGATGACAACCGTATTCCGCTTGATCAAAAGACTCGCCTCTTCCCCGGGGTAGTAGCTAAGGACGACTGATAGCCTTAATTTGAACCCGCCCACGGTGTGAATAAAACAGGACCTCGGAGAGGAACGGCAGAGGAGTGCGAGACTATGCCGCCAGCGAGGCCCGCAGGCCGTGGAAGAGAATTTGGGGTGAAGGTCTTGTCTCTTGCAGTACGGGGAAAAAGAGAAGGAATAGAGTGGCCGGTAGACAGAGGGAAAAAGTAATGAGAGGTTGAAAAAGCCCAGCCGTGTTGTCCTCTTTTTACAAGAGCTGGGGGGGGGAGAGAGAAGTTGGAAAAGGGTTTGAGTGAATGAATAAAATAAGAGAGAACGGGGAAGGATTGGGAGGAAAGGATTACGGGACACATTTCGTGGAGAGCGGGAATGGAAGAAGGATTATGCGACCGGTCGGCGAGGATTTGACTCTCGAGCGAGGAGAAGGGATATCCCGGGAAAAACTTCCTCCTCCCGCGCCCTCGTCAATGTGTAAACGGATAGAGACATTAGAATGCAACACGCGAGGACTGTGACTGGGACATGCATTTTGCGTCCCGCGCTTTTGAATAAGAGTCCAAAAGGGGATCAAAAGCTTACGGGCGGGAATGTTTCTCCCCGCGAGCTATGCCGGTGCACTTGATCATAGGACATATCCTAGTCCGAGTGCGGAGTTATAGGTGTCTCCTGCGCTCATTAGCGTGACCGAGCGGACAGGGTGTTTTTGGCTGTTTGGGTGAAATTGAATCTTTTGCCGAGCATCATTTCGTTATTCACTCGTACGCGATTTCTTTATGGCATGAAGTGGGCCTTCAAAGTGAGGTGAAGCGGTTTTATGGGCCAAGTCAAAAAATAAAGCAGTCGCGATAAAGCTGTGCGTACGGCATGGTCTCAATTGCGCCATTACTAATTTGCGCTGGATATATTAGTGTAGAATAGCTCTCCCTTTTGACATGCTGGATTCAGTGAACCTTGGCTTAACTTGTTCAGTGGCGTCTAGCTAATCTTTGTGGCATTTAGCTACGTTAAGTATGATGAAAAGAAATCACTTTGTAAAATTCAACTTAGTTTCTTGGTTTAATCTATCAATTTAGGCGTCTAATGCACTGTCAAAATTATCTTGAAATGACGTGACTCACGTGGAAAATTAACAGCACGGAGTGATTCTCATCACCATGCTAAAAATTTACGGCCGATCAAAAGAAGACCTTCAAAAAATTAAGGTAACTATCTTTTGGAGTTAATTTAGAATACAAAATGTTGAATCAGATTCGAAAATCCCGAGAAAATGTAAAAAAGTACCCGTATGGTGATTCCTTTCATAATTATAACTTATAAAATTCTAATGCTTCTATTTCTACTGTCATCTGCCTTGTATGTGCTTTCACCAGCCAGATGTTTTGTTCTCTTTTGCCTCTGCGTTATTTGCATTACGTTCCAACCTTGCCCCAAGGTGAGACAAATTTCTTCAAAAATAGGTGCAATGGTCATGCTCGAGGTGGAATCTGTCCCTTTGACGGTTGAGTTTTCCTGCTATATTCTCGACGAAAATCAATCGTAAAGCATCATCTCTTTTTGTGTAATAATGCAAGAAAAAACCGTATGTAAACTGGTAGGAATGATAACAACATTGATCTTTAGCGCAAAGTGCATTTTTAGCTGCTATCTCGAGCTTTGTTTCGCTCTTATTTTTAATTCCTGATAATTGCGTCTGTGTTAAGGATTATAATCTTACGTGAGTTAACTTCACGCATCTTCCAACAATAAGTTTTGGTGGAAGATGCATCCATTTCTAAAACAACATTCTTTAAATTACAAACTTCTCTCGGGTAGCGCGATACAAGAATATTAGGGTTCAGGTCTTACGCCGTTCAAAATATGAAAATGTCATTTCATGCCTTTCTCAATTGGGGAAATTTATTCATGGCTAGATTTAAACCTTGCTCTCACCTTGGGAAATCAATTCTTTGTCAATGTTGATCGAAGTGGGAACTCTGGGATTAGGGGTGAAAGTGTTCGGGCACCAAAGTTATAGCCTCGATGGATAAAAGATTTCAGCAACCGACGAAATTCGGAAAACTAAAATATCCAGTAGGAAAGTCAATTTCAGAGTTAAGCGATATTAATCAATATTCTCGACGAAAATCAATCGTAAAGCATCATATCTTTTTGTGTAATAATGCAAGAAAAAACCGTATGTAAACTGGTAGGAATGATAACAACATTGATCTTTAGCGCAAAGTGCATTTTTAGCTCGATACTCTTAAATGCTTACTCTCTCGTGAAGTTTTATAAAAATTGCACATTTTTTTCTTTTTAGATGTCCTTCCCTTATTTCCTGGAAAATTTTCCAGCTAATACCCCATTTACCCTGCTCCCTCCCTATAGAGAGTTGTTCCATCACCCCGTACCATGCACCTTTGCAGTGGTTAAGGGTGTGACGTAGACGTGTAAGAACAATTGGATTGCAGGCAACAATTCAATTAATTATAAACCTATTAGAAGCATGCAAATTACTGAAAATAAGCTGAAATAATAAGTCGACAAGTTTTAAGGTCTAGTATACCGTGAAAAAATACGCCATCGCATATAAGCAGAGAGGTTTTTGTAAAAAAATCTACCTTCTACCTAATACATTTCAACGATTTCATTTGGCAGGCATTCATTTTAAGAGCTCTCATGATATAAAGCAGAGGTACCCAAACTTTTTTTTAAGATGATTATAATTTAATAATGTTCTTCCTTAAAGCATTTTAATAAATTCTCACACCCCGTAAAGTACTAATTTATTAAAAATGCAATTAAATGTGATGCAAAAATATTGTATAATTAGTTCATTAATTTGTAAGCAAAACGAAAAAACGTTTTAAAAATGTATTGCAACAAATTAAAACTTATATATGCCCTCGAAAATAAAAATTGCCCCTCATATAAAATCTGCAACGTTATTTCATACTCTCTGGAATGCTAGTCCGCATCCCTGATTGAGAAACTTTTCTTAGTAGAAAGAACTTGCACATGCCCTCGAAAATAATTGCCCTTCATATAAAATCTGCAACGTTATTTCATACCTACTCCTTGGAATGCTAGTTCGCATCTCTGATTGAGAAACTTTTCTCAGCTGAGGGGTTTTTCCCTTTCTTTACTAGATATTAGATACTTTTTACTTCGTCATCCGATATGATTTTTTTACATCTTACGTTTCAGTAGTAACATGCGTTTACTGATAAACTAGCCTTTTAAATATTCGTTTTGACCCAAGGGGAAAATCTATCACTTTTGTTCGTGTCATTTCGATTTGGGATTCGAACCCGGATCTCCCAATTACCGGTCAGGTGTGTTAGCCAGTTACACCACCAAGCCATCTTCCTTCAAGGCGAATTTCGAGGGGGTGAGTGACTTCGTACCACATCATTTGTTAAATGCAATGTTTGAAATTTTAAGTTCATTACTTCAAAAACTACCGTTATGATGGGTAATAAGCTTTCTATTATGCACTGCTTTCACTATTGCGATTCTCCTGAACACTCCTAGTCGGGAACTCAATCAGTGTTCACAATATAGCTCACTCCCTGAATCATTCAGCTTTTCCAGCAGGTTTTCAAAAGAGGGTGAAAGCTTAGAAGTGATTGAAAGAACAAAACCTCGTCTCTTACTAAATGAGTGGCAATACCTCTTTTTGTAAGAAAATCCCAATTTAAATGCTGGAAATTCATCACTGGTATTCATAAAATGTCTAAACTTGGAGGCAGAGATGTAGTATCAGCTCTGATCTATCCTCTTTGAAGAGCTCTCAGAGGCAATGAATGACGTAAGTAGCATATGGCCTCAAAACACAATACTTTTTCCGCTCTCTTCTAAGTTAATACGGCTTCTCTCCCCTTAGTACAGGGATATTTTGCCCCAATCCTTACAAACTCCTCATAAGGAATGGGATAAGCCTGAGCGAGCGTTCACCTTGCCCGGTGCTATCTTGTGGGTTCTTAGTGATGCCATCATCAACCATTCCTCCGACGGAATTAAGAAAAATGAAATTAAGTTTAGGTTGGGAAATGGGCGTAGCTCCTGCAATATTTTATTAGGACTTAAATAAGGAAGGTCCTCTCCGCCTATCGGGTTTTCATTGATATCTCAGATAATAACATTGCAGCAATTTGTAGAGTCTATTATAAAGGAAGTATGAAATCTAAATAATGTTTATCTTACTTTAACGCTGTCTCCTCAATTCATCATTGCCTGTCGCATAGCAATGAGGTTATTTCAAATTGGACTCTTACTTTTTAACGCAGTTTCATTAAAAACCCAACCTGAGTATAGGTTAGGTCCAACAATTAACTTCGTTAAGTTTAACGTATAATTTTTATTGGCCGATCGGTTTCGTCGAATATTTAACATCATTAAGTCGAGTATTCCACGAAGGCGGTCTTCCAACGAAAATATACGTAAAAGTTTACTAAGTTTAGGTTAATTCCAGAAAATTATCGGAAAGTTTTACATAGTTAAGGCTGAAACCATCGAATTTGTTGAGTATAATGTTTTGCAGTTGTGAAAACACAAAACCCTTTCTATTATTCAAAATGTGTTCAGGCCATGTCCCGACAAATGCAAGACCTGGCTTGATTTAAATCTCCAGAAAATGGTGAATGTTATAATACTTACATTTATCTACAAGGCAACCGCATAAAAGGTGGATTCTCGGATAACCCCTAGTGAAATATTTTTCTCAGCGTGTCGTATCCGTCCTGAGACTGTTGGTAATAAAGTTTGCCACAGTTGCTTTAGTTCAAGCTGACCTGAAAAGTGAGAATATTGTTCATTCAAACCACTATATAAGGTTTTCCAACCAAGGCGTTCTTGGTTTTCGAGGACTTTAACTTCCTTCGATTTTTTATTTTAGAATAAATGTAGTATAATCTTGTGGGTTCAAATTCATGGTGTTAAAATTTATGAGCGAGATTTGAAAGATTTCCGATTTTCACGGTTGACAAGATTTCGTTCATCTTCCTAATTCTCATCATGATCTCTTTGGCAAGGACAGAATTCATCCAGATTAACTGCAAGTAACTAAAAATCCTAAACTAAGTTCAAAACGCGTCATCTCTCTTCGAGTCAAACACTGTTGGTTTTAGAGATACTAATTTTTTCACTTATATGCAAAAGTTCTCTGTATTCCATGATAAAAACATACTACAACTATCATCGATTAAAAATATTTTAGATCACCTTATTGGGGAGGTGTTTCTCATTACAAAGGTTCAACCATTAGGATAGTTGGAGTGAGTATAACGCTGTCAAACTGTAATCTGACATCCGCAGTATCTACCATGTTACCTCCTCCTGCCTTTTCCTTGCTTTCACTTGGATAGAACGGAAAATTGGACGCATTAGCAGACATCAAGCAATGAAATACCCATCTTCTATGCCAAATTTAAGGCAAGAAGCTCAGAAAACAAGAACGTTTGTGAAACAACGAGAAGGAATTACTCATAATAGAAACGATGAACAGTTCCACTATGCTTTTAATGCTCTCTACCGGTTCGACGCCCATAGCGTCATTTTCAAGACAATAAGTCACATGGCGTATTTGATTCTACTCAACTGCAAAATAGTTTATCGGTGGTGATATGGATTATTATTAATTTAAATAGTTAAAAATAATATAGATGGAGAATTTACACTCTTAAAGTAATGACTCGCTGGTTTCTAGTGAGTCATGAATGGAAAACAGTAACAATGCAAAATTATCTCGTCAGCCTGTAAGAGTTTAGGTAAATTAGGGGGAACAAAGATGTCGGACAGGCCACGCCCCAGTCACAATTTCAAGCATTGCCGCCATAGACGACTCCATCTACCACAATGTGTTCAACGCTCTCGGTTTATTACTTAAAAATATACTTATCCAATATGAACTCCAAGTCGATATAAAGGTTTTATTCATCTCATTTAGCATTTTCCGAGTTCACAGAATTAAAATGGCATTTCAATTGCAGAACAAATTTGTTTATTTGAGCTCATTATTTTCATGGCTAATGAAAAATTGTAATTAAATTTCTTCAAGGTTCTTTTGGTGTGCTCACATATATTTTCGATACCCCCAATACATCAGGTGGAATGAAAACAATGAATTTTTACTTATACGCGAAACAATGCTTAATTAAAGCGAGGTAGAAGTAATTTAAATTGTTTTAAAAATAGGCCTTCCAATATTTTATAAGTATGTGAATTGTTTTTAATTGAAAGCCGTCGCTATTCATGGCATTGAAGATGAATGTTTGTGCCACTAGCGAATTTTTCTAGCGCTCATACATATTTGTGTTTCTAAAAAGTTGTCATTATACTTTCACCATTACTTTAGAGTTAGTGATGTAGTATTCATTAAAATTTCAACGCTTCAATGAATTTGAAATTTATATGAAAACATTCTGATGTAATGAGGAAACCCGTTCATGACGAATAAGAGCACATTTATTTAGAAATTAATGACATGCATTTTCAACCATTCGTATAAAAAATTAGCACCCGATGCCGGCACTATTGTCTTTTTTGATAAGGGATGACATGTGTTCAAAAATTTAAATTGGGTTAATCGATATTTCTTTTCCGTTCAGAATATGAGGTTGTTATAATATAATGAAGTATTTCTCTTTTCCTTTACCATTTGGGATATTCGTAACGAAGGGAACGTATCTTTCTCAGTCACTTTGTTCTATGAAGCTTTACGCTTCTGTGTTCGAGGTTTGGTTTCCTTATGGTATTTTCATTAAGAAAGATGGTTCCCATTAAAACTGCAATCACCTTTGAAGCTGGCTTACTTAGACACAAAAATAATAAAAGCTGATAATAGCAGACAATGGCAAAGATTTTAATAGGCCTCCCTATTAACCTATTTATGGGATGATTTTTCTATTGAGATTATATATATTTCATTATATAGTGCTTAATACAAAAATAAATGCTTAATAAAAAGTAAAAAACTCCCTGCTTGTTTGAAATTTAATCAATCAATAAATTTGAATCATTAATAATTTTGGAAGTATTGAAAAAACTCCCTGCAGAAATCTATTCCCTTCTTATTTTTGATGTTTTTCTTTCCGCCATCCCAAGTTGAAATTTTTATCAGGTTTAATAATTGCTTTTGCATTTAACTTGTTTTTAAGTCTTCATAACTTTCATATCACGCCCGATATCATGTCTTCTATGATCAGCATTACTTTTATTCTATTTGATTAATCTCCTTGCAATATCTTCGATTATAAGATATAAATTCATTATCAGAAGTAAAATCAGGCATCACTTTGTGAAAATTAGTTATGTTCATGGTTAAACATAAAACTCACTATTTTCACACTTTTTTTTTATTCACCGACCAGTTTTCAACACTGTGTACCATTATCAAGGTATATTGTTGATTGATAATGACCCTGTGTTGGAAACGGGTCGGTGAATTATAAAAAAGTGTGCAAATAGTGAAATGTTTATTGTTAATCATGAATGTTTATTAATTGATCACTTACCCAGTTTTCTATCGCAGCCTAACGTCCCAGATGAAAATACGTGCGCCTTGGAATAATGCACAATCCAGTTCTAGTCGTGGGGTCTGGTGGCAAATTGGGGAAAACAAACTAAAAGAAATAAGAGATTAAAAGTAAAACGTTGTGGAGGGAGGCTACCGAAAGTGATGTACATATGTTTTTTCACCGATCAAATTACACTATCGAAAAAATTAACGCACAACTCTTGGCGTCCGAATCCGGCGGACGGGCGGAAACTATGTGAAGTCGCTTTTTCGTCAACTTGGCAACACTTAGAAAGTCTATGGAATCCGGGAATATTCAAACTTTTTATGTATTGAAATCGATTTACGCGTTGTAAAATTAGGATTTTTTTAAAAGGTTTACATCCGCGAGATCACTTTTGAGTCATGAGCGTTATGACTATTTACTCCTTCCCTGGGCGAGGCGAGATTCTTAAGTCGTAGTCTATTATTTTATGATTCATTCTGTATATTTTTGAACTAAGAACTCTCTTGAAACATTTCTTTCGATTGCAACTTAGGAACCAATACATGAAATGAATTATTTCTAGGCCTTAAATGGCTTGTTTTCTCGAGATCATATCTACCTGTAATGAAAAATTTTTCTGCACGTAGAAAATGTCTACGGATTTACATTGTTTGAACGCGCCTTAAACTACTTTTGAGGAATATTAAACATTAAAACTGAGTACGTACTGCAAGGAACAGGGGACAATAGTATTTTCTTCTTCTTTTCCGGCTTAAGTTTAAAGCCTGTTCCGGCTTCATTTTGCCATCTCATCCTCGGTCTTTAGACACTTCTTCCGACGGACTCATACCCTATAGACTGCTTTGGAAATATTTCCTTAGGTATAGGAATTTTATGATCTCTCCACCATTTTTAGTACTTCACTTGACAATCCGTTATGGACTGAACGCCTCGGTCTACTCTAATAGTTGTAATCTTATTTTGTCTAACCTTGTACACCGTTTCACAGCTCGAAAAAATTCAGCTGACGACTCTATTTGCCTTATTTCTTTTTTTTGCTGACCTTTGTTCAGAGCTATACAACACAGTAGAGACTGCCATTGCTTTAAATATTTAATCTAGGTTTCTTTCCTGGTTTTATCTTTTACAATTTTTCGTAACGTCACGCAAATCCTCTGCAAAATGGTTATTTTATTTACCAAATCTTTGTCCTTGTCGTATGCTACATCGCATCCCAAATATCGGAAATGTGACACCTGTTCCAGAGCTTAAACTTAAAATACAATATTTGTTATTATCAGGTTGTTTCCTAAGATTGCCATAGTTTTTGTTTAAGATCTTGATACCTTCAGGCTCTACACGTGTAACTATATTTGTGAACTGCCATTTGACACTCTACCAGGTGAAACTCCGGTGACGTTGATAATTCGAAGATACCCACCGCGGGTTACTTCGGAGTACTTCAAATACGCCCTCCTGGACAAGTAGGTACCAGATTGAGGGGTGGAAAAAATATGAATGTCATCTCTTTTTTCACTCTATCACATTCGACAATTTTAAAGAAATTGGTGTGGAAGCCCGCAACCCGAGCATCATCTGTTTTCATTTAAATGCGGAATATTGCATGAGCCTAGAGATCTCCCGATTGACGGGACCTGGTGGCAGGGATTGATGAAAGGCATGTGTCGTGCGGGGAACAACCACCCTCCCCGTTTTCGATAGCAAGTGACAGCGAGGTCGTATGATGTGAAGGGATGCGCCGATCGGTTGGGGATGAAAGCTTGCGCCGGGGATATTGGGAGGACATGCATGGTGTAGAGAGGTATGGTGTGAGGAATAAGATTTTGGAGGGTTGGAGCGAGAGACGAAGAGTAGATTAAAGGGAAAGACGATTTTTTAGATAGTCTCTCCGTCACCAGAAACCGGATAGATAGACTTTGTTGAAGGCAACCACCTTGGTATTATATTAGCCTCAGACCTTTGGTGTAATTTAGCGTGATAAATATCAGGAGGTCGATCTTGGCTCGGATTGCATTTTATCTTAAGGCTAACTCTACAATGAATCTCACAAAATGGGCCAATTATTGTTTTGGAATACCAATGAAAACACATCCCAAGTCCACCTATCATTCTCGACTCTGGCTACGACATATAACATCCTTTTAAAAAAAAAACCAACATGAAGCTAATTTTTAAAAGAATGAAAATCAGGGTTGCTCCAGGTTTACAAATTATATAAAACCAGGAAAATCATGTCAAATTTGCGTAGAAAATTTCTTTTCTAAGTGAAAATAAACTTTCTTCAATAACTCTGAAGTATCACAATAAACATTGTCTTTGGAGTATGGACTCTAAGATACAACTGTCGAAAATTTGAAATTAAGTCTATTTTGAAGTCACACGTACGAGTTAAGAATGTTGTTAATGCAACGGATAGAACTCCTCGAAAAATTGGAGAAGTTTACGGAGTTTCCTGTGGAACGTGCGGAAGGAATTATATCGGGGATACTGGATCCTGAGTCAGTACTCGACTAAATAATCATCAACTGGCCAATCGACTGGAGCAAATGACGAAGTTGCCAGACGTGGAACATGAAGCCTCGAGACAAGCGATCGACATCGAAAGCGCCAATCAATGCCAGGGCAGACGGATACAAACCCCGAATAATCCACGAGGCCATCGAAGTAAAGAAAAATAGACACCATTTAGATATTTTGCTTTTGAAAACACATCCCAAATCCACCAATCATTCTCTACTCTGGCTACGACATATGACATCCTTTTTCAAAAATAAACCAACATGAAGCTAATTTTTTAAATTATGAAAGTCGGGGTTGCTCCAGGTTTGCAAATTAGGACCATCGTCGCCATTCTTTAATGGAGACGATGGTCCTAAAATCAGCTACATATGGAACCTAGTAATCCATAAAAACCCTCTACCTCCCTCTTCTTGTCCTAACTCCCCCGTTACACCTTCCCTGCTTAAATCCTTTGTCGACAATTTATAATTTAAGGACACCGCCGGTAATGGCCTCATCGGCACTCATTTACCCTTAAGAAAGTGATCAGCAGGTGTCACGAAACGAGCCCCCAGCAGCCCGTGAAATTCGTTGGAAGTTTCATAGCTAATGATTGACTTTGAAAACTTTGAAACTTTGAAAACGGCAACTTTTCTGCTATAAGGCGTTCTCACATTCGAAAAGAAGGTAAAAATCGATCCGTCCTAATAAACGCTGCCAAGCAGATGATTTAAAAAGTCTCTTCACTTTACTACATTCACAGTTACTGCAAGATAAGATTACACTTGTTAAAATATTATAGGAGACACTTGTTAACCACTAAACAATGTTGCCGGAAAGGTGGTTGCTAAAATACCCACTGGTTTCTTATCCCTAGGGCCCGAACTCGAGTTTCGACTGGGGCCGATATTATTCATTATTATTCAGATCCCATTTGGGATAATGCGTCAAGCACTTCAAGTGCAGAACGTTTTTCGCATTTCCCACTCTGTGTTCCTCTCCAATCTTTCTCCTTTCCTCAAACTATTCCTCCCGTACCGATCCATATGTCCTCGAGAGCGAGAATGGCCTATTTTTGACAATCTCCGGAAGTAGCCGACCAATAAATTCTTTCAAACGACCCATCATTTCTCTTCCAATTCCTTTTTCATTCAACCTTCTCTTTCTGCTAATATCATAACACTTCCCTCCATCCCCTCTTAAGGCGTCTTGCCGCGTATTATTTGCATAGAGAGGAAAGAGGATGGATTACGGAAGGCACGATGACAAAGGAGAAGAGAATATCGCCATTGTGGAGGAAAATATTCGGATGTGTGTCTGGGTTGGAGAACTCTGTGTATGAGAGTGGATATGAGAGAGGGAGCGCGCGGAGCGAGGCGAATTAATATCGGGATATATTCCCTCGGGGCTTTCGGTTGGGGAGCACATTGGAACTGTAGTGTGTGAGTCGAGGTGAACCGCAGATCGTGGTGGTTTTCCCTTTCCCGCTTCGTTCCCTTGCTCTAAACCGACAGACCTCATTCTCCTCCTAGTCTCTCAAAAGCCCCTTCTAATGCCTACGCATCAACTTCCCACCCATACCTCTCTCAGCCATTGATGAGTCCTCTCACCTATTCAATCTCTCTTTTCCCTCATCTCTGAATAATTTCTCCATCTCACTTCGTTTCAGCTAACTCATGTTTAAGACCACTTTACGAGGTTTTTTTGGGCGTCCTAATGGGCGGATGGGTAATTATTATTTCTCGAAATACTCAGTTTTGACTTGAAAATCGACGGAATATTGTTACTCTCCAATTCCCCTTACATGGGTTGAACCTTATTGTACTGATGTTGGAGACGGACCTTGCTACGCACGGACCACTTCTGCATAAAGGTCGCAATTGATGAGTTTAATGGGCTCAGCTAGGGCTCTGCGGATTCAAAAAGCATTGCTTTCCCCACCGTCATAATAATTTCCCTTAATTACCCAGGCCAGACCTCGTTGAATATAACTAATCAACTTAAAGAAGTTGACTTAGGCATAACTCTTCACAGCAGTCCTTGAGAGCCTAAGTTAAAGTCGAATGTATTTTTTTCTGACTTTCATGTCATTTAGGCGGCAATTCACAAAGAGTTGGTTTCATAAATTGACTAACGATACGCTAAACAGACATTCAGACGCTCGTCACCACCGATGAGAAAGAAAAATGTAAAAATAACTTAGAATTATTGAAATGGAGTATCTAATCAATGAAACAGAAGCCAGTTTTTAAAAAATAAAATGGAAAACATTAACAAAAACAGAAGCGATTTTTTGGTATCATTATAAACATTTGATTTGATGAATGCAAGGATGATGAAATATTTTCATTCCTTGATGTTAATACGCGTGGAGTTGCAACCTGATCATGAGTTGCGTTCGGTTCTACAGTTCTAGTCTGAAATACAGAGTAATTTAAGTTGAATCGTCTTGCCTATTTTTCCCTCGGCCATCAGTATTCTTTTACGTCTAACATGCAATGGAGTTTCAATAGTCAATGGATTTCCATGAAAGAAAGGCTATATAATTTTCCTTGGGCCACATAAAAGTGGAGAGGCGATTAAGGCACAGATACTCCTTCTTGATATATTTTATTAACTTAACGCATGGTATTTAATTGAGTCGTTTATCATACTTTATCTTTCACCTTAGAATTTTTATTTTTTCGTTTTGTTTCAGTGATTTTCATACTTTCTCACTGAAATTTCCCAACTGGACGACCTGGAACTATAGGATAGATATATTATAAATTCAATCTGGTAATGAATGGTTACTTGTTCGCTTATTTTCAGTCATTCCGATCTCATTACGATTTCACCAGTCGTCGTCCTACTTGCTAAAGTAACCAAATCTCCAGGGGTGCTCCATCTCGAATTAAATCATCCTTGAGAAGTGTTTTGGAATGAAAGGTGCATCATAGGGCAGGATCGTGCTATATATTATTTCGATTACCGTAAACTTTGCGACATATATGCCCCACAGCCCAATTTTAGCTTTTCCAGGCTTTTCAAAGTGGTTGAAGTAGAAACTTTTCGGCAGTGAGATTCCAGAAGCTTGTTACATTTCTTGGTGATTCATGGAAATACATACTCTGAGACTGGAAATATTCTGTTAAGCTATTTTAAGTAATGCGTACCGAGTGATTTTTAGGAAAGCGTTGAAACGTTGTACTGGTAAACGAAATATTTCTAAGAAAATATATTATAACAATTCAGTGAAAGGAGTGTTTGGTAAATTTATTATTTGGATGCATTATAAAAAGTATGTGCCTTGCAGAAGTGTGGTTCAACATTATAAAAGTTTAAGTCTCTGTCACGTAGTCGTGGCATGGTATCTTGGCAAGCCTATTTTTTAATTTTAGATTCCAAATACCTACAATAAATGGAAGAAAAATTGTATCGCTACCACATTTCTACTATACAACCTATACAGCACAATTAGGGTCAAAAAGGACTCGTCGCAGCATTCGAACCTGTGATTCCTTTTGTGAAAGGGATGCAGAGTTTGTTACGTAAGAAGAATCAGATGATAGTTGGTATGCAATAGACTCCAAGTCAGAAATATTATGACCACAGAGGAAAATAAAAAAAATAGGGGTCAATTTTTTAGTAGTTTTGAGGGTAAATTGTACAGTGGCGGAAGAAATTAACGCAAAATTTTTCGCGCGCCAGAATGCGGCATTTTTGGGAACTTCTAGGAGCAGTACACACTCGAAAGACTGGCGACACTGAGGAAAACATCGTCTACCGCAAATATTTGAAATCCGCAATGGAACTCACATTTGTCGGAGCCTAGAACTTAGTCATCAATCGCCTCATTTTTGAGCTTTCTTCGCATACTATTTGCACATTCAGTCGCAGCGCATCGCTGTTTGTTTCAGCATGGTTCTTACGTCGAATGATATCATTTGTACAGAAAGACTGATGATAAAAAATATTCACTATCCCCCCAATTCAGTATACTATATGTTAAAATCTTCATCTTCTACCACCAAGGGATATTTATTGTGGTCGACTTTCCGAGAATCTTTTTGAATGATGCGTACTGTGTCTGTTTCAACGAAATAATATAAATCGAGATTTATCCGCACCAAATGTCGATTAAAAAAAGATTTAATTAAAATAAGTATTGTCTAAGTAATGTAATTTTTCACATTCCATTTGAGATTGACGAAGTTCCTTAAACGGATATTTCTTAAATTCAAAACGGATATTTATTAATGAATCATTCTTGACCCAATACAAATCCGTCTTTAGTTCGTCATGATGGGATTGAACTATGAAAACATACGTAAACATATATAATTTCACGAAATAAAAATAAATGTGCTCGCATCGATACCGAATAATCTAGGCATATTTTCCCGATATTTATTTCATCTTATCACAGGAAGCTTGGTGACGAGCTGTCCACTGCTAAGCTTTATCTAGTAAATATAGGATATACGAATAAACATTCAGAAAAGTTTACCCAAATTAGGTGTAGTTATGGATAAACAACTCTATTACGTCTGATTGCATACTATCTTACATGCTTAGCTATAAATTCGCCGCACATATAAAATTAACAAAAAGCCTTTTAAATGAGTTCAGTTAGGAGTAAAATATCATTAATGAGATAAATTAATAGGTAACGGTTAATGTTGTAGCTGTCAGATGTATTTGGCTAGCTAAAGAGTGGTCCGTGTTCGATTTTTAATGAACGCAAATGAGTGTTTATATAAATTTCCTCATATTGGCGATATGAATGAATGTAGTGTGTAGCTGCAATGACTGGCTGATAATATGAAATTTTTTAAATACAAAATAGATAAAATTTGCCGAATAAAAATAATTTTACTCGACCAGAAATAGAATGAAAAACTCAAAAACGTCTCGACCAGGGGTGGGATTTCGGTTCTTTTCTTCTCATTGTCGTTATTGTCATCCAAAAGGCAAGCCGCATTGGTAGGGCAATGCATAAGGTCCTGGGAGCGCACTCCATTGCTATGTAGCACCCGATCTTTCTTGATGGCGATCACGTTTTAGAAATCATGAGCGTACTCAAACAATGTTATTATGAAGAACCATGATTGCGATTCAGGTTTGCTACCCAGTAACAACTACTGAGCTTTCTTATGACAAGGCGAATTTATGATGATGTTTCGTATCCTTTCGGTGAATTTATTTGCGTCCGAATACGTTACTGTGAACTAAGTTACTTTTAAAATGAGTGGTGGTATTGTCTACGAACGTTTAAAATAACTAAAGAATAGGAAAAAGCATACTACTCTCCCAGGAATACAAACAGAAAGAAGTAGTTCTCGGATTTCTCCTCATCAGCCCAGGCCATTCCAATCAAACGCCATAGTTCCCCTCATGTATGGGTTTGGAGGCCAGCTACCTTAAGTATGTGTTAAATCAACGAGCAATCTTGGAGGACTCTTAAGGATCTCTAGAGTTTTCCCCGTGTCTCTACAAAGCTTCACCAATACTAATCCATTCAAAATCGGAATGTATGAAGGGCGCATTATATTGATTTGGGAAATAATATGCCTTTAATAAGAGCTTACTTTCCCCTTGTATTGCGGGAGATACCTTTTCTGCCATAGATAATGTTTTGAACGCCAGGCGTTTAACTCACAGGAAAGAAGTGGTATTTGACTTCTCTTACGCCCTAAAAATTAGTCGACGGGGGCTTCCAATTTTTCGAAGCGCGATGAGCCTTTTCTTTCTGGTGCAGCAAGTATTTGAAACCTGTTCGTTATTCACAACAACAAACCACCTCAACCATCACCACCCGGAACTTGGCCAAGGTTTACTGATGACTACTTCATTGAGACGAGCGTCGATAGACGAGCAAGCAGAGCGGACAGCGCAAGCAGACATACTGTTCAAAGTTTTAGCGGCCTCTCCCAAAATTCTTGGAGGAAAAAAAGATCTTATTAGCCTTTAAGTATGCCTCATTTTTCTCCCAGGCGGAGGAATCGGATAGTAGGTTTGTAAAAGGCAAAAACATCTGTCGAAAAATTCGACTTCGACTTTCACTCACTGAACTTTTATTTGGTGTTTAAAAGTTTAAAAAAAAAACAATTTCTAACTACTATCAAACGAAATTCATAAAATTCATGTCCACTATAATAAGAACTATGTTTTATCAAATGTTTATCAATATTCATTATTCGTCCGCAACTAGGAATACTTACGAGTTCACAAATGTCAAAATTCTAGGCCGTGGTTCAAAATCAATCATGTAACATAGATGTATTGGGCTGTACGGAGCGCAGCGTTCATTATGAGAAAAATGCGAGAAACAAACGTTTTTCTACCCTCTCAAACGAAACAATCCCAAATTGAGATGCATTGAGGAAAATCGTGGAGGAAGAATGGGAAATGAACCCAGTAAGATAATACCAAAATGTGGGAAACTCCATGTCACAAAGACTTGGTCAGGAAATCGAGAATGGAGGGGGATTGATTGATTATTAGGCTAATAAACATCCACATTCTTTATGCAAATACCAGCATATTTCTCGATGTTCCTTCGCTGTGCTTATGTGCACACATAGCTCAAATTGAGAGAATTATTTTTAAATTCACTCGTTCTAAATAAAGCATTCTAGTGTCCCTTTTCAACATCAGTTAAAATACATAACCACTAAGAAATGAAATTTATGACCCTGTAAAAAGTCTGTTAATATCTTCATGTGGGGGCACTCACAACTTTAACTTCCATTGAAGCAATAATATTGCGACGCATTTGAAGAGGAATAGATTCTTTAGCAACGTAGCAATCGTATAATCTTTGATGGTGCACATTCCTAATTTGCACTCCATTGACTACTCTGCGGATTTATGAGGAGTATACAAATGACCATAGGGAAAATATCTAATTACTGCTTAGTCACTACATGGAAAAGATGATTTTGAGTATTTTATCACTTTCACAGGGGAAGATACGCGATGCATTTTTGTCGGAGTATTACTAAGGCGTGGGTATAAAAATGCTCCTCATAAAATTTAACTGCGTAATTTTAGCCAAACATTTTTCACTGCGAATATGTCAAATGGTATTTAAGTGATTCATTAATTTACCTTATCCTCTAAGTATTATTCTCCATCTTCTAAGTTGTACTGTTGAACTACACGGTTAATGTATTGCTCATAGCAAATCTAGAAAACAATGCTGGGAAAGCTTCAAATACCGTTTTCAAGATATTTTGAAGAAAATTCCACACTTGCTTGGTCTCTCACTCAGATAAGTAATCGGTATTTACAAGTTCGGCAGATAGAACCAAACTCTAATTCCTAATAAAAATAATTGCCCTCTTTACTAAATCATTTCAAAGTAATTTAAAGGTGAATGTAGCATCAGGTAAGGTCACTAAATCGAGTAACTAACACAACCAGAGATCCGGTCTATTCCCTCCTTCATGAATAGCTTTTCATTGAGTGGTAAATTGGCAAATGAGTGGATATGAGCATCACCCGACAGACAAGACGTAGACATCAAGTGGGGCCGAGTACCCGAGAATGGGAAGTAAACGTCTAATTCGACGACCAAGGAGACCGCTCTGATTCTTTTACAAAGCCCGAATATGCGTAAAACTCACACACTCATGGTTGAGGTCAATATCCATTCCCTGGGCTTTCCGTGGATTCCTGCGAAGTTTTGGCTGCAATAAAGTCACATCGCGTAGATTAATTATAAAGGCACTAAAAGAGGCCACGCCAGGATTTGAACCCCGGGCATTCTTGGCCGCAGACGAACACTCTCCCTCTAGGCTACTTCATCGATCAAGCGATATCCGCGTCCAGTGGTTCTTACCTTACAACGAAAAAAGGGAATTCTAATGTTTCCTTTAAAAACTGGACCAAATACAATGTTCTGGATTTTTGAAAGTAGTTTTCAGAAAGTAAATAATATTACGTTAGAAGTAATTAAGAAATTTAAGTTTTTGAGATGACCTGTATGCACGAGGGCGGAAACTTACGTAGGGTTTCAAGGTATTGGAAATTCTCGTAAAGAAAACTTTTCTCCACATGGACACTATTCTATTCAACCAGATTTCCCATACTTTAACTTGAAATTCACAGGATATTACGCCAAAGTGTTGATTGTAATGCATCATATTTCTCGGAAGTAGTTTGAGGTCTATTAAAACGATGTTCATCCACAGCTGTTCCCTGCACGAGGAAATACGTTTTATTGTCAGTGAATTTGATCTGGAGAGTAAAAAAATTTTATGCCCCAACAAATAATGCTTTCATCGTATTGTTTCTCAAGTTTCAATCAAGAAAAATTTTTTGAACGGTCCAAAGCTAAAAAAAATATGGTAAGCATCTCTACATAATCAACTACGACTTCGGAACCTCGACTGGGTGCGGGTTGAAGCAAGCTCATCACGTTTACAACTCCTAGACGATCTCGCGAACCTAAACCTTATTAGTATGACTATTTACATTATATCCATTCATAGAGAGTTTGAATACTCCCGGTTTCCATATGCTGTCTCATTGTTGTCAAGTTGTCGAAGGAAAAGCGATTTCAATTACTTCCCGTGTACGCCGCATTTAAACGCCAATGAGTTTTGCGTTAATTTTTTCCGCCACTGTACCTAGGAATGTTCACCAAAATTGGTTAACAAAGTGTTTTAATGAACGTGATGGAGTGATCAGGCACACTAGTGATTGCCTAATGAGAAGGAAAAAATTGATACCAAGACAAAGTGTGCAGGAAAGCAAAGATGTAGTAGGCAGCGTGCTTCTAAGCAAAGGGGATAACAAAATCCAAATTCTTCCTCAGTTATTGTGCATTTTTTTCTTTTCTCTTTCGAAGTCCTTAAGTAACCATATTGCGTTGAACTTTGCAACACGTCTAAGTATAGATAGTAGTAGAGGAAAACCTAACAGCCTCTAGTTGTACTACAAGCAAGGTTAACATTGCGACAGTTATTTAGTGAAATAATACCTGTACTAATAATAATAAATAATTGGACTCATCGATATATAAAAGATCAATGATGATTCTGACCAAAAACATTGCATTAAAAACATTATTAATTTCACCTATAAAATAAAATAAACATGAAGTAGCCACAAAGCAGACCTGGTTTACGGTAGAATTTACCTTGAACACTTAGTAAAGTTTTCTTTTATTTACACGAGGGACTTTAATTCAAGTGGTATAAAGTTCTCGCTATTGTTAGTGGCTACTTGTCTGTTAAGTTGTCTCGGATTTATATAAATATTTAGTGGTTAATTATAGGCAATGCATGCAACCTAGGAAACCACTGAATTAATATGTGAAACCACTCAATTAGTATACAATGAATAGCTTTCCTCAGATACCACCTGATGCGCAATTAATTACGTTAAATCAAAGTATTAAAACCTAATGGAAACTTCATATGCTTTTCAATACCTAGTGACAAGTAACGTGCATGAGAAACATATATCATTCCACGACTGTTAATATTGACGTAACCTAAACGTTTATTTCATTTAATATTTAGAACTGATTGTGCTAATGATACTAAATGCCTTGCTCATCAGCTATAGCGATAATGGTGGTGAATTCTTACTGCACTGATTTATAAGTAACTGTATGATGCGGCTAAAAACTTGACTTGGCAGAGCACTCGTGTGTGAGTCAATTTTCTCACAAAAACCATTGTTTTCGTCATATTGGACATTCGACAGAATTCTCTAACGGCACCAATCCCCCATGCCGACATCTCTGATTGATAGGCAGAGAGGAGCGGAGATCGATAGTGAGGGATGGCTTCGGCATTCAATATCAATGCCGTGTTTTGGGGACAGGAGAGGTAAGATGATTAAGGCTTTGTTTACAAGGGAAGAGAATTTGAGACGTAGCTTCGAGCGATGGATTTCCAGAATTTCCTTAACAGCGACGAACTCATGTCATCCACAAAGTAGACGTATTAGTTAATGAAAAACTTCAATTGAGCAACATAGTTCTCAATATAATACTATTTTAAGAGAAATACTGGTGTATATTTTTTAAAATATTTATAATAGGTATTCTTCTAAGTATTTCGGAACGTGACAAAGGGTGCATCCAAGGAATGAATTTAGTCATGTCATATGTTTTCATATATATATATATATATATATATATATATATATATATATATATATATATATATATATATATATATATATATATATAATATATATGTCATGTAGACCTGGCGAACCATAAATATCCATGATGTGCAAGCATAATTAACCCTTAAGAGTAATTAAGAGTGCCGAGGAGCGCTATCGCGCTCTTGTCACTCCTAGATGCTGGTATTTCACTGATTATTTACAGATAGCACCTAAATGCAGATTACTTATGAAGCTTAAAGCAAAAATGCCTCGGAAATTTTAGCATAGAACCTAGAAAATCGGTTGGCACTCAAAGGGTTAAAAAGTGGTGCTAAATCGTTTTATGGTGGAGCGGCAAATGGAATTATGGAGGATTTTCTAAAGATTTAGAGGTCTCGTTTGGTTGGGTAGGGCCGCCGCTTTTACTGTCACGATTAGGGTCAAAGAAGAGGTAGGGTAACAGTTTTTATCTATTTCAGATGAAACCCATGCATTACACATCATTGCCTTTGCTCCTAAATTAATAAGTACTTATTCAGAAGATGACAGAGAACACAATTCCTATAGCATAGAGAACACACATGTCCAACACTCTAGCTATCACAGTCATATATTTTTCTTTGTGTATATTCATGGCTTATCGTAAACAAGACAGTAAATCTAGTGGATAGGAAAAATTGGCGTTTTATTTGAAGAATTAGCATACTAACGAGATTGATCGTTTTATTACCCTAGGTAGTGGAATAAAATTAGCTGACGACCTATACTCAAGCTTACACGTTGAAAAAATATTTTCTTTGATATTCCTAAAGCAGCGACCTGCTCTGAGAATTCTTTCTTAATTTTATTAATGCCTTTAGGTACATGTTGAATTATACCTCGGCTGCTCATATTTTTAAATGTTGCAATCTCCATTGAAATCCAATATTTTCTGATCACTCTCAATGCCATTGGGTAACATAAAACGTAATGTACAGTATCTGAAGCCTCAAGAAGATAGTTTATTTTTCATTACACGTGTGTGCTATAGATTCTCAATCGCGCTCCTGGTTTCAATATGTATCCGTTTAGGGATTGCGTAGAAGTAGTTTTTCGAGGAACTTATATTCGAGCATATTTCTATCAGCTCGTATCAACGTCAAAAAGAACTGTCGTGAAGAAAAGAACGTCGAGTTAACTCTTAAGAGGATATCTATACTAAAAAATGAAAAGTAATTACAGAGTTATCCGATTTGCAAATCTTGCGACTTCCTCGCAAAGTAACTAGTGACATTTTTCTGGGTGCAGCTACTATGATATGTGTAACAACAGTATTTGTAACATTTATCTGTTCCTTTTTCGAGTTAGAGTGATATGTATATTTTTGTGCTGATGTGAAACCAATTGCTTCAAAATGTTGTGCGAGGTGGTAAGTATAAAAATATCAGCCTTTGTTTGTGGAACTAATATGTAGCAATTTTTGATTTGAAACACCTCCACGTACATGATTTACCCTTTCACATACCGTTTTTCAACGCTGTATCTGTCAAGTTATTTTTACTGGTTCCACAACATGATGCCATTACCTTATCTAGGGAAGCTATGAATGAAATAACACCTTATAGCCTCTTAATTCTTATCATGAACTAATATAAATACATGTTCCTACACTTTGAAAGAGAAGAGAGGAAAAGTTCCTCCTTCAAGAGGCGGGATACCCGTAAAGCCAGGGCATATGTGTTTACTCCAGTATTTGAAGACGCAGGTGGGAAAGCTAATTAAGTGTTCCATTGTTGCCCGTGAGTTAGAACCATAATAAAATTGAATGAGTTTATTTCAATGCTTTGGGTACAAACCCCAAAAAGCCACAGAGCAGTTCATTGTAAGGTAAATGAAGTCGTTACAATGATTTGGACAATTTAACAAAAAAAAACATATGTTGCCATTTTGAGTTTCACTACATGACTAAATGGTGGAACAGGAAATCATAACCTTTATTCTTAAAAGATCGCAAATGATTACATTCCTTAACTCACTAGGCATAGCGTACCATGTAACAGTAGACCTGACGACGAAGGATTTGTGAAACATTGTGGTTCAATGTTCAGGTAAATAAAGGTTGGATGGATGGGTTACTTGTAGTTAGCATTATTCTAGTTTCAGGAGGACGACGAAAAAGGTCAAGGATATGTATCGGTTTTTGATTTTTAGATAATGAAATAAAAAGACACAATTATTGAACAAGTATTTTTTGTGGGTGGAGGGTTTGTTTGGTGGTCATAAGATTTTGCACCACTCAGAGGAGTCTACCAAGCAAGTGGTAGGTACATAGCTCGGTATTCGGCTTTCGGGTTTCCCTCCGTATTGCGTTGTTTTTGGTTGCCGACAGTTTAACCGGCCACCTGGTGTCGTTCTGTAATTTGTAACACCGTGGAACACTTAGAACCAACATTGCCATCTGAAGACTGGTTTGCTGTAGTGCTCCACTTCGTTCTCTTTCCAATAAACTTCTTAGTTTATGAGGACTTCAGATTTACTAATTTTGACTTCCATTTTAATTTACTCCATGTATCTCAACCTCGTCCTTCCTGGATAGTTATTCCCGTTCGGCAGTCCTTCCATTATAGTTTAGAGGTAGCTCTGATGTCACAGAATGGGTCTAACAAGATTGTGTCTATTATGCAGGAGAATTTTCATCGGACAACTTTTTTTTCCTGTTTCATAGTTGGACGTCCTCAGCTATGATTTTCTCCTTCCATTTTATCTTAATGATTGTTTCATGAAATCAATTTTTCATTGCTCCACATTTTCTCGTTTTGCTGGTGTTACCGTCTATGGTTCACCGCCATCTGATAGCACTCGAAAATTCTTATTTTTAAAAGAAGTTTTTTCCTTTGCTACTTATTATTTGTTAAACTTCTTATAATCGGATGCCTTCTTTCATCGCGCTGTTATTAACTGTTTCCTTTTTTTATAGCTTTTATTTAACTTAACTTGTGTGTCAGCCTTGTGTGTCAGGGTCAAATTTTGTAATCAATTTTGAACTATTTGTGTAAATTTCTCGGGCTCGCCACCGGTTAAGATATTCATAGGCAGCCGACGTTTCATACAATTGTTGCAAAATCATACAACTTTTAACTACCTTCCTGACTAGCTAGAGATCTGGAATTTTGTACATAGGTTAATTCCCGGTGACAATACAATATTCAGTCATAAAAAAGTCAAAAATAAAATGAATATTAAAGAAATATGTTTTTTTATTAGCTTTTTATATGTTACTGAGCGTCTCATCGAAGACAATTTTTTCAACACCTAGAAATGGGAATATTTAAATGAAATTCTAATGGGTGATAAAAGTATTTTTTTCTTAAATAAAAGCTATTTTTTAAATATTTTTTATTTATATTTATTTATTCATTAATTAGACTTGTCGTATGAGACGGACGTATTTACTTTACTGGAAAATAACCCTGATCTTGAGAGGTAGATTTTGCGTTGTTTCAATGATGCACCGCACGTAAAAAGGAGGCTGATACATGTTTCATGTATGCGATATTTGCCTTCCATTTCAATTCATCCATTCATTTTTATACATAAATTTCCACTGTTCTGAGACTGAGGCAGGCTCATTCACTATGTTTCATTACTTGATTCTTCAGGTTTCCGCAATTCTAGAGTTTATGTTTCCCCGGTGATCAAAGCGCATTACTTGTTCAGTGGAAGTATTGTCAATGGATAGTTTACAACGCAGAGGTTCTTTACTTATGACTAGAGAATTTGGAAATAATAATTTGTTTTATTTGCCTTTCATAGCTGTAAATTAATTTTTCTGGGTACATTTTTATTCCCCTAAGCCTAAAGCAGTCGGGCTTACGAAATAATAGATATTGTTGCCCAGGCAGTCAAAGCGCACCACTTCCTTTAATTTACACTCGCTAACTTATTCACATATCTAAGTTACCAAAATGAAAGCTTTCCATTAAAGTAATTAATTACAAAAAGTATCTGTTACTCAAATGTTGAAACCTATATTATTTTGCCTAGTATATTTTTTTCACAAGAACTTCCATTAACTGGTCGCTCGTAATCGCTGTTCACGGGGGGTGTGATGGCCTACCTAGCTGCATGGAATGAAACTGCGAGAGGTTATAAAACGCTGACTAGCGCCGCCCACGTCCCACTTTTTTCCGTGTAGCTTGCATTCCTCAAGTGCACACGTGGGCGCATGGAAGTGTACGCCGAGTTATACAGTGTCTCGGTGAAGTTTAATACTTTTAAGGCTTCCCTTTTTCTGTTCTCCTTTTAAAATTTACGAGGTTCCCTGATGATACCTTGTGCCATCCCCCCTCATCACAACCAAAAGGGCCGATCCTTCTCCTACATTCCCGAAACCTGCGTCACCGACTCGCTAGATCGAAATTAATTGTTCCGACGTTTTTGGAATGGATCAGTGGGGGGTGCCGACCGATACGTTTTAATTTTTAGTTTCGACAGCCCCTCTCGTCCTCCTCCATTTCCAACATGCATCTCAGTTTGCCGACAGCATCGGCGTTCTGTCATCTTCACTCGCGAAAATAATGCATAACGTCTTACGTAAATTAATAGGGATTGGAGTTTTTTCGGCATCCTCCCCACGTTTACTGTTTTGGTAAGAGGGGTAGAATTCTCTTCATGGTTTCATTACGGAATTCATTTAATGGATTTTTGAATATTTGTTGGCGTAATACTCCCCTGAAAACTAAATACAGCTTTATTAATTGAGAAAGTTGTCGATATTCATGATCAGAGAACGACTACATGTTCTTTCACAACTTATCCAGGCGGTTTACTTTTTTATTATTGCTGCCTATATGAAATTATGGGGAAAGTGGTAATTATTTCATCATGAAAAGCTAAAAATATAGTATCCTTGTCATTTTCTTATCTATTACCTACTTTAGCCATTAACTTTCTGGTTCTGGGTCTGGTTATTAAGGTTATTTAAGCATATTCCCCGGAGTTCTCGTAAATTTTTCACTGAGTAACAATTAATGTCTTACGAGGTTTTTAAAAACTTTGATCCCTTTTGATTCGTCGTATAATCCTTCAGCTATGCGCTTTCTAATGAGTCTATTCACGAACTCCTCGCACGGCTTTGCGTCGGAGTACAATAGTCCTATATAAGCTGGCAGTGATCCGTGATTCTACACTCAAACTTTGCTACTATAATATTTTTTTATGATGACGGCATTAATTTGAACGTGACTATTTATTTTAAAAAGTGCTCCCAACTTTTTTAGAATGTCACACAACAAGGTCAGATATATTTTTAAACTTTGCGATTCATACGATTAATAATTAGCGTATAGAATTCGGTTTCATCACCACCAGTCATCGGTAAACCTATTCCGGTTTATTAAATCCTTCTCTTCAAATAAAAAAAATTCTAATTGGTCTTCTTCTTCTCCCTTTATAGCTAAATCCTGTGGGCTAATTATTCTTCCATTACAATCTTCTCTAGTTTAGGTTGTGGTACCACCTTTTTCTAGGTCGTCTGAAGTTTTATCCACCTATGAGAAGTTATCTCTTGCGACTTGAATTAATTAATCACTCTTCACTCTCTTTATAAGTTTATTCCATTATTATTTTCGTTCAAAAACACGGGCAATTATATTTTCAGTTTTACATGATTTCCACATATTTTCACCTTTTTCTATGTCAAATCGTGTTGTGCCCTCCAACCTTGGAGGTATAACCATATCTGAAGTCTCTAATAGTCAACTTCTCTTAGGTGGATTTAGTAAAACCTCTTTTATGTATGCCATAAGATGTGACTTGCTCTTATTGTAGATCCTGGTTTTAATTTCTCGCTGCAGGTTTTATGTCTCCAAATTGCATCATTAAAGCACCTTGTCTTTTTATTTGCATTAATGACTTGTTAAAATACCTTTTCTTTGATATCTTCGCAGCTTGATATATTCATGCAAAGTAATTCATTGCTTTAAAAATTGAATTAAATGCAGAGTACGTCCAAATTAGAGTTTGGAAGTACTTATTAAATAGCATTCGACTCACTCTTTGCTAATAGCTATGTATTTTTAAGGCATCCTCGCCATATTAATGGTTGTGGAGATAGGGGTGGAATACTCACCAACAAGCTTCCCCTAGTGTTCATTTCATGAAGTGGAGGAACATAGGGTGGACGACTTGATAGAGGGGAGTAGGCTCCAGGGGGACTAGCGGTTGGTAGAATGGATGGATGGTTGGAGTCATGGTGTCACATGGGCAAGGAGTTTAGCAAAGAGAAGATGGAAAGTGTGCAGGGAAGGAAGAGGGTGCGTTCTGAATGCGTTCCTGGTGGGAGAGAGGGAGATTCGAGGGGTTTATGGGAGTTTTTCGGCCAGGCGGGAGTGAGATGGATGGTTGGAGAGGGAGGAAGACTGGGGTGTACAGGAGGCGTCGACAGGGTGAAAAAAATAGGTGGATCGTCTGCTTTGGACTCGCCCGCGCCTTCCTGATGGGAATTTCAAAGGATAGGGGTTGAATGTAGAGAGAGAATGGGAATGAAGTGTTGGAGAGGAATTGGTGCGGGGGGTCGAGGTGTAGGAGCCTAGCGGTATCTTCTCATTTCCCATTCTTTCCTCCCCCTTGCGGCGGAAGATACGTGCGGCGTGCGGAAGTAACAATGAGAAAAATTGCTCGGCTGGATTGGGGTTCGAACTCAGCCCATCCGGATGAAATGGGACGCATACCCCGGCTTCTGAAGCTTACTTGGTGAGGTTGAAGAGTACCCTTAAAATGCGTTTTCAGACCGTTTCAGGGGTTTTCCTCCCCATGGCAACCTAACAGATTTTAAAGCCCTTGTTTTCTCCATGCGGCCAAAGAAAGATGAAGCTATGGAGCAAACGAGTGATTGGAAATTGATGCCCATCGGAGAAAAAAGAAAGTTGTGTTTAACTGCCTAATCCTCCTTTTAGAGATCCGGCTGAAATTAGGGTTACCCTTACAGAGGATATGCTGGCCTTCAGTTAGGCCATTGGACTCCACGGGTAACCAAGAAATGGTTGTTAGCACAAAGGGCTAATAGGTATAGGTGCCCCAGGTCCTCATTAGAGGAACTCTACCAACAATGTATCTAATCTAATCTAATCTAACTGCCTAGGGGACACGGCCTCAAGTTTACATTAGTCTAGGACCGCAGGCGGGTAATGTCTAATGGTCATGTTGTGACCAGGATATTAGTGGTCAAGTTCCCATCTCTTCAAAATGAAAACAGTTGTTTTTCTTCTGTCCTTAACCATGCATTCACTTGATTTCTCTTTGATATGCCTGTAATATTATTTGTCAGAGTTCAGATTTGCCAGGTGAAACTGTCTCGGAAGTGTGACCTTTCACTGTCCTTGACATCAGTAGCTTTTCCTATTTCCCCACCCCATCAGTTGTCACCTGGCCGGAAACATTCTTTTCTCGGTTCTCCAATATAATGACGCGGAGTGATGCACAAATGATCAGTAGGGCCCTGTCGGGTCATTTTGGTTCTTGTTCATTCTTTGGTCAGTCATGGGGGCCAATGTTATAACTAGGCTTACGTTCGAACGTTAGAGATCCGCTCACCTTCGATCGAGCTCACTTAATTCGAGTGAAGTCTTTCGAGCGATTTTATATGAGCGATCGTACAGCAGACCGTCGAACGTTATTCTGTTGTCAGATGTATAGCATATTTCTCACTTGTTTCTCTTAAACGCATGCACAATGAGCCTATTTTTGAATGGTTGCACTTGTTTTGAAATTTTTTAATAGCCATTAAGAAGAATTTTAAAATTTTCAATGCATACGAAGACGATTTTTACTTTCTCACGAGTGTTATAAATTGCCCTCAATGCCTTAATTTGATAATTACAGTCCTAATACCTTGCCAATCTAAGTCTTTAGTGGATAAAAACTATTTGGCCGGCTTCAATTGCCTGTAAGCTATGTTTTATTAAAACTATAATATTTTTGCTAAGTTCAAAGCAGAAAAAATGATACATCAGAGTGTTGCTGTACCTTAACCTTATTTAATGAAATGATGGACTAAATTGATCAAACCGGTGAACATAATTTACGAAGTTCTCACCAGTAACAGGCAATGAAGATTATGTATTGGAAGAGCATTATAATCTCTTCCCGTTCTTTTCACATCATATTCCACTCCAAAATAAAAATTTTCATAAATAAAGTTTTCTGTCTTTAAAAAGATCCATAACATTCTTCTGAATGAAGAAAATAGCTATTTAAGATGACTAATGATAAACCAATGACCTTTACTTATTAAAAAGAGCAAACTTTGTTCTCAGAAAGATGCGATATCCTCATATCCTTCCCGATATTTTTTATTGTCTTAATACAGCTAAGGCTCGTCAGATCTCTTAAAATGTCAATGACCAAATCTTACACCCGCTAGAGTTCATTTACATTATCTTGGACATAATATGAAATGTAATTTCCGACATCAATGGATTAGGATATTCATCGATACTCAACTACTATCCTCCTAAAATCCCTTACCCCAAAGCATTCATATATTAACCCACCTACAAGGCTATATTCAAGGGTGACCCGTGTATCATCAAGTGAAATTGAAAAGAGCTTGGTAGATCACTTTCACAAGTCTATTTCTTGCAGCATATATCATATCTTCCGCTAGGTTTTTAGGGTATCTTTTTCATCATAAATGCCACAATTACAACAAATTCACTCTCCAACATTAAATTGAGATTTTTTCAAATAATGGAACAATCTTTGCTAATGATGATAAGAAAAATAAATAAACAACACTTGGTTGAGGAGGCACAATTTAATCAATGCTAAATAATGAAGCATCATACATTGCCTACAGACATATTATCAAAATTTCATTTCGGCGGAAATCACCTGACTTCCGAAGAAAACAAATTAAATAATGTCACTAACTTCCCGCCTTGTATTTTCCATTACATCACCAAGCTCCGTTTTGTAGTCAGTAATTGCCGTCATCCACGATATTTGCTGATTTCCAACAACACTTCAAACACACTAACGTAACGCATCTTAAGTCCAAATTGCGAATAACTATACACTTATTACAGAAATATCTCCATAGACATACGTGTAATATATTACAGAACATGAATAATAATTTCTATCACTGATAGTCTCTTAAACACCATTCAACATTCGTCTTTACTTGAGGATATGATTGTAAAAAGCATATTTCAAACCGGAATAAAACAACACAGATAAGTTGACAAAGTAGTCATCACCCTTTCACTTGGACGAAAACGATCACACAAATTACCCTCAAACAAAAGAATCAGCCTTGTCATGGCCAAATATTCAAATGCCTACTTCTAATTAATTAGTTATCACTTGCCTTAAACGTTCATTATTGTAGCAAAAACCTATTTCGTACACAATATTGCTATGTAATGCAAATGTGACTCTTGGAATGGCAAGTTACTGTATTAAGATTTAGAAACACCTCAATATTTATCCTTTATCTAGGAAGTAAAAAACCACACTTACTACTCAAAAGCAATCCTAAGTCACCAACATTATTTCAACTAGCATAGAATCCAAAACTCGAGTAAGACATTTGATGGAACAACGTAATAGTTGCTGTTATCAGTCTTCTCCGACATTTGTTGCGCATTTGTAAGTCTTAAAGCACAATACCTGTCACAACACACAAGCTCAAGAGATGAAGCATAGCTCTTTTTTTACCTTAATATGTTAATGCATAACCACAAGTACACACGCAGTCCATCACAGCGCATAAGTAGCATTTTTAAGCACTGGTATGCTACAATAAACACTACCGCTTAAACGCACAATAAACCTTTTCACTATCCTCACCAATTATGGCACCCATGTCCTTGCAGAAATGAGATTTATCACTTCCAACTGCAATAAAAAGTGAAAAGAAAGCGCTAAAATAGGATAGTTTGCGACAATTGGATACTGTAATTAATCAAAACAATACGCGTTGTTGAAATAATTTTCCAATACATTACTGAACAGCATTCTAGGCCACTAATTGTAATTGAAGTCAAGAATGGTGTGTTGGATTTTATATATAGTCCGTAAAACATTTCAAACGACGATAGCTCCTCAAATATCCATCAATTGAGAAACCAAAACAAAGCCTTCGATCGAGAATGGCCGCTTTCACAGGTATTTTGTTGTCGAAGCCGAGGATTCGAGCGTGAGGCGAAATACGTTTGAACGTGAGTTACGGAATAGGAATCGGCAATTGTTTTCGAAATATTACCCAAAATTCAGCGAGAATGACTTTTACGCTCGAACGTTAAGTTATAAAATCGACCCTACAAAGCCAATACCGAGGAGTCGAGGTGCGAGCCATGGGGCTCGTGCACCAGTAGCCCTAGCATATTTTAACCGTGGCTTTACCCGCAACTTCTCTCCTTCCCGTGACAGTAATATGCTTGTTTGGCTATTTGAGACGCGCCATTTTGCTCATTTAATTATTCAATCAAATACTAGAGTTAAATAAACTGGCATTTTCCCTACAAAACTTCTCTGTGATCATTCGTTCCTCGACACCAAGAGCAAGAGCCCCACTCTATCGAAGTGTACCGCGTGTCCGCGTGCGTCGTCGCCTTCTAACGGGCGTCGTCTCCGCGCGCCGTGCACAACAGCCACGGAGGAGCTTGTTCCGCGGTCCTTGTGCGTTGACTTCCAAGGTTTCCACAGCCACTTCACCCGTCCCATTGCGGGTGTGGCCACCCCGTCTACCGGTGCGTTTCCGCACTGCCCGCGCGCCAGCGAAACAAGTAGCGCTCTCCCTTCTGCCTTGGCCGACCAATCGCCGCATCGCGCGCTCGCCTGTCAAGCGGGCGGCCCGAGTTCGTTCCCCGGTCCTGGAGTTCACTATTTGTTAATGCTTTTTTCCTCGCACTTTTTCGACTACTTTAGGCATTGTTCTGGCATTTTCATGTAATTGTATAGCCCTTGGCCCTACGAGCCTGTCTTGTATCCACATCGGAACAATAAACAACTGTGGAATTCAATACAAGTCACTTCAATCGCTAGCTGATCTAACCAACCATCAGATAGACGGGTAATTCAACACCAATCAATGGCTAACTAGACCTCCATCCTGATTATGTTCTTTATTGTGTTTTTTCTCGGATCTTATATAATCTTGTTCCAGTATCTGATATTTTGAATGAAATATCGTGATTATTTTGACTAGTCACCTACAAGTATGGTACATAGCCATTTTTTTGGATTAATTAAGTTGATATTGGCGAGAGTTTTCATTCTCAATTTAAATTTAAACGCGTGATCATCAGAGTCGAGAGATGCCGTGTGAGGAAAATTTCCCCCTCGACCAGCTTGGCCGCCAGTCGTCAAGGTCCTCCACTTGCGCCTCGTGTATACACGGGGCCTACTCAAGTTCACCACCGTATTTTATTTGTATCCTCACTTAAATGAGACTGCATTTAATCGTGAAGTTAGTGGTGGCGCAATAGTGGTGGAATTACCTAGCAAACATTAAATTGCAGTTTCTGTGTTGCAACCCCAATGAAAGATGTATTGTAAAGACCTATGCACGTAAAAAAAATCGTTTGACTCGCTAAAGCTCCTTGAGAGAATCCTAAAGATACGAATTTGAAACTTAGAATAAGCTGTGATAATTTAACTGTAAATTTCTCACTTTAGCGTATCTCCTCGGTAGGTGACGCTATTATATTTACTGTCAAGGCTAGTCCAGCAGTACCTACTTTAAGAAAGAAGATGCTTAAGCGTGGGAGAATTGCCCTTAATTTTCAATTTATTCCGCCCCACCACAATCGGCGTTTTTTTCCTCCACCTACTGCACACGTATATACAACTCCTCCCTATCACATTATCCTTACACGGTCTTCAGTGTGTATCTGTCACTTGACACGCCATACAGCCATGATTTTTATCTCCTTTTAACTTCTTTGCCTATCAATCTTCTTTGTTTTCCAGCATTTTCAAACAATGCCTTTGTTTTTAATCTGGTAGTTATTTTAAGTTTATCATTTTTTTAACCTTTCTTCCAAAGGTATTTTCCTGAGGAAGTGTATTTACGTACAAACGCATTCATTACACCATTCTTTTTCGGGGTTACCAAAGTCAAAGAACTTGGTTAATGCTCTTAGGCTCAGGAAACAGGCTCTCGTTCAATGATTTTTTTCCTACTGCCAGATTCTTGCTTACCTCTTGGCGTCTTCCAACCCTTAGTAACCCACATACATTGCGTCGTACTCGCTCTCTTATTATTAAGACTATATTTATTCTCTGTTGAGTCTTTTTCTAAAGAGATAGAACTTAAAGTTTCCAAAATCTTGGGATCATTGGTTTTAGAAATATAGGTATGTTCAGCGTTTTCCTTATCAGTGCTTAGTTCGTTTCTGAATACCCAATGTCTATAGAATTTGTCCACCCAGTCATTTAACTCTCCCCATGAATCCATTCTCTATAAGGTCATATTTTGTTAAATATCCTTTAAAATATAAAATGGAACATGCAGGCATAAATTTTAGAACAAAGATGATTTTGCAAATTCCATCTTGGTTTCCTTTTACGAAGCTCCAGAATTCGATTACAACTGAAGGCTATTCTCATGGTCTCTTAAACCATTCTATGAGTCATATGGAGGATATTACAACCGCAATCACCTCCTCATTGAGTGTATATATAGACCTCGTGCCTAGAGCTCGTTGTTATAGGAGAATAAATGTGGGTGGTTAAGCCTTCTCATCACCTTGCTTTCAAGTTTTGGATAAAGTTATGACCTTGAATTAAACATTACTTGATAATACTTTCCAACATATTATGATCTAGAACTGTATAAATGCTACATTTAACTAAAATGGGAAATATTTTTCTCACAGCGGCAATTTCTCTAATACTTCACAAATTTTGCGAGGTAAAATCTCGCTCTTTATACTTAACCAGTGATGATTGAAAATCTCTCACGACCGTCCCTCTTAATAAAGGTTGTCCCCGCATTGCAATACCCGTGAGTAAGAAGAACAAGACTGAGCTATAATAAATTTTAAGTAAAATAACAAAGAGCAGAATTTCACAGACATTCCAAAGCAAAAAATCGTATTGCGTGCTTCTTCCAATGAGCTTATAAGGGTCGTTATTTTTCTGTTTTAATTGGCAGTAAAGCTTTTCCCTCCAGGTTTTGTAGTCTACTGTTTTTTTTCTCCGCGATACAAAATGTTTTTTACGCCGTCACGAGATTATAAAATTCATGAATGCGCACTGATATCATTTTAGAAATATCTTTCTTTATTTTTCGTCATTTTAAAGCTGTATTTTTATCTTTTAACAACATAGTAAAGCTTGCTGATGTATTTTACCCTTAAGGAAGAGAAATAAATTTGACGAAATGTTGTGATTTACTGCTTGAGTTGTTTTTTTAATTGACCAATAATGCATCCTGAACTGATTGTTTAGGTCCAAATCAGAAGAAGTGAAAGTGGCAAGGAGGATGCATCTTACCCTTTGATAAGGAATAGTTGGGTAGAAAATCCTTCAGATGGCGACGATCGCACGCGATCGAGGCGTATTGACGTTGGGAGTCTCTCACTCTAGAATAACTCTTGCTCAAGGCAACAGTCGCCTGCAAGTTCTTGCTGAGTATGCAACACGTAAATACAGGCAGCGTTAATCGAATATCTGCGAGTGAAGTATGAACTATATGCGTCACCATCCGAGCATATCAGAGCCAAAAACCACTCAGGTAGCTTGTCGAAATCAACCAAATACAGATTTTATCGAAAATAATAAAGGCTTAGCATTCTTGAAGAAGAGGGATTGATACATCTCCGTTTATTAAAGATTTCTCAATGTAATAAGTAAAAGTTTTTGTAATAATATTCCCTTTATCTTACCGTTTTCACGATGATTTTTTATGCACCATAGCAAAATTATCACATTTAAGAAATATGTATCCCGAGTCAAAGGTCTATTATTCATACCTTGAAAATTTCAAGTTGATAACCTAAGTCTTTCGCAAAAAATCTGGCGTCGGAATTCATGATAAATTCAACTGGTCGAGCGGGCGTGATACATCGCCTCAACAAGATGAGGTTCTTGAGGCGATTATTATTTGATTGCTATTATTCTACACTCAATCTATCTGGGTGGAATTTGTTGAATCAAAGACACGTTCCTATAACCTTGATGCGTTCGTATTACTAACTCGCACGATTTATATCCAGCTGAGCATACTTCTATATGCCAGGCGTATACTGTTCTCCTTTTAACCTATCATCCGTGAACTTTCCCCTCCACAACGGCCTTCAGGATTAACTGAAGATCTCCAGGATATCCATCCAAGATTTTTTCTTGATGAAATTGTGCTAAATTTCAGCAAGACATCTCGATGAGTACACCAATACATGAATATTGGAGTCTTACTGCTACAAAAATATCATGAGTTATTCTTAGACGACAGGAGAGTTTGAGTAATTTAAGATTTTAAACTTGAGAAATGAGTCTATTTTGGCTGGTAATATCTCATAACCGTGCACAAATGTTATGAAAAATAATTTTTCAAATTATCTTATTAAGGCCAACTGTCTGATGCTTCGTTATTTACCCTTCGCTGTAAATGCCCATTAATCAAACATTGATGGCCAAAATGTTTTTTTAATTGAATATTCTCAAGTGCTGGTATTATTTCTGTTTACATAAGGTTTTAACATGTTTTGAAATTTTTAATCGTGCAGAATATGTTTAAAAATAAGAATGAATGTAAAATATTAATTCTCCCTAAGGGAACTGTGGATCATTAACAAGCTAATTTGCTAATTAATTTCTGCGAGGCAATTAATTTTACATAGTGCAAATGTTTTTTTTCCACGATTTGCTAATTAGATACTAATTTGACCAAACTTCGAAAAATAAGTATTTCTGTTGAGCCATTGTCCGTAAAATTTTTTACTCATTTTAATTAACAAAGTTCATTTTGAATTTTTTTTGTTTCGCCATAGGAGTCCATTCGTTCAAACATTGTTTCCCCACATTTTGCAGTTAATTTGATGTTAACTCGTCCTCGGAAAGACGAGTAAATTGATAGTCCTTTTGCTCATTTGCATAGTGATTCGACGAAAATTAAGGAGTCTGTCGTTATTCATTCACATGACGAGTGCGAATTAGGCACACTCCGCGTCGGCAAACGCCAAGACGCTCGTGGATTGGCAGACTCACTCGAGGCGGCGATAAGACCTGCCAAGGCCGAGAGGCGGTGTCATATGCTGATGAATTCATAACGTGCCGAAATGGCGGAGGGGCGGCTAAAGCAATTCGAGCCTGCGGTAGAGCCACCACTCGAAGGCAATGTGAGGAGAACGGGAAGCCTAGAGTGATGGAGAATAGGAATTAGGACGAGCGTGTGGGATTGAGGTTAAACCGTTCTTTAAACGCCTCAGTGCGGAGTTATTTTTATAAAGTACTGGGCGTGTGGCACAAAAATTATTAAATGCTGAAGAATGGTAATCATGATTTATTCAATTTTATTTACTTGGTAATTGTTCTATTTTGTAACATTTTCTTCCATCTCGCGGTCTGATTTTGTTGACCAACGGGTTACTGCTCTAATTGGGAAGAGTTATGTGGAGTATTTTTACTTTTTTCACAATCTATTTCGAAAATAAACCTAGAATATTTACAATGTAATAGTTTATGTATCGATAACGTTATCGTGGAAATCTGATATTTCTGTCGCCCAGGCCGTTTGAAAACAGTGACTCTATTGGTGCCTCCAAAAAACTGATGGAGTTACCGATGAACTTATTTAAGCATTTCAAACTCATTCTAACGTGTTTTTTCCTACCATTAGGAAAATCTGACGAATCCTCGCCTAAGTGTTGCTAGTTTTAGTTTAAAAGTTTTTTTTTTAATTTGGAAAGGTATTTTTGTTTAATGCAAAATGAGCACAATTTATCAAAATACGTTCAAAGAGAAACGGGGATGGTTCAAGTTCCCAAAATAGGCGAAAAAAAATGAATGTGCAGCATTCAGTTTGAAATGTGCTATTTTGAAGTTTTTATTATCGATGCGCTAAACTGATATGAAATCCAATGTATGCACACCAAATTTTATTTAAATCAACTCCTAGCTGCTTTAAAACTTAGGTGGAAAATTCTAATGAATATTGAAACGATTTATCCAATCCACACTGATATAGTGAAGGTCATCGATTTGATAAAGTTGATAAGGCGTTTTTGCTGGTATATGCCATCTTTTTAAAAATTCAATTATAATAGTACTGCTGTTATCAGTAGCGGCGCGTGACTAAAAATAGATGGGGTGCTTTTAAAAAAATCATATACTTTTTTCGTAAACAGCCGAAAACCCCACAAACGCTTCAGCAAACGTTTCAGCAAACGTTTCACTTCGGGAAGTGATCCCACGCGCTAAGTGGAGCTAGTTGGGGCCAAAAGCGGCTGTAATCGTGCCGCAGCGGAGGAAAGGTTGGGCCGAGCGATAAGCTGGTGTTAGGGCTATTTGAATCATGAAAAGTACATTGTTTTGTAGAAAAAAAATGCAGTCATTTTCTTAGGGGGTTCAGTGAACCCATAGGACCCGCCGCCACTAGCTGTTGTGTTTCACTATACGAATGATGTCATTATTTTTTACAGTTGAAGACGAGCTTCTACTTGCTTACAAGTGGAGATGAAAAGTACACAGGTATATTTCTAGGAGACCCTTTTTCGAGATGATTTTCAAAATGACCACGGAAGTGTAATTAGATATAATCAGCTAATCACACCGCTTTAAAATATTTCTTTTTGTTCCCCGTCTCCCACAGATAAACTATTTAACTAAACTCCTCTGTTAGCGATGGCCTCTCTGGCTGACCCAGGGACGGACATCTAAAGGACGCAGTCTTTCTCGTCATATTTTTCTTGCTATTTTTCACTAATCGATGCAGAATAATACTTATCTTGGAAGAACACTTGCCTTACCGATATATAACTGCGGGAGTCACATTTCCAGTCTGTCTTTCGACTAACGCCAAAAGTAGGAATGGGGAAGTAGACAAGAGTGGTATATAGTATTTTTTAATGAGTGAAAAATTTCTTCAATGTGTGTACATATTAAAAGCTGAGAATTTAAGTAATTCTCTGCCCCCACTTTCCTTCAGTAATTAGCCTATTTATTTTCTTGCCCTTTATCATGTAGCATAAGAAATTGAGTTATTCTAGTAGCTGGAGTATTATTTTTCTATTCAGATTGCCAGCAGAGGCGCATGTTTTCCAGTAGATTTTCTATTCTAACGCAAATGCTGTATGGAGAGATTTTCAGGTGTAGTATTTCATCTGTCCGATAGGACTTAAAACTGCGGTCCCCTTGGACGTCTTTCGTGAAGACGACGAATGCCGAAACTGGGTTTCCTCCATCATTCCCCCAACTTCCCCTCACCATTCAACTGACCACTGCTTTTGGCACAATTTTCATGGCTTCGGAAGCAGATCATGTGCAGTCTGCAGCTGCTAGGTTTACAAAGATATGATTGCAAAGAATTGGGTGGGATATATCACTGCGCAGATCAAAGATTATGCTGAATATCCAAAGGATATTTGAAGTGAGTTCCTTCTCCGAATACGTTAAGAATATGTAAAAACTTTTTGCTACTATGATGGGTTTGATCGCATATGGAGAGTCGCGTATCATGCATATAAAATTAACAAGTACTACAAATTTAATTTGTCATTTTTCCCGCGTATGTTCAGGATACATGCCACCAATAATGCCTCGATTGTATCGAGAAGTAGCCTTGTTTTTATATTATTTTTTTTCAATTTCTCAGTTTTCATGCCTGCATACCCTAGTCAATATATTATGCCTGAAATTTGTTATGATTTTTCACGTCAGTATTAATGAACATTAAAAAAATGATCCCCGTGGTGTATTTGCGCAGTGTCTTTCATCCGAGGGTAAAGTTTAAATGCCGTATATCATGATTAGTTCGTTTAACGTTCTAGGGAAAAAATATCTTCTACGGGTGTACTGTACACAAGCTTAAACTGTACTAAACTCAACATTTGGGGCAGTTTCAGTCCTCCTAACTGTACTACTGGACAGTACTGTGGCTGAAATGATAAAGACGATTTGCACTGGGAGTATACTGTAGATCCTGAACTGCGGAGAGAGCTGTACTATAAATGTGCGGCATCACAGTGTAGGCACTGTACTGTGATTAAAACTGTACTAAAACTGTGCTGTGTTACATCGATGGAAGTGTATAGTTGCAATAACTGTACAGCATAAATGCTTTGTGATATGGCAGACTGTGCTGTTTGTTTCAATTTGAGTAAAGTCTTAAGCACACTTCCAGTTCAGTTACAGCACAGTTTGAGTAAAGATTCATCTTAGATACAGCACAATTTTTATCTCTAAGATATCTTAAGTAGTTGAGCGCAAAATATATTTGTTGAACTAGATGGTTATAGCATGGATAGGAAGCATGGACCATTGGCAAAGATGACCAGAAAAGACTAGGAGTTTTCGAAAGCTGGTGTTGGAGGAGAATTCTTAAGATAAAATGGACGGACAAAATATGAACTAATGAAGTGTACAGAAGGCTAGAAGAGGAAAGGACCAGATAAAACACCATAGATATAAGAAGAACCAGATGGATTGGACACACCCTGAGACACAATGGGTTTGTGAAGAACATAATCAAGGCAAAATAGAGGAAAAAGTCCTCAGAGGAAGACCCAAGAATAAGTTCATGGACCAAATAAAGAGGGAAGGGAAGTATATAGGAAGAGATATCAGGAGGTAAGGGAACTGGTATTAGATTCAGAATGGTGGAGGGCTGCAGTCAACCAATCTTAGAATACAAGAACCAATGATTATGATAGTATTACCATGACATAGCGTGTTGCTGTAAATGCCAGGTGCGTAATTACCCACTACAATATACAGTTAAGGTGTCTTGCAGAGTACTCCATTCGATGTAGACTTAGTTTTCGGCTCAGGAAATTAACCAATTCGTGTAGCCAAGCTCTCTCCCGCGTCGACGCTTCCGTTTCGCTTCAGCACCACAGTCGCCTGTTCCTCCTTCAACTACAGTTTCATTCTCACCCCTTCTCCTCCACACGGTACGAGAATCTTTCCCCCATTCCCAACACTCCTTTCCCGATTTCGCTCGAAAGTCATTTTTCCCCCAATCATTTCTCTCATAAAAAATGGGACGGTGGGAGAAATATGAACGGCTTCGACCTTTAATCGGAACGAAGTGGGGAAATATTTCATTTAGTGTGCGACCTTTTTCGCTTCGCTTTGTTGGAAGCTGATTTATTTAATTAATCGCTTTCTGAGTCCAGTCACGTCAGCTCTCTTTTTGCCATTTCTTTGAGGATGAGACTCGGGTAGAAGTGACGTGTTTTTCACATTTTTCACTACTCAATGAAGGTTAAATTTTACAAGGGTGGCCAAGAATTGTGTTCCACCCATTTTAAGCGTTAAATTTTTCCTTGCTAATTTATTTCCAAGGAGGCTCATAGTATAACACTACCTTTTCCGTCTGTAATTAGTGTAACTAAAAATTCTACCTGTAAAATACCGTACTAAAAGTGAATCTTTATCAAATGGCGAATCGAAGTTTAAATTAACTCAATGGCGTATGCACTCTTACAGGAAGGAATTATAGCAACCATATACCCGATAATCATTCTAAGTGCTATCCCCACGTCTACACTGAGAAAATAGCGTTAATTTACGCAATTAACCGCACAGTGGCATTCATTATGGTTTTTTTCTATTTGTCCATAACATTTTCCATGAGTGTGACATGGAATGATCTAATGATGCTGTGTGGCACCAGTGCGCACTTGTGCTAAATCCAAGTACTGATGATTCATTCCTTGAATTTAATTTTTACGCAACTGCTTCATTGCCGAGGGTCGTATGCTCAGAAAAATGCGGTTACAGTCTTCAATACTATCTAACCATACTTTTGAATAAAGAATGAGAAGACGCAAAATTGATTCCAACTGTTGAGGAGTGATTTTAACTCTGTAATACTTTCATGGTTCCAACCAGATTCTCATTGGAAACAGCAGAGGGAGTTGCAAAAGTTATCTGTCGTTTATCAAGTTAAATCACCTCAAATTTTATAAGCTTGTGGCAAGACGAAAGGTTTCTGTTCCAAGCTTTCATACCTACTTAAATGAATATTGAATTTGAATTGTTATTGAATATGTGCACCATGATGTTGTTCAAATTTATCAAATTGTGGTAAATTAAGATTTTTATAAAAAAACCTCTGCATTAGACTAAGTTTCCATATCTTCTAATGAGTTGTAGGCTAAACTTTAACTAACCTAGATTACTGTATACTCTTGTGTTAATTTAACAAATATTTTTATTTTCTGCAGGAAAGAAGAGCTGGAAAATATCCCTGGGCATTGGTTCTATCGGCTATTATCATTGGTGAGTACAATATAGTATTACTACTATGATAAAGGCATCAATTTATTTCCATAGTAAATCGAAACTACGACGTGATATGTTAAAACATAATTATATGTGTGAAAAGATAGAGAACGTATACATGATATTGATTAAATAACGTCTACATATAATTGCCTGAAAATGCTAGTTACAGGCTTCACTTACGGGCTCGTGAGAGCAGAAAACCAATGCCTCAGGCTTGTTGGAAACACTAATAGAAGATAAAAATATTTCAGGTCGCAATTCAAAGGATAGTGTGTTTCATATGCCATGAAAGAGATAATACCTCACGGTCATTTTGTATTTATTATGATGACATTTTGCACGTAAATTCTGTATAAATTCATTGACAGGCACTCTTAGGATTAGGGGCATAGCGCAAATGACAGATTTGGAATCTTATGCAATATGAGCAAGAAAGAAAAACTTTTTTGTTCCACGTGAGTGAGGGAGTAAAGTATTTTAGAACCACACAGTGGAATCTTTCACTTAATATTTTCGGGTTAAATCATTTTCATTGTAGCATCTCACAATCTTATGTGAGAACTAAATATTATATAAATTTTCAAAAAATACCAATTCTAAGGCCTGGATAACGGGAGTCAACTATACACGTTTTGTAAGAGATTAAACAACTGTTTTTAAGTGGAAGTTTCAATGGACTTTATTTTAAATAAAGATAAATTATTAAAATTCTACAAATTTAACATATCTTTGCAGAAAACCGGTATAATGAACAGCTTCGAGGAATCTCGCTGTACCTTTCACGCAAATCAGTATATCATTTCAATTTTCTGTCATTTGTACTGCAAAGTTACGCAAAACCTAAAACATCAAATAGCCCACAAATGTAATATTATGGTAACGCTATAATGTGCCTAATTCGTCAGTTAAACATAATTACGCATGAAGCTAGCTACGCTAGTATTTCGTAAATGAATTGCAGTTATATTTTAATCCCGTTATCATCTTACTCTCACGTCACTCACACACTATTGTGAGCGGGACGAAGTATTTCATCCGAGTGAACAATACGGCTAGATAGCTGGTCTTGTACGAAAAGGAAAGTCTTTCTGTACTCTCTTTTTAGAGAATGCATATGTGCTTCATTAAAGACAGAAATTAAATTCAATTCTTAGAAAGATAAGAGAAGGTAGGAAGAGCGAAGTACTATTCTGATACTCCTGGGTTACTTTGTGCATTTTGTTGACTCAAACTTGGGAGGTGTTTATTATGGCAACATCATGTATTATAAGCACCACTTATTCAGTCATAAAATATCTCTTCATCGGATTTCTGCAAAGCGCGAACTAATTGAAAATCCTTGCTTTTACAGCTGAATCATATCAATGTTTACTCCGGTTACCAATAGATTCAGAACATTTTGTCTTGAAGGTACTAACATTCAGGCGAAGAGCGAAACATTACAGAGAAAAATGCTGAAACTCTTGACGCTGTGAAAAGTGCATCTACCTACTGAGCACCAAGGTTTTCTGTTCTAGGAAACTGTGATAATATAATTTTGATTAAAATGTGATGAGATCTATGAATTAAGCAAGCGCTGGGAGTGGATGTTTCGCATCTAATTACGAAAAATTTAGCGTGGGAGTGTATGGATTTGAACGTATGGTAGATTAAAAGTATTGAGGTTAGACTAAACTTGGTATCCCGCGAAAAATAGTATTGGCCCGTGGGAGGATCGAGCCCACGGCCTCCGCGTTATTAGCTTGACGCTCTAACCAGCTGATCTAACAGGTCTATTAAATGCACAGAAAAGGGTGTAAAATACAGAGTGAAATCCTAGAATGCGGTCGTTCTCTGATGGCGGCTGAATTGTGTTGTATCCTCTCAGGTGCACCAACAGGATTATCCCCCTGATCGAAAAGCTACCTTTAATAGCTCCGAAATTTGAAATATCTAAGTAATATGTGGCTAATTTTTCTCGTGCTCCAAGTATATTTTTGTAATTAATCATCACCTCGATACAATCTGATTTCTATGAAGAGATTCGGTAAATATACTTCCTTCTTTCCCCTTTCCTTTCCTTTTCTCCTTCGATTCCCCCCGATTATGCCTTCCACCTCAAGCGTTGTACTGCTCTTACAACGATAATTACATGTAGGCAATGGACATAAAGAGAAAAGGAGGGTACACCTGCTCAAAATATTGTGCGTTTATATTGTTGGTAGCAGTCTGCCCTCGGGTACTCTTCATTATTTTGTGCACTAAACACCAACCATTCGATATGTGCGGCGTATCAGACGCTTTGAGATAAACGTTTTTTTCACTTCCGCTCCTCACATTACCATGCTTCCTATCTCTCTATTCCTTACACTAGACGAGGGGTTCTTAATCAGCTAGGTATTCCCTCCGTAGGAAGATGAAAAGAAGCTCGGGTGAATTTGGAACACTATTTATTCAAAAGAGATATTATGTTGATAATTAATTTCAAAACTTTTAAGTTTATTTAATCTATTCTTTGGAGTTCAATAATGCTTATGAATCGATTAATAAATAAATGCATTATTTTCCGCTTGGGAATCAAATGATTACTCAATGAATGAAATTATGTTGTGATTTGTGGTGTAAGGAGAGAAATTAGCGCAAAAGATTGAGAACCACTGAACGCGGCGCGGCGTAATGTGTGTTCATCTTCCTCCAGCTTTTGCGATAGGAGCTCCAACATCAAAGGATCCACAATCCGATAATCACAACTTTAAAAAATTACAGTGTCTGTTTAAATTTCAGTTGGTGTGTCAATGAAACATGTGGAGTAAATCGACATGATTTTGTACGATCGAGACGACTTCATTCGTTCTGTTTACTCTTAAAATTGACGTGTTAAATTTTGGATGCCATATTGCAGTTTTATGTGTGTCCATCTATCTATCTAAGTGACATTCACAAAAAATGGGTGCATCAGTTTGTATGTACACCAGAAAAGTGGTATTACAGCCCTGCGTTACTTGAAGCGATCGTCGTAGACACCATCTTTAATGATGTTGGAATTACTTGAGTCACCGAATGACTATCTATTTTAGCGTTCGAGGGCTCATCCATCGAGGATGCGCCCTTGTACACCATTTTGGGAAGTTCTTGTCTGGAAATAATTCAGGTTGGTATGCAGCACGCTTTGCATTTGTTTTCATAGCAACTTCATCTGATAAGGAGAATTTAGAATAAATCGCAGTAATTGCATAATGAATAATTACATGTTAATGAAGCTAATAATTCGATACGAAGCAAATTGGAGCATGTTTGATAATACGTATGTACAGCAATGGCAGATCGCGTAATGCTTTATTACATTCCTAAAATGCTAATAAATATTCTAAATACGTAATCATGTCTTGTAATATTGTCACTCACAACGGATATACTCAAGTTTGCTAAAATATCATGCCCCACATTTTTTTACCCCCATAGTAACAGAAATCAGCGAGTTTAAATGGTCATCGAGAGATGCCTCTCCATTGGTCACCAAGCCTTATCAGGTGATCACGACATTACCGTATCTTACATTTGAGTGCTCTGACCAATTTAGTGGACTCTACAAGGTTAGGCTCGCAAATACCTTTCTGGCTCATCGAAAGACGTGAAAAAATGTCAGTTTCTTGGTAATTTCTCCCCTTTTTTAAACTATTCTGATTAAGAAAAAGTACTTTTCCAAACTTCTACTTCGGACGATGAAGAGATGGTCATCCTTGTGAAAACCTGTATCCATAACCAGAGTGTGAACTGGAAACCGACAGGGCATGCACACTCTAGTGAATCGCTGGATAAATGTAATAGAACTTGAAGAAGATTATGCGAAAAAATGGAGTGAGTAATTAAATGTTATAATTTTATGTGTAGAGATTTGGTTTTTATAGAATAAATAGTTTTTCAGAAAAAACTTGGAGAATTACTTTTCGAGCAACCCTCGTACACGACGTGCTCAAAAAGTTTCCGAAGTGAGCGCGCTACACGCCAAACACTTGATGAAATGAAATGAGCGAAGTTGCACTATTGAGCGGCATTCTTTGGCACTGCATCGACGTAAGTCTTTTATTCTATGTTAAGTCGTTCCCGCGCAGCAGCAGTACTTGTTGGAGTCCACAGCGGTCAGTGGTACCATTTTTGCCTCAGTGAAAATTTGGAGGAGCGGCGTGTGCACGTTTAATTTTGTTTCAAGCTAGTTAAAAGTGCCAAAGATGCTTTGGAAAATTTTATGGATGAATTAATAAGCTAGTTATAGTGTCTTTACGGGTGCAGACGATTGAAATCAGGGAGAAATTCGACTGACGAAGATTCTCGAAGTGAGCAGAAGAACTTCCTCGTCAACAGACGAAGTTCACGTCAACTCAGTGCATAAAAATCATCGGATAACAGTCAGGGAGGAGGTAGTCTACGGGAAAAACCAATCAGCAATAATTCATGAAGAGTTTTGGAATAGGCAAATCAATACACGCTGTGATGCGGGAGAGGCCTGAACTTTGGTGCGACGACAACTGACTCGCGCACTGACAACGCGCTGGCTCACATCTCTGTTTGTGAGCAAATTTTTGTCCGAAAACAGAATGATTGTGGTCTCTCACTCACTCTACTCTCTAGATGTGGCTGGGGCATACTTTCTCCCCCACTCAGATATGAAATTTACTTTGAAAGGAAGTTGATTTTACACAATGGATGACATCGAGAAAAATTGCACCGACGGAGTAACGAACATTCTTTGCTAAGCTTCCCGGAACGGACTCGAAAGGTGGAAGACGCGTTAGGGGCGGTATATGGCCAGCTAAGGAGAGTGCTTTGAAGGGGGCAAATATGAATAGATGTACCTATTGGAATAAAGTTGCTATTTCAACAGTTTGATATTTTTTTAACACACCTTGTACTACCTAAAGACCGTATAATAGAAAGTGAGGAATAACTTGTTCCGCCAAAGGAATAATTTACTACTGTAGAACTTCTTCTGTGCAATGAAGGAAATACGTCGACCAATAGTAACACTGTGCTATTTATTATCTCTCTCATCATAACCTTACTTATATTTTCAAGTAATTTCACTGTTTACTAGTTTCTTGCAACATTAGGAAATATATTTAATTTTTACGAAGATTTTAAATGTGAGATCCAAATTGAAGTATGGCAGAGAGTATATTGAATGATCGCGGATTGAAAACCTTCAGGCGGTTGAACTAAATCCTTATTTTGTTTCCAAGAGAGTTGGTTAATCACAATATCTTAGCCATATTTTTGCAATTTCCAGCCAAAGATTGTGTGTAAGGTTGCTTGCTTTGCGAAAAACTCTCTCACAGTTACGGCCATAGTTTTATTTTCAATTTCTTCTACGTGAAATACGATGCAACCTTTGCCAGAGTGGAGCAATTTATTATTCACGATGACAAACATCCCCGAGTCAAAGGAAAACGCTGCCAGTTTTTCATTTTTTCCCGTTCCAACCCACCACCGGACGAGATTTCAGAAATTTTGAGAACATCCGTTCATCCCCGAGACCATCATCCATCCCTTTCCACTTAGCTGTGCTTTCACATTCTCTTCCACCTTACAGATAGTTATGATGTTAAAAGAAAACTTTTTAAATGCAAAATCAAATTTTGCTTCTCAACTTTGCATTTTGCTGGCGGTCAAATTTTTCACAGTGAAGTTATTGCATTCAGTCAATGCTCGTACTCTTCTCTTTGCGACCACTTTTCTAGTAAACTAAATTAGTTATCGAAGTAAATATGAAATGAATTCCCTTGTTTGTTCATATGCCGTCTTGAACTGACCCTGGCATATTTCTTCTGCAATTTGAAATAATACACTTGTGAGAGAGTATTCCAGGAGAAATTAAATAGTTAGAAATGCCGTCTTAAGTAATGTGAACGCAGTGACGCTCCAAGTTAGAGTAACAGCAAAACCCATCCTCCGTCATGGCAGTAAAGAAGCAAGTAGAAGTGGATGCAAGGAGAAAATTATGGAAAGAACAATATTTCTCAATTAACGAGGATTTGATCACTATCGTGGGCGTTCTTATTTGCCTAAGAGCAAAAGCTCTTCAGCATTTAATATGATGCTGACACGTATTTTCAATTTTCAAGACAAAAGAACTCATATTCCTCTCTTACATTTAGGGTGCATTTTTGCAGAGAGATAGCTGACAAAAAGGAGATAAGAACAGTGCAAAACTAAATTCTTTGAAATACATACCATCAGAGGGCTTCTGACATTCGTGACGCACATATTTGTCATGACTAGCAGCCCTTCGCCCTTGATATTGACGTGCAGCATTGAGGTGAATTGACGCTCTGAGCTATCCAGGTAAAAATAAAAAAAATGAAAAATGTTTATCCCACAGTAATTCATCTTCCTTGTCTCTTTCTTCTCATTCTATTGCCGTCTCTTCCTCTACCTCTCTATCCCTTTCCCTCTCAGATTAAAATCGTCGTGACATATATAACTGGCATATCCATTTCCGGAAAATTCTCCCTTACTGACTATATCTGGCGTACCTAGATGAGAGGTATATATTTATTATAGATTAGCAAAAGCCAAGAAAACATTCATATCGAAAAAACAGCAGTAGTGTTAAGAGAAAATAGGATTACCAATACGATGGTCTTATTTGAAGACATTCGCATTAAGATTTTCACTATGCGAGACTCACTGGTCCCCTAGCTTTGATGAATGAGTCCAACAAAGTTACACCTCTAGCTAGAGTTAATGGTATTGGTGGTAACTTGGCGGAATGCCTTAATAAAGGAATGAATAATTATTTAGTTTTCCACGAAAGATTCCTGATGATGTCGCGCAGCGATGAAACCCGGGTCGTAAGAACGTAATAAATCTTTTATGGAAAATTGAGTAATTCATCATTTAATTACCACTAGCTACGTCAAATATTTTTAGAACACATGTACAGTTACCTAATAGGTAAAAAGAGGGACTACCTATTCTCAATTCCACCCTTGTAAGATCGTACCCTCACATTCTCTCAGCTTAACAAGCGTCCTTATAAGGCACCCATATGAAGTTAATTGACATTTATTAAGTCCCTCAAGTACTGTAATGGCGCAAGTAAGGCAGAATGAAACCTTTCTCCGTCACAATATCCACTTCCGTCTCTCCCTCTCTTTTTCAACTATATTTCCCCCCCCTCTTTCTCTGGCCTGTCTCTCTCCCTCTCTCCACAAACCGTCGAACGAGGAAACTACTCGCATCGAAATCGCTCCTTTGACGTCAACTAAACGCCTCGTGCCTCTCTCTCCCTCGTGCCAGCCTCTCTCCCCTTGACGAACGGACGGACGATGGCAGCGGTATCATGACCACAAAACACACACGAGGCCAGACGGAAAGTGGAAGGATATGAGAAGCAAGAGGGAGGGCTTGGCTAGAGTTATGGAAGTCCGGGCGACGGGTCGATTTGACTTTTTTTCCCTCTTTCTCTCTCATGCCCCTACAAATTTTTATATCCCGCATATCTCCTCGGCTTTGCATGTGCGCGGTAGGGCATGGCAGGAAGTTGGAAGGGTTTAAGGGAGCCGGGGACCGTTGCTATGTGGAGCTGTTCTGCATCATCTACGTTGTATACCTCTTTTCAAATCTACACTGGGAGGTGGAGCAGGGGGCGTTAGGTCGCCTGCCACTTTTTTGTCGTCTGAATCGGAAAAGGAAATTATTTTTTTACTTGTGCACATCTTTCAAATCAGAAAATAGGATATCCGGATGGAGACAGCTCTAAAATGTTAGCGGGATGGTCCATTTCAACTAAAACTAGAATGAATTTGTCCCTCACTGGATAAAGTAGGTTTCGTACTCAAGCTATATACCTTTACTTCATTATTAATAACTCACTCCACATGAAAGTTCCAGCATTTTTTTTTTTTACCTTTTAGCACTACTTGCCAATCGAATTTATAATACTAACTAGTGTTTGTATCTTAAATAGTAAACGGCATGGTAGCATGTTCGTCTACGTAGCACTCTCCTAGTTTCTGGTCTGACCACGCATTGCTATCCTGGCTGCTATTGGCCTGCGAATAGCGACCGGGGAAAAGTGTGCGGTACCGATTTGAATTGGGAAGAGTGCTGCATGCCTGGTGTGGAATCACCCTGTGCCACGCACCATAGCAGTGGTGTGTCCAGTATTTCTTAGATTTAACTTCGTGGCCATGGATTAAAGCAAATATTAGATAGTATCTTGACGCACGAAAGAAAATTCGATTTTCATTTGAAAAATGATGCACTTAACATGGCTATACTCACGAATTATCGTTTAATTGTGAACAATACTGTGCTCTTATGGTGGTTTTAATTCCCAATTTACATTTTTATAGGGAAAGCATATGGTACCGCAACAATTCCGCCACTAACTAATACCCATGTCTTTGGCGTTTTAACTGAGTCCACTCATGCATCATGTGTCGATAGTACATACCATTGGCATCTATATTGCCATATGCTGCTGTGCCATATTCTCCATCTATTCTCTTCTTTAATCTATTTTTCATAACAAATGACTCATATATTATAACTTGATTATTTTCCGTGAATCTTTCCACTTATACTTTCCGGTTTTCCATCCCCTTCTAATTACCGGTACAACTGAATATAACGGGTTTGGGTATCATCTTTAGATAATGACACGATTGACATTGAAAAGATTTTTGATTTTCGATATTTCGGTACGACTATGATGCGAGCATAATCTATGGTTTGCACCCCGCATAAGAAAAGTGCTGGTAGGGTCCTTCGCCCATGTTGGCTAATATTGATGTGGGTGAATATATTCACCAATAATGTCTATCGAACTCCGATGTCGCAGCGCACTGATTTTCATGCCAAGCAAAAGATTTCATCTGTATCGACTACGCATAAACAAAATAAGACTTCATAGAGCGACCTAAGCGGCAAAATAAAAACACTCGAGTGATATAATAGCCAGTAAAATTTCATGTGATCTTTTCCATTTCAAACTGTGGTCCTCATGCCGTCTTTCAATAAGAGTTGCCTGATGCCGACACCGGGTTTCTCTCGATCTTTCTCCCGTTACCCAAATCACCATTCCCTTTCCATTCTACCCACCTGTCCTTAATTTCGCAAATGACCTCAGTTGTCGGTCGCCATCCCAAATAACCAACCAACCATCAGTAGGCTACCGTAATCTTGCTCTTTCGCCATGAATGCCAATGTGAGAAAGGGTTCGCAGCCGGGAACATTGCTGTGTGGAGTGAGGAGGGATGGGACTGTTGTGAGGATGAGGGCGAAAAGGCAACTTTGATGGCCGGGTTACAATCCTCTATTTATCTTTGCTCAATTCACCTCCATCCGACCTCCAAGTCCCTCTTGGATCCTCTCGGAAGGGAACAAAAGGGGAGGAGGTGGAGGAAGGTTGAGGAAGGGAGAGATATGCCAAGGGAAGGCATCCGTCCTGTCAAAATACTCGATTTGGGGCAAGCATTTGGGGAGCGGGCTTCCCTTTGAACTCTTATACTTGCAATCATAAGAACGCACAAAAGTGGAAACATTTTGTATACAGTGATCTCGATAATGTTAAAAAAAATGCAGATATTCCCTGGTCCTAAAAAAAGTGGGCAGAATATCCTTTAGGTCCACGGTCAGTTTGAAGAGAGGTAGCACAGGAATAAATAAAAAATGATTTTGAGCGAGTCATGCAGTCTTTATAATTTTAATATAATTTATAATAGATGTATACATACGAGAGTCCTTTGGTCGCATTTTCTAATAACTGGTTGAAAGCTTACCGCAAGATAACGTAGCTTTTACCTCAGCTCAATATTTCCTAAGAGTTAAGGTTAAATTATATATGACTCATACATGATGCATCAGACAGTCGGTTTATGGACGTAAGCGTTATCGATGGAAGAGTGAGTCATCGAAGGTTTTAAATGGAAAAATATTTAATCAGAGATAAATAAAACTGGGTCTTAAAGTAACAATGTTTCGAGTGGCGTTGAATTGATACTCATAAAGTGGTTACTTCTGTTTCTACTACCACTTATTTACTTCTGGTGAATAAAATTTTGAGCTAGTTTTATCGATAACAGTGTGATATCAGGTGAGGATAATCATATAAATTACATTAAATTATATAATATCATGAGGGAATCTACAACCTACAATAGGCATCCCTTGAAATTTTACCGTGGTTGAAGTAATGGTGATGGCAATGGTAATTTTTTACCTGAATGATAACTGAGATGAAAAACTAACTTTCTATTTTTACGTTGTTGAGTAGGAAAATGATTACTCAACAAAAACTTCTGTACTTAGATGGCATCAGAGTAAAAAGTTATTTGAAATAATTAGAATTTGAATAATTTGAATTGTTTCAAATCATGCCACATTGTTTAAATAGTATTTTCATTTATACTTAGAAATCACATGCGACAGAGCACAAATTATTAATCGTCCATGGATTTCGTTGGAAGAGTAAATTTTCACGAACAGTCGGCTGGTACATTATTTTAAACAGGACTTGAAAAACATTAGAAATCGAAAAATAAACAATGAGAGTACATTCTCTCACTCGTGGGCATCGCTTAACGTAGTTTTTATAACGATTAATTCATTCAGATATCCAGGCACGTCCATTGTGGACGTCGTGCACAACACGGCATGGAGTCACTGCCCTGCGTTATTATATTTTCACACGCCGTGGTCCTCATTACAGCCAAGGGTACTAGTCCTTCCCCCGTTCTCCCTAAGTATCATATCGTACCCTGGTGAGAAGACCACGAGGCTACGAGAATACTTTCCCAAAAAGATCAGTATCTTTCTCCTCTTCTGGAAAATAAGGTTGAATGGTGGATGGACAGCTTGTGTTCCTGAGCCCATTCAATCGTGACGGAGGCAACAAACGGCTGTGCGTGGGACTCGGCCAAGATAGCGGGACGGGGCGATGGGTAGGGGCGAGGAGGCCCGGTTCCGGGGGCGGGCCATGGAAGCGGGGGGATTGTGTGGGAGAAGAGCGATGTCCCGCCACGCCGACCTCTGCCCCCCGCATTTTTCCATCCTAAGATATGTCGGACGCTGCCTTTATTTTTGACCGGACCACCAATTCCCTCGCAACACCAACCCTCAGTCAGACCGGCAAACCACCATTTCCCTTCCCCCGCGTTGCTATTTACGGAGTTCACGAAGCCGGGTCGGTGTCCCACACCCCTCGCACTGATCTTTCCTCCTCTCTCCCCCCCTTGTTTGGCCCACTCAACGAGATGGATGCCCTCACCCCTGCCTAGAGTTCCATCTCTTGAAATAGGGACGGGCGATGTTTAGGCTTTAGTATCGCGTGTGGAAGGCTGTGATGATGATTAAGTTTTCTGGACTTAATCGGTGGAGTATTTAGCGCTCTATGAAAGTAAACCCCGTTCAAATACTCTACGACTTCAAATGGCTGCTTCGCCTGTTGTGTCATAATCTGTTAGCACAGCCTTTGGAACTAATGAAAAATGTGCCACTTAAACTATCTGACGAAAAATTTTCATTGACAGCATAGATTTAGTTGAACATAATTAAGTGTTGTGATAATGTACAACTACGATACCTAGGTCGTCAGTGAAAATTGAAAAGCAGTTTCATCGTTAATTAGCACGAAAAGATGCCAGAAACGATTACGTTAATTATTCAGAACATTTGTACAAGTAGTAGAGACTGGTTTTCATTGAGTAAAGAGTTTCTATAGCAACAACGAATCATTGTGTTCATTGAGGTTGTGTTGCAAATGACTCGATTCATCTTACGGCATCGACTTAAAATGTGTGATGCAATATATTGAGAGATATCGATCTTTCCATTGCGTCTCATGTCGTACTTTATTCGTATTTACTTAGTGAACCAGGCTTCACAATCCCACGCGTGTCACAAATCCACGCCGTCGCAAAACTCGAAAAATATTTACCCTTAATTAGTTTCATGAGTTGCTGCACTGCCCCCGGAGCAGTGAATAATTCAAAATACGCCATATGGAATGCCTTAGGCGGTGAATGGCTCCCCTTAAAATTTCAGTTGCGGCGGCCCATTGCATTATTTCCCCATTTCATCACAAAATCTTGGTTTTCAAATCACATGTGCGTCGCAAATAGCATTGAACCGCATGCGTATCCAACATTTCATAAATGTTTGCTGCATTTACACCTCATATCCATATGTATCAATGACGCATGATTTCTATCATCGCAGTTTATCGCATATCTCGTAGAAAAGTTAAAATCCGCAGTTATCAATCCAAAGAACGGTTCGCTGCAGCCCTACATTCTATTCTGTTTTCAGCAAACTGCTTTTTTCCTACGTTGGTAATTCCTTCATTTGTTGCCTCTCAGTATTTGTTCGTTACGTGATCTTCCGTAATAGTTCACTCCATTTCTCTCTCAATTATTGACGAGTTAAAGTGGCCGGAGGATTTGTGTCCCTGAATACTTCCTGTAGCTTGGTCTTTTCTAATTCGTAGACTTTTCATTAAATACCTTTTCTCTCCAACTCTTCGTAGGACCTGTGCATTGGTTATTCTTTACGTTCAATTCACCTTCAGAATTCTTTCAAATATTTTATTTTAGTTTTGTCAATATTTCCTGCTTTGCTGCTGTTATTTTTCCACTTTCAATTCTTTATAACGACATGTTTCTCAGGGATAGAAGGATTAACTTTGCAATTCTTCTATCCCTGATATCAAGGAATTCCACCAAGTGAGGTCTGAAACCAGCGTTGACATGTTTCTCATCAATCTTTTAATCAAGGGGTCACTTCATTCCCTGCTTGAGTTTTTACTACATTATTTTGGAGGAAATAACTCCTTTGCTTGGATTACACTGCTTGCAATATAATTCTTGCGTAAAAATTATGCTTTCTGGATTTTCTACGTAATCTCCATATCTAAATAAACCTTGCTTCACTCCTCGTGCTCTGTGCGATGTCAGACATGCGATGTCTGACATCATCCCTTAATTTATTACAATGTCTTACATTTTTTCACGGATAGTTTCCTGATATCCCCAGCCGTACGCCTGTGGAGCGGCTCGTAGAGTAGTATGTAGATGTGGAAAACATTTCTCTGAGGCTCACAGTAAGAAGACCGAAACGTTGAGCTCTTTGGAAATGGACAATGCGCAATGACTCCAGAAAACCTCATTCATAATTGATTTAAGGTAGAGCGAGAGTCTTCATACCAAAATCATTCCTTGGCCTCCTACCAGTGGCAATCTTACTTCCCTGGCAACAAAAATTTTCCACTCGGTCAGTTGTTGACGTACAAATCTCAGCAACTTTGCTATTTTGATTTGTTTTCCGATTAACCAATTTTTTTGTCATTGATACCTTTAAGAATAAAAATAATAAAGAATAATAATAATTAATTACTTTCTTCTTAAAAATAAATTAGATTTCAGTTTAACAAAAAAATGGGAAGCTTTAAGTTACCTGTGTGGGGGTTACCAAGAATTTCGTGCAAAGGAATATTGCAAAATATTTCAGTTTTATATGGTACTATACACCATTGATATAAATTTTACTAGGTTCCTTTCAAACAAACAATTTCATGTACTCTTGCAAATAGTATTTCAATATCATTATGTTCAAATAGCCATTTTTAACGTGATTTTGATAACAATGAACTTAGTTTTAACTTTTTATAAATTTTAATTTTATCTGCCATTAGAAGTAGATTAAAGATTTTTGAGGCAATATAAATAACACTTCTCTGAAATAAATTCAAATTTGGCCTAGGGGATCGGAGATCGAGTTGAAGCGATGGTCGCTTATGCTGCCGAGACGATTGCCATTCAAGAGCCCGCTACTCAAAAAAAAGTTTGTTAACACTTTATATACAAATGAGTACCTTAAGGTAGAATTTGTAAAGTGCACAAAAGTGGAAGTGTGTGGTGAAATCTATTTTTGAAGTAACTGTTCTTAAGAGTTCATTTTGTAACACCATAATAGGTTTAATGAAACACTTGTTAACGATACCCCTAAAAACCAATCCATAACATTTTAGAGCAAGCCAGTGCAAAATATATATGCCTTAAAAAGATAATGGTCATTTATTGCGCAAGAAGTAAAAATTGATTAGATATTGCCTCGTTTAGATATAGATGTTGATGCTACACCATCGATATGCTCACGATACATATTCAATTTATTAAATACGGGTTTGACGCGGTCGTCATATCGCCTTTCTTTCACACCGGCGGCGAAGTATCGTATACGATGTCTCTCGACTGTGGCGCATGGCGGTCGATACATAGCAATAACGCTCAGTCCTCCCTCAGAGCCGTTTCCCCAACTCTCCCTCGACGAATTTCTAGACCTCCCTCTTATTCGAATCACCGCCACCCCCTTGCTTGCCGCTTCCACAACCCTTTCTTCCTCGTCTAGAACTCTCTTTTAACCCCCCTCCCACTCCCCCCGGCCCTTTAAGCGCAGAAATTAGTGTGTTTGGAAGGATGAGCGACATCGTCGCTGCGGCGTATTCCTTTTGCCTTTGAAGTCTCCACTTCCCCGTGTAGGTAATCCTTCGACCTCGGCACCATCACAACACTCCCCACCGTTGCTCCCTTTCAATCCCAGCATACCCCACCAAACATCACCACCCTCCCTCCATCCCACAGCCCCCACCGTTCCCTCTCTCGCCCCCTCTTTCGGATTTCTCATTTCCTCCCTCCTCGCCTTCCTCTAAGCCCTTCTCTTATCCTTCCGATTCCGTTGGCTCATTCCGAAAGCCTACATCCCCTTGTCCCTTGCTCTTCCGGCGTCACCCGACAGACACGGATATCCCAGGAGACTCTTGAGTTTTCCTCCCATCGCAATCCCGCAGCACATATCCAAAACCTCCTTACAGAAGACCATGGGTTCAAGCACTGGCAGAGGTATTTCAGCGGAGGGCAATCCTTACTTATGTATATATTCCTACAGTTTGGAGAGCGCTTCCCTTGCAGTAAAGGATACTGGTGAAAGAATAGCCGCTAATGTGTAGCATTTTGACACACGACCTGGCTCTTTGCTGGCGTGTGAGCTTCTCCAAGTTCTCTCAGGCTTCCGTCCGCGAGATAGGGTTCATGATGGCAGCCGTTTCGGCACTCGACTCGAGCATCGTCCACAGTGCAGAGGTGAATCGTCGATCCAATCACTCGGGTAGAAATCTGATGGAACTTTCAGAAATGTATCATTTCATGAGTATGATATAAAACTCATTAATGCCTGTAGTAGACGGGTTGCTATTCTGACTATGACACTGGCTGTCCATCCTGAGAATCCAAGTTGGAATCCCAACAATTGCAGTAGGTTGTTCTGGGAATCTCGGTCCCCACTTTTGGGCCATTTGGACGGCATTTTGAGTGTAGTACTATAAAAAGCGCTTTAAAACTGTTCACGCCTTGACTACCTTCGTTGGGAGACGGCTAATTCCGTCACTGGGTGTCTCTCCATCCTAAGTTTTTCTTTCTTTCTTCATCGTCTCTCCATCTTTGTTTCTCTCCACCCTCCCAGTTCACCGTCCCTCAACCCGGCTATTATATTGGGGAAAATAACCAGAATTCTCGGCTGCATCCCAGAGAAACCAATCAACAAATATTTCACAAAATTTCGTACCTTCTTAACTAAATAAAATGCTCTTTTTGATTGATAAACGCTGATATTGGCCCAATTTCATTTGCTTTCAAACGACGCTCGGTATGTTACATCGAATGGAATCACATAGGTCGGTACTGTCAAACCAAATACAAGATTTCAATAATATAGCACCTCCTTCTCCACATCTCCCGATACTCCCCACCTTCGGCCTTCTCTAATCCTTCCGATTCCGTTCGGAAAGCCTAGATCCTCGTGTCCAGCGCTCTTCCGGCGACATCTCCTGACAGATGGGGAAGTTCCAATGGAGACTCCGTCGCGCTACAATCCGCGAGCATATATCCTGAGTAGCCGGCATTAGTGCTTCCGGTTTCCGATTCATTTTTTTAAGCCAAGCATGTCGTCCTGCACGCTTGGGAGACACGCCTCTGATCCATCAAACCCATTCCACCCGCTTGGCGGCCGATCCATTGCAATTGCTTTCGAGCCCGTGCAGTTCAACCAAGGTCAAGAAATGCCTTATCGGATGCGCTACGAGCTCTTACCCGTAGCTCCTATTGCCTTGCAATGCTTCCTGTTTTCGTGTTAAATGAATAAGTATTAAGGGAATAAACCATACAGAAGTAAACTACAATTGGAATTTGTTTGCTACGCGCAGAAGTTACCCAATTAGTTCCGGCGCTGAGAGTATTTTTTATGCTGTCGGTACTTTAAATCTTTAAAATATTTATGGGCATAATGCAACCCACAGATCTACTAGTATGGAATCTATTCAAAGCTGCAATCAGTATCATCATCAAATGGTCTAATTTAGACCAAAAAAGTGAAATTTGTAGAAAATTATAACTTTATATGCTTGTTAACCACATTACTTGAACCGAGAAACACTCACGGTAAACATTTGCAAATAATATGAGACTTATGATTGACTGCCGTCTTCTTGGAACAGGGTATCTAAGTAATAACAGCACTTATTTGCTTCTACTCTACCTTCTTCTGCTATCTTAAATTTTCACAACTCGAATTGAACAATCTAGTGCATGTGTAACTGGAAGTAATAGGGCTATTTAAATAAGCTATAAGTGAAAGCTTGTCATTATTCTTTTACATCATAAAGTAATATTCCTCGGTGGCTGTGATTATAAGTGATTGGTAAAATAGTTTATTTCTTTGAGGAAAAGCCATTAGTGAAATGTTTATTTGATGAGTATGAAGTCGCACAGGGTAAAACTAAAATTGACTTCACATTGAATTAGCCCTGATTGGAAACTCGTTCATTCACTATCTGGTGGAAACTCATGCATGGGGCAATCCAAAATAACCTTAATGGACCGCGGTACTAGGCCATTAGGTCGACGCTCTAATCATCCGGTCTAACGGGACCGAATCGAAAATATGAGAAACCTTTCACATATTTTCCTTCGCAAGCATAGGCTCAATAGGCAAAATAAACATATCGTGGTACAAACCTACCTTTAAAAATATCGAAACTGTCTTGAAAATTCTCCTTTTTCAATAAAGGTACTGACTAAGGAGTAATTTCGAATTTGTATGGTGGGTATAAATTCAATATTTTGCTGTCTCACCTAATGCAGAGCCGTTACATCAAATTGAAAAATTACTTTCTATTTGATGTTCAAGTGTTTCTGAGGAAAGTTTCATTTAATTTGATTAGAAATCTACATAACCCCACTAGGCAGATTCTAAATACTCTATTTCCCAAATAATACCTTCCCATAAACGATGGATTCTGGTAAGTAATGGTTAACGGGGGGTGCAGATGTGCGAGTATTTCATAAATAACTGCATCTGTAATCATACTTTCACTAAGTCATACTATGGAGAAGGCGATGAATCATTTCCTCGACTGGATATTTTAGTTACAGAGGGCATGGATAAAAATAGGATATATTCCCCATTCAGAGCACGTCGGGCATAAAGGGGTATCATATTTTGATATGTTTCTGCACAATTTATATCACATTTGTCGCATAATTTATTATTAATAAACGTTTGGTGAATACAATCTATTTTTAAGGGATTCAAATACCGGTTTCTGTGCTCATTTGTGTGCATGCTTCAATAGACGATGGAGATAAAATCCAATTAAGTCTTTGGTTTTCAAACAGAAAGTAGAGTGATTTATTAAATTCGTATACTCGATTTCCTGGTACAACTCATAGGCTCAAATTTGTGGGACGGTTATTTGTAGCATTACATCCTTATTATAAATTCATTAGCGGTATTTGCGTAGCCATGAAAATTCATAATGTTCTCATTGAGTCCCTATTGACTGGAAAATCATATAGTGCAGTGATGCATGTTACGACTCAACGATGTCATGTATTTATGGTAATGCATTCAATATGTTGACATGTATTAGTTTCCCACAGGAAGTGGTATTTATGGTGGGTTAGTATAAAAACGTTCTAAAAAGACTATGGGCTTTGCTATTAGGACATAACTATTTTCTAGATCGTGAAAACAATAGCCCAGGGGGTCGACTTGGTGTGGTGGCTAGATAAATGGTTAACTATACGGATGGCCAGGGTTTAAATCCCAGCAGAGTTGAATGTTATCCATTGGAAACCCTATCCCTAATTGAGTGTCTTGTGGAGGGCACTTAATGTACAGTACTCTGTCTGTCTGATGAGGCGCTAAACCGTGGTCCCCTTAGTGCCTTTGTTAAGAGCAGACTAATGCCGACGCCGGGTTTCCATCCACCCTTCCTCCCATACCTATCCCCTATGGCGCAAATGACCTTAGCCATCCGGTCGTCTCCCCAAATATCCAATCCAATAAAAGTAATTATTACCCACGTTATTGGTTTATTGTAAGATTAGCTTGCGGTTTTCAATTTAAACTGGTGTGATGGCGGCTCAGCGGTAAAATAGCTATGGGATAAAAAAAACTACTAAGCGGAAAAATTGAATTTTTTTCGCTGACGGTTAAATCCAATAATATGCGTGACTTTTTGCGAGCGCCTTTAGTAGCCACCAAAGTACTAGATACCTAAGTAGCTATTGAAGAATTTTCTTCTTCAGATCACTTACTGTTTATGTTTTAAGGAGGATTGGATGGGCATGTCATGTATAAATGAAAATTTTGGTAATTATAAATAGTTATGAGGTGTGGAAAAATTATCAAAATGTGGGACATAGAGGACAGAGAAAATTGTTAAGCTATCCGTTAGGTGTTTGGGTAGTACTACAAAACCTGAGCTCATTACTTTATCAAGTGATTTTATTATTTAGTCTTATTTAGTTCGATTAATTCTACTTACAGTTGGTCTCCACGAATTCAAAAGGCCAATGCTTTTTATTTCGTCGCTAAATTCATTGGTCTAGTCTGTGGAGGGGTTACCGAAACAGCCAATCCTAAGCACATTAGCCTCAGGGCATGTTTCCGAAATCCTCCATTTTCCTGTCGTTATTGAAGATTGTATAGTCATTAGGGAGCATTATTTACAGCTACGGAGGCAAGAGATCCACGAGACTCGGGTTGAGAGAGCGGAATTTCCTGATAACACCAGCGAGAAATTTTATACTTACAGGGCAGTGCAGCAAAGTAAACGAAAACCACTTTCATTTGAAAATAGCATGTAGGAAGGAAGGAGATAGAAAAGATATCGCCACTAAGAAAAGAATTAGGCCCAAATGTCGGAAATTGTAGTAACCATCTTCACTCTAAGCTTGAGCTCAAGGAATGCGTCAAAAGTAGGTATTTTGGCTGTTGTATCGAGTGTGTCCGCACTTTTCATAACTTTGTTTCGTTCATTAAAGGCCTTTCAAAGGCGTATGTTACTGGAGCAACAGCGACTCTTAGCATATGAGAGGTGATGATAAGTTCTCCATCGATTACCAGGTAAACACATCCATGCAATCGTGAAGCATACAAAGAGGAGCAAATTTGAAAAAACCGGAATGGTATCTACACCCTTACCTACACCCTTTGGTATCGCGCCGATAACTCTAAACAAAATATCGATGGGCCTGTGATTGAATCCTTGTATAGGAGTATCATTTTTTTTCTCTGTAAGTTTCACGCGTTTGTGTGGTCACTAGCTAGCAAATTCGTGAATGCTACCGCGCGGCCATTTCTAAACTTATTTGGAAGAAATTCTTTCTACTGTTTAAGAGACATCTTAACTGTATTGAGTGAGTGATGAGAGTATCAATTGATTGGCCCTTTTTCGGGACTCCTTTCATGCAAATGATACACCGTAATTCTTGTGAGGCCTTCAGTAATCGTTCTAATATCTATCTTTATGTTTAGTATTAAATCTTAAGTACTCTAAACACATGCTGTATTCTGACGAGTTGCAGATTTATTATCATTGTCATAAGATTGAGTTGAATGATGCAATCACCTATGTAAACCATGATGTTAAAGCCATCAGCTCATGGGCTGTCAATATCAATTTTGGGCTAAACTGCAACAAAACAAAATCAATTGTACTTGGTACCTCAAATTTACTCAGAAATGTGGATGTAAATGCTATACCAAAGATAACAGTTGGTGACACCGAAATATCATTCTCAAATTGTGTTAAAAACCTGGGTGTCACAAAGATGTGTAACTTGTCTTGGCAGAATCATGTGCTAGCCATATGCAATAAGGTTATTATGATCCTCTACCAGCTCAAAACTCAAAAAACCTTTTACAACTTCACACTCGTAAGCATCTAGTATCTACACTCATTTTCCCTCACATTGATTATTGCTATCTGGTTTATCAAGATCTAATTGAAGAGCATAATGCAAAGCTCCAATGCCTATTAAATATATGCGTAAGGTTTACTTTCAACATAAATAAAGATGATCATATTTTCCCTTATTTTACCCCTCTGGCATTGTTGAAGGCAAAAACCAAGAGAAAATACTTGCCTGGTACATTCCTGTATTGTCTTTTTAAAAATGAGCAACCCAGTTATCTGAAGCAATTTTTTTCTGTTAGAAATAATAAGTCAAACATATCGACTAGAATGGCTCCTGATTTTCTTATCACCCCCAAACATAGAACGGCCACTGATCAAAAATCTTTTTCTGTTGTCTGAGTACGATTATGGAACAGTGTTCCAAAGGATGTATAGGATTTTGTCTCTTTGCCTGTATTGAAGCAAAGATTTTTTCGTTATATACGAGCCCTTGAAAGAGTGTAACTTCTGTTGTTTTTTTTCTTGTGTGTTCTCTTATTATTTTTATTACAAAATTATCCGCCCATCCCTATAAATTTTTGTCATTTTTGTGAAATATGAGCTCTATGTATTGTATATATAGTCCAAGAGTAATAAATCATCTTATTATTATTATTAATGGAGGTCTGATTCACTCATATTTATGGTATGAAAATAAGAATCTTTTTGTAAATATTACTTTTTCTCTTTTGATTATACTTCTATTGACTATTGGAAATCATCATGGCTTTTGCATCTTTATTCGTCCTTCTAAAAAGTGCAGTGGAGCTGCAATTGAACCAGTTTTGTTCCTTGGCTAAACAGGAAATTTTTCTTCTTCTTCTTCTGCTTTGCTTCACTTCTAATTTTCTTTAAATGATATTTATCAATATGTGGTACTTCAAACATCCTTACTATTACTAAAATACGGAAATTTTCTAATTTTGATGATTCTTATGGTTAATTTTCAAATAAAATTTCCCTGGAAAAGTTATTTTTATTCCTGTGGATCTCAATAAATAAATTAATTCTTAGCAGACAATCTTATATAGCTTGTTGTGTTCTTTTAAGCTAAACGTTTTCTGTGAAAAGATGATCTTTCTTCCTTTTTACATTCTTATTGTTCTTGAAACACTTCCCCAAAACTAGTTGTTTGTGAGCGACCTAGTTCTTGCTGCACTCGTGGTGAGAAGTTCCCGGAGTCGTCGCTGCGGTTGACGCGAGGACGCCGAGAAATTATAATATGACACTGGCAACTTCCTCTCACGCCGCCAACCCATTATCCCGTCAACTCTTCCTGGTTCGTTGCTCTCCCGTTGTTAAAGTACTTCCTTTTGTATCCCCCAATCCTTTGCGACTTCTCTCTTATGCAGGTCCTTATTGGTTCTTCTCTTTTTCTCATCTTTGTCACTGCTTTAGAGAAAAACTCAGGCAGAGCTGGGAAGTACTTCAAATTCATATTCTTCAAATGTGTCCATTATTTATTGTTGAACTACACGTAAAAAATATTTCGTATTTCAAATGAATATCAGAGAAATTTTCGCTACTATAAAATACTGAAGAGAAAAGATGTTTTGTTTAACCGAAGTGGAGAGGCATTTCGTTTTGAATTATGATATAATGTCACTATAGTCTATATAAAATAAAAAAATTGTCGTAAATCGGTGGATGTGGTCTTTTTGTTATTGACATGCGCTGGGTCATAACTCTAAAAGGGGATTTATGCAAATATCTCCAACAAGGATTTTTCGGAGTTCTTCATTCTGTCCGTTGTGCCAATGTCTCCAGCAGTCAACTTCCGATAACATCGCGGATAGAAGTTTAGGGATTTTCTCTATGCAGAATTACTGGCACTGGGTACTGTGACGGTGACATGCTGAACCACTTTTTTCCATAAGATAGAAATGCAGATGACTCGTAACAAAGGGCTGGCGTAATGGTTCTATTTCTCTTAAATTTGATTCATTATGGTTACCTTGGCTCAAAGCGCTTAGGCTGTACCCCCTACAGTAGTAGCTCCTTGAAATCGTCATGTATTGATGAATCGTCCTGTTCATAAAAAAACTTAAAACTAAAAATCATCGTAAAACTGCATTTTTGCGAAAAAACATTGTTCTGAAATAGAGTGATACCCACTTGCTACAATATATCAGCCCACTAAAATAGGTTCCAAACACATTTTCTTGATATGAGAAGGAGTTCCACTAAATTGATAGCCTGGAGAAGATTATTTTAAAAGCATGAATATCCTGTTACCTCGGCCAAAGTCCAGCATTCTTAAAATAGGAATACCCACTTGAAGATTAGTATAATTGTTATTGCATTAAGAATACTTTCTTACCGCTGGAAGAATTTTGTGGTCTCAAATTAAGAATAACGAAAATATTCTCGCATTCAAATTCTTGAGCCTAATAACTTTCAGGCTGTTTTCTCTGGATATGTGACTTCCGACTAACAGAATAGTTATCTTCTAAAAACAAAAATCTCGTCTTCAACGTCAGATATAATAATATTTTCCGCTTCATTACAGAATACACTACTTTCACTGCGGTGTATGAATTCCAAAGTCTTGGATTATAGACCTCGTCTTAGCTTCAAATTTCTTAATAAGGAATCCATATCATAGACTTTTGAAATGCAATTTCTGTAAAACGTCAATACTTAGTCGAATGAGTGTGCAAAAAATTATCGGAAGGAATAAAAAAACTGCGCATTTTGAGGGGGATGAGTCATTAAATCATAGGTTGATGGGGTTTGCAGCACTGTTCCTACTCAAATTTGTGACAGTGCAAGTGACCAAATACTATTAGCATTAAAGTGAGCATAAAATAGGTAATTTTTAACTGGGGTATTTTGAATAAATATGTAAATGCCGTAACTCAGCAGTAACAAGGAGAAAAGGCTTTAGGGATCTCCTGATGGTATAAGAAGAAGAGAAATTAAAGGCAGTATCGTTCTGGGTTGAACTGGGGTAAAGAGGGTATTAGGCGTAGGGAAGGCTTTGCGTGACTGTGAACTATCGAACAACTATTCATCTAGTAAGAGAGAATACGAGGATGAGTAATTCTGCCACTGAATTCTTGCTGATATTTTTTAGGCTTAGCCTTTTCCAGTTTTATTTTTATTTTTCTGTTGGCTGGTCTCAAACTTGGTTTGATAAAGCCTTTTTCGGCTATTTACCGAAGTATTTCTTAAGACCGCTTTACACGGTACATTTTATTGTACAAAGGAATGTATCATACAATGTACAATAAACTGAATGGAGTTAAAGTAGGTTCTATTTCCCGTCAAGTCATTTAGACAATCATACAATTTGCTGCTTTACACGGTGCAATTTCCTTCGTGAAGGAATTCGTACATTCATTTGTACAATAAAATGTACCGTGTAAAGCGGCCTTTATGGAGATGCTTTTAAGCGTTCCACCCCTGTAGAGGTATTCTAGTCTCGCATCAATTCTTATGAATTAAATTTATGTGCTTATTAAAAATTATAGGTTTTAAATGAAGATAGCTCTACAAATTTAAATTCTATTTAACTTGTGAACTCATTCGTTGTTGGGTTATTATTTAAATCCCTTTCATTGTGAACTTCATAGGTTTTTATTCTGATTACAATGTAATTTATTATTTTGAGTATTTTGAAATATTTGTTGGTGTTCGGATTTTGGCATTACGGTAAATTTTTGTGTAATTTACACATGAAAAATATCTCATATACAAGTTTTAGAGCGATTTGTCCGTTCTTGATCTCAAACGTCTCTTTGTGGAAATAGTGCTCAAATCTCAAATTTTAATTAGTAAAATGATTTTGTCTCCATACATTTCAATTAAAGGTAGTTGACCATGTTTTTGGCACCATGTATGTACTATTATAAAGGTAATGAAGCATGCACGGCATAGAAAATATGGCTGGTTAAAAATTAAAAATTATGGACATAAAGAATTAAGTAATTCAAAATGTTCGTATTGTAATTCCATTAGGAGTGGAAGCGAAAGGAACGAGTCAATGTATAAATGTAGTCGTGAAAAAGAATGCACGTTAAAAAACAAACACGATGGACCTAACGATGGTGGTCTAAATCGCTAGCCCCCGGAAAAAAAAACAGCCAAGCAGTTTATATGATGCGCTAGATAGGTGTTTTCAGCTTTTAGTACAAAATAGCGCGTAAGGAAAATTTTCTTCTCTTGCTATAATTTTTCTCGGAAGTGACGCAGTCCAGGAAGTTCAATAGTAAATTTACAAGCCCTGGCAAACTTCAGCCACGCACGAACCCGATAATTCTAAAATATTACCACAGGAATCATAGACAACATTCATCGCTGACTGCCTAACTCTTGGTATTGTACAACTCTAGCCGAAGAAATTGTTGCCGATTGTTCTCCCATGAAACTTGATATCTGCTGAATTAAAACATGCAATTTTGGCAGAATATGTTCCCACTGTAGGAGACCATTAGGGGCCATTTATGTATCTTCTAAGGTGTTTTTCGGTTTAATGTATTTCTTCTTAAACGTATATTTTTAATAGAAAAGTATTGTGATCTGGACTCATCTTCCTATCCGACTGATGGGGCACAACAGTCTAAGTTATTTCTCAATTTTCGCTTCTTTCATCGATTCATTACTTTGTGACCGGACGCGATCGACGACTGAGGCCATTTAGCCATAGGTTGGTTGGATGGTTGGATATAAATATTCTCGGATCGTAGAAAGAGTAGATTTAACCCCAGCATCGGAATTAATACTGAATAAGGTAACCCCATCTTAAATGGACTTTAGTTCTTTTTTAATATTCCTGTTACCGATCAAAACAAGCATGGAATTTGTTTAATTTGACAACCGAAACCATACTATCTCTCCGATTTTTTCGATTTTCAATACCATCTTAAAATTACATTTTTGATGCAATAATTGGTTAAAGATGGGAGGAGGAGAAATATGTTTAAAATAAAGTGGGAATTCTAGCTTTTTTCTAATAAAGATGGCATTCACGCGCAAACTTTTCTTAATTATTGAATTCACCCTAGAAAATCAATGTTAATAGAATGTAAGCACACAACCATCTGATTCTTTGAGAAATTAGAAAATTACTGGCATTAATTTTTGTCATAATACGTTAGCTCAATGGAATGGTTTCTCAATTGGCTGGAGAGTATGTTCATTCAATACTATATGCTTCCAATAATCCATGCGTTAAAACTGTTTTCCTACGAATCATAATTTAGCAGTAGTTTTTTAACATCAAAACAAAATGTGGATTTAAAATTTGCTTTTTTCCTAAATTTTTGTGATTGCATTGATCTTTTATGAATGGCGTCAAAGGGACGAAATATAGACGTCACTGTCGACGGACGAAGTACTGTATTTGAAAAGCCTTCCTAAAGTAGGGATCATTGACTTCTCAGAAGAACCTCTGCTACTGGCGGGAATCCGTCTATATGGGTAGCCAGTACCACAGTCACAGCACTATACCAATCTCTTGCTATTATGCTGTGAACTTTTAAACTTTGTGCGGAAGCCACCAACTGCCATACCATCCCAATCTCCGATAGTGAAACGTACGAGGCATACCATTCACCCTCGTGCAAAGTAGGCATACTTTCTTGAGCGAATGTCTCAAAGATAATGCAATGAATCTCTCTCCCCGCCATCCTGCAAAGAAACTTGATTATAAGAGATCCCCTCGATTAGCCAGAGTGCCACCGGGGAGTGTATTATCCTCCCACCCCCTCACCCCCGTCTCCGGGTTCCACTTGGTCTCCCCCCCCTGTTTGTGCGCGCCCGGCTCCTTTTCTGCCAAGGAAGTGGAAATTGGCGGGAGGGTGAATTGGAGAAGGGGGGTCGGACGGGAGGGAATGAATATAAGGAGTGCCCCGCCCTCTTCCCTGGAAGTGCAAAAGCGGAAGGTGGCTAAAGCGAGGGGGGTGGCGTTGTAATACACCGCTGTCTTCCCAACCCACCCAATCGCAAGCGGGAATGCGGCGGTGGAAATTGGTCCGGGAGTGTAAAAGTCAGTCCATGTTTGCCTCATCATCCAACGAATATTTACCGGAATATTAGAGGATAACTTGAAAACTTACTGCAACTTGAAATTGATGAATGTAGCATGATTTGAGCCTATGAGATAGAGTGTTTCTCAACGCATCTCATGAACATAGATGGCTCTCGCTCATCCGTTACAGTATGTCCTTAGGTCGGCCAGTCGTAAAAAAGTATGAATAGTTAAGTTTATCAGAAGAAGGTTGTTCGAATGAATATGCGCCATCAGCAGCGAATATAAAATGCACGAGTAAATCAAGTATTGTAAGGTGATGTAGTTTCTCGTTTAGATTTTCAATATGAACTGAACTAAAGGTTCATTGTGAGCACAAGAGTATGCCTCAAGAGCACAAAGTTACAGAGATTCAGGGTGCAGTCACCTGAGTTTTTAAACCAACCTTATAGAATACTTGTCTCTTTCCTGAATTTAACCAGGGAATTTTTTATTCCTGTATGGGGAAGATCCAATCATGATTCCTATTCATTGTGAGGAATCATTATTCATTAACGTTTTTTTTTTCAAAATTGCGATAAATTAGGTTGTTCAAATGTAGTCACTGGCAAACGACATAAAAGAGCATGTCGAACCGTCGAGTTAGCTCGTAAATAGTCAACTCAAGAAACGAGTTTTCTTCGCGATTGGCAACTTAACATATTAACTACATAGATGAATGACAGTCATATTCTGTGTTACTTTTAATTTTTTAGGCGCGTTAGAAAACGATCTTTGACTAACAAAAGAATATGATGGTTCTCGCGGTTTGTACTTTAGATGCTAAATAAGTAATGGCATAATATACTTGTTATTGCAATAAAGTGAGTAGCATTAATAACTTTCAATTTTTTAGACCAGTTTTATTTGAAGCATTTCTCCATCCTCACCTACTCCTTCCTGGGCGCTCTCAGTGTTTTTTCTTTCCCTGATATCATTTGTATTTTCCAAAGGCGTTTATCCTCTGGTCTTCTATTTCACCCTCAAGTATGTTTCAAACGAATAAATATATATTCCTTGGGATAAGTCCAAACCACCGTATTTTATTTTTTTCACATGCTTCTCCATAGAGTTCCTCATTTATGGTGAAGGGAATGGTTTTCCGGGTGTTCTTCCACGGAAAAACGTGGGAAAACACCCAATAAACCATTCTCTTCATCACAATAACTCCGCGTAAGCCTTCTCGGAAAGTTCCTCATTTCATCCATCCATTTGATTACAACCATTTTCTCTCGTGCTGATATAGCTATCTGAGGCTGTACGCGACCGCTATTCTTGTGGTATTAACGATAGAAAAATAATCGAAACGGAGTGATATGGAGACTGAATCAACTAAATTCAACAATACCATCTTCATTTCATTTGCAGCCAAGAACTCTTTAGTTATATGACGAAACATCCACATTGAGCTCCTAATATCGATATGTTGACAAATTTGAGTGCTAAGTCAATAAAGGAGCAATATTTGAATACAAGACAAATATTTGGTCGGTTCCATTGTAATTTACCTGTCAGTAATAATAAATTTTATGGATAAAAAATAATAAATAGGTAAAATTTTCCAAAAAACGTTGAGGAAGATCAAATCCGATGACAACATATTAATTAGCAGCTTATATATACCCCAATAAGTCACTCTAGTGTCTAAGAGAGTGCCAAAGCACATAGAACGTTCAGATTAAGTTTCAAAACAATTTGAAACTCTATTGGGCTTTTTTATCGAATGAAGAACTTATTGGTTTTTAGCTGGAACGAAAATTGAAGAGTAAGTGTAGAGCTGATAATGAAAGGTGCTGAAGTAAAGAGTTAAAAGACATATAAAAAATGGAAATGACTGACAGATTTTGAAGTGAAAAATTATTTATGTCAACCGCGTCCAGAATTGATGAAATATGATAATACTCATAGATACGAGTAGAAAACTTTCAGAAATACCACCAAGACTCAAATGATATGCTGTTGAGATTTTCTTCCACGAGGATTCAGTGATGAAGATTCACTATGTATTTATTGAGTAATGATGACATTTATATTGCGTTCCACGCCCGATCAAAAAAGTTTCATTATTATTGATCGTCCATTCCTCAGATCGGTTAACCCCAGTCTTCCATCCTTCCTTATCTAATGCTAGTTCCCTTGCTTTCTGGTGGATCATTTTATATGTAAAGCTTATTGGAAGGTTATGAATGTAAATTTAATAAATACTCCAAAAATATTATTTATTATTACAAAAACATTTCATTAACAATCATTTGTTATCCTTATTCGATGGTAAAAAGCAATAAATTTGGCAACCACATCAAATTTGAATTGAAAATATTTTTATTTCAGTTAGTTTATTTTTACGGAGGGTTTAATAAATTGGGCTATGAAATATCCTCCCTTATTTTTTAAGAAAAAAATACAACTTTAATAAGTGGAATTGTGATCATTTAACTGACAGAACATGAAAAGCATAAGAGCTCTTTTTTAGATATTTCTATATTGAATAGTATCTTTGCACACGGAAACAAAACGAATTTGATCTTGTGCAAAATGATTATTAGTGTGGCCGAAAATAGTTTCAGTTATATTTTTAAAGCATATTTTTTGGTGAAAAGCTATTTATCCACGTAGAAACTGGTCAATATCATGGTATTTAATCATATTTTAAAACCCTACTCCGTGGCGACCGAAGGAATGGGCGATGTGGACAAAATTAAGTCACCCAGTCGTTAGCTTGGCCAGTCTGGGACATAAAACGATTGCGGAAACGGTGCAGGAATTACAAAAATTAGAATAACAGACAAATTTTCAGTATGTACTTCTACTAGAAATGATCTTATTTATTATACTGTGCAAGTAAAATATGCAATTAATAACACTGATTACTAACTTCAACTAAGGACAAAATAAAAAACTTATGGAATGTCAATTTCCTTCATTAGCAATTCAGGTTACCAACCCATTGGTGGAAACTGTGGCTGAAATTACACTAAAATTTGATATTGATATCATAACCTTGCAAAAGAAGTAGATTTATGATAAATGACTTATAAAAATACATTTGTCGTGAATATCTAAGCTTGAACACAACTTACAGACAATAAATAGAGCTCCTGGCGAGAAAGGTGACCAAAGTAGTTGAGGCTAGTTCTTAAACTCCGAAGTAAAGCTTAATTAGACGCGTAGTTTAAGAAAACATATAATAAGCAAATTTTTAGTTAGGGGTGGCCAAATTAAATTTTGTCAAATAGGTTTAGCAGGCACTGGTCCCACCGCCGTTTTTGATCCACTCAATTGCAATTTGTTGCAATTGCAAAGTCAAGTGCAAAAAAATTTTCTATTCACTCAAAGTGGCCGATTAAGAATTTTCATGTATCCAGAAATATATATCGCGCCGCATGGTGACATATATTCTCTTCTTCAATATATGACCGTGGTAGTTTAATTTCCGAGATGGGTGCGAGTAGATTCCTCTCTGTCTTCCTCTTCCACAATGACAGCATTCAATTTGCGGCGATCCGTAGAAAATATATACTGTATAGTCGGACCCTTCCACGAAAGCGGGGGAAGCTGGGGTGGAAATTGGGCTTGGAAGAGGAGGAGGTCGAGAGAGGGTCCTCGAATGCCACCCCTTGCGAAGACGTGGGTGTCTGGCTGTTCATGGGAAGGGGTCGAAATACGCGGGAGGTCTGGAATGCATGCGGGGAAGGGCGGGCGGCACAGAAGTCAAGATTGCACGTCTGGAGATGGGGCGGGGTGTGGAGAGCAGGAGAAGGAAATTGAGGGTTCCGAGTTTGGAGGGAGAGAGGGGTTGTTGTGGCCCTGAGGGTCGGAGATGAGAGTGTACAGCAGGGGGTGGCTTCTCAGCTGAGCAGCGCGCGAGATTGGGAGGAGGGAATACTCCTTAGCATCTATGCTCGGAGAGCCGGTTTGTGTATGAGAAGAGGGAAGGGGAGGAGGGGAAGGTCGGGAATATACGGAGGGCGCTGTTGCATTTCTCGGTGGTACACACTGTTGGGGCTGGTTTTTGGGTGCGGGAGAGGGTTAAAGGAGGAGTGGGAGCAAGGCCTGCGGGAAGAGGTTATCAGGGGGCGCCTTTTTGGGGGTAGCTTGCAACTTGAAGCTTGACTGGTATGAGATTGGGCGAAAGGGTGACGGTGTTCTTGGGTTGAGATATATTAGGGTGTATTTGGGCTAGGAAGAGTCAGGGGGCGCTGTGCGCTCTTCAAACTTCAATCGTGGATGGCGACATATAAACTTTGCATATTGAAAGACGCGGTTTATCGCTTATTGCATGATAGTGTATCACATTTTGTCGCATATCACTTGGTTTGTTGGTGGCTGGTAGCATTGCCACATATTACGTGATATTACGTGGCATTATAATGCGACGGATTGCATCCCCGAGGCAGTCAATATGATATCTTCAACGTATTTCAGCCGATGAATTGTAATATCGTACATTTCGAGGGGTAGGCCTTGTTGTGTCTCTTTTTGTGTTGTCTCTCCTTGACTTCCTTTTAATAATAGCATAGCATCGTAATGTAGTGAATTGCTAATTCCAAAAAAACATTCTCAAAATGCGACAAGATTAAAATATCGCGGAAAGTATCTGCTTTTATGAGTCAGAAACTTGGGAAATAAGTTGGAGGAAACTGAATGAAAAGATTAATATCCCTGGACATTGACTTATAGAGAAGAAGTGCCAGGATAGCGAGAAACTATCACGTAAGTAATGTACAAATTAGGGGAGTGGAAGTGGAATTAGTGGAATTCGTAAATTTATATCTGAATCTCATTGAAAGTTGTCCATTCAAGATGTTAACATGAGCGCTAAATTAAACACATTTGCAATCACAAACGTCCAATGGAACAATGTAAGCAGGAAAAACAGTTAGTAACCCACTGGTTGGTAGAAATCTACGGGTGTACAACAGCGACAGCAGAAATGTTTAATATAAAGTATCGTATGCGTGAAAATAAGTATTAAAAAACGTAAGATTTTTATCTAGTATTAATGTACAAATTAGCAATATTTATGTTTGACGCTTTTAAGGATAATAAACTCTTAAACACCGATCGCGGATATTGTTATTGACATTATTTTGTTTTTTAGCACACAAACATTCTACTCCCAATCTGTATCGAAGAGCGTGTGCCATTGCGCCAGTAATTTAAGGAATAGAGAGCAAGTACTCTGGATTGCTACAAAAATATTAGCTCACTGGAGTGAATTGATAGCTTTAATAGATGCAATTGAAAAAAAAGGTTTGATTTGGTGTGAACATCCAGAACGTATGAAGGTTAACAAATGGTGAAATTGGTATGGAATTGGGCTCTGAAATAAAAAACTGGAGTCAAAGAAGCAATGGAAGCACGAGGGTTAAAACAAAATGACTGGAACAGTAGTAATCTATGTTGGCAAGTGAGAAACGACATGGGGCAAAAAAACTTCTCACATACCCATGTGGCCGTTCATGTATTACGTAAGACGATTGATGCCATTTTTTACCCCAACCCATCCCTTACAATCTTACGTTAGCCGTTAGACATTTGAATCTACTCATAATTAAATACTCGCTTTGGTTGAGCATGGAGGTAGTGTAGCTAGGCAGTCAGGCGACAGAATAGGAGCATTGGTGGAGCAGTGAGATTACAGAAAATACGCTATTAACAAGCGGATCCTCCATGTCACTGCTGAATTTCATTCGCAAAGGAAACAATGTACCAAGACGGTCAAAAATCTTACGTAAATTGATTCCTGACCCCCTACCATCCCTAAATAAGATAATGTAAGATAATCTTAACCCCCAACACTCAAAAACAGCTTACGTAATATTTGAATGGCCCCTATACATATAAAATGAACTTAGCACAGCCCTTTAGCGGAACCGTTCTTCTTTGTTTATGAGGGGTATCTCAGCAGCCTATGTATGTTATAGTATCGCGTCATATCGAAATATGATGTATCACAAAGCCCGGGCAATCAATGCAATATCCCCAGGGAAGAGCTCTAGGAAAGAGAAGGGGAGAGAAGTTTTCGTGGGAGAAAATTGCCAGGCTGAGGGTAGCACCGCACAATATCGCAACGCAAAGGCATATCGCATATCGTGGACGATGCATTGGAACCGACACAGAGCAGTCGTAGCGGGGGGGGAGCAGTTCTTGTTTGTTTGTGGGTGGTATCTTGGCTGGCTACGTGTGTGCGTGCGAGCTAGACGGCTGCGAGGGTAGTTGTGCGGGGAATGCGCGAGGTGGGTTGCCTAAGGCGCAGGGAGAATGCTTTCGGAAGGATGATGGCGTGGAGGAGGGAGTTCTTGAGGGCGCAACGGATTGCGCGGAGGAAGTGACGCCGCGGCAGGGTGAAAGGTGCCGGAGAGAGAAAACCAATTTGGCCCCGGCCTTGCAGTGTGTGTCTGGCGGCGTGGGGGCGGGCTTCTCCGTGGCATGAGAGGGCGCGAGCGATCTTCATGTGCTGGTGTTGGCCGTGAGTGTGCCGGGATTGGTTGAGTTCTCCTCGCGATGGTGGTGCCTCCAGGATCCTTTATCCCCACCTTCCCTTCTTATGGTAACGGTATTGCTATATCCCAGGGGCGGCGGTGGGGCTGCTGCTCTTTTGCCTTTTTTTTTAAACCGGGATCGGAAGGTTGATGCAGGCGTCCAACGCAAGTGGAAGCAAGGAGAGGGGGAAAAAGTCTTGGGGAGATTTAAAAATAAAAAAAAATTAACCGTAGCCGAGCTGTCGTCTTTTCATAACCGTTCTGAAATTTTGGGCTGAAGATAGTGGTCTCATCGTGCTGACACCTCGGCATAGCTAAAGTTCGAGGGCCTGATATCATTTGAAGGCTTCATTTATGTCGTCATGAAGTCAATTCCATTTGAATGAATGGTTTTAAAGCTGATAAGGGTTTTAGGGGAACAGTTGGCCGATCAGCCGTTTGAGATTTGGGTTTAATAATTTTTTTATTTTCCAAAGTTACATTAGAAACCGGTGACAATGTCATAGGTATTTGAAAAATGGAATTCGATTATTTAGGTCAAGCAAGACTACTTGTTTTTATTGCAAGGGTTGATGAGTCGAGTATTTAGATATAATTTCTCTCAGTATATCGTGCTCATCATTTTTACAGAGAAATATCCGTTTCTATCTATTCTAGCTATAAATACAATTTTATGTCGTAAACTTCAGTATGGACTAATGGTCCATATGGATGGTCAAATATTAATGTTATGATTAATTAATTTTCAATGATATGAACAACTTCATACTTTTAACGTGCGATTGATGAGTGGCGTATCTTTAAGAGGTTGGCTGTGTTTCCTACTTTTATACGATTACATTTTAATTTTATTGGTTTTGTACAAGAAACTTTAGAAGCTGTCTCCTAAAGAACTGGATTGAATATCCAGGGTGATGAAGTCGATGACAAAGTCCTTTTACGTTTATTGGCAATCGAAGAAGAAGAAAAAGAATGGAGAAGGAACTCAGATGTATAATTTGAAATTTTCACCGAAAGAAATCACGCAAAGGATTAATTAAATTCATATTAAAATCTCAGACCTTGGGCTCTGGTAAGTTAATATCATTATTCATGTGATGACGTCCTTGAGAGAGCCCCAAAAACTTATTTCTCAAATGAAAAGTCTAACATAAAAGTTAAATTTTGATCCTACAGAAGAATTTTTGACTCAGAATTAATAATGTCATTAAAATAATATTGGTTAATACCGAATAATTTTTTGATATGTTACCTTGTTTAATTATTTTCCTAAGAAAAGCTATCATTTGCATTTTTCTTGGACCCATAAATAAATGGAAATCCGCGGAAAATAGTCTCTATCGACTCCTTGTCGTAATTATTTTTGTTGCAAGTAGATATACTTATTCACACCTGTCATAATTTTTTGTAATTTGGAATATATTTTATGCTGCTGACTTTGAAACGTATGACTAGAAAACTGTTGTAGAAATGTTTTCCGTCATATACTTCTCATTTTTTAAAGACCCGACTAAAATATTTCGTACTTTAAAATACTATTAGCAAATTCTATGTAAAATCAGGCATATGCATAATTATATGAGTACTGGTTTGAGTATTCACCTATTAGTGAGTTCTTAATTTGTATGATAAGAATGTTTATTAAATAGCTAATTTTCTCAAAATCAAAAGCATTACTTAAACCAATTCTTGTGATAATAGTTTTTAAACCAACCATACATTTTGCGGAAGAAATAGCTTCTTCGTATTTTCTGCGCTCTTTGTTAAAATTTTCATGATACTATATTTTTGTATCTATTTCACTGAGTTTATATTTACCTACAATAACCCCATAAAATAGACAAACATTAAAATGGAGATTTGGCGTTACAAATACGACTAGGGTGCGGAAATGGCAATGAGACATTAAAGGAAAGCAGTGCTGTTCAGATTTGCGGACAAATGCTTGATGCTTTCAATGCTGCATATTAAAGATTTTTATAATTCTTGAATTGTATTTTAAAAGTAATATTTTATCTGAATAAATAATATTCACCAACCATCATTTAAACGATGGTTAACTTGCTGCAGTTCATACCAGTCATTCCCTCTCCCAGCTTTATTTTTTCATTTGTTAGCGTTTTTGATTCAACATTTTGATTCATTTACACTTAATTTACCATATTCCATTTCAATTTTACCATTGCGTTTTTTGTTGATATTCATGTGGTATAGCTTATGCTCATTATTTTTTACATACCACACCCGTTTATGCACTCGGTCAATTTAATATTTATTTTTCCGTAATGATCTGCGTCCTCGGAACTCAAAATTTACGGATGATTAAAGATGATATGTCGAACTATAACGGATGCAATTTGAGAACAATTAAAACAAAGATGTTCAAAATGCTAGGCAAATAATTAATGAATTTAATTTTGAATGAGATAATGCATTCCAATTTTGTGGTGTTCTGGAAAAACATTCAAGCGTAGCAGTTGGTTTGGTGAGGCTTCTAAAATAATGAGTTGGTATCAATTTTTGCGACTGTATCCTTTGGTAAAGTCATTTTGTACCAAAATAGTTTCAGCAAGGAAGGGAATATTTTGATCAACAATATATATGATTTTACATTAATCAGTGCAAATCTCTTAAAAAGTAATGTAATCAATGAAAATTATTTTGTCTACAAGTATCACCGTAGAGATCGAAAACAGATTGAAATGCATGGTGTTGATATCACGGTAAGAAATCCACCTTGAACTTAACTCCTTACCCTAAAAAATACTTAATCATACCCTCAACGTGTTAAGTGTTCACATTAAGTGTTTTTTTAATTACGCTCAAAGTTTAAGGACTGGTTTCCGAACGTGAAGTGACGATTTTTAATCGAAACGTATTTGAAAGAGAGTTGTATTTATATTCCTTCCAACGAGAGGCCGCTATGATATGAAAAGCGGCCAATTAAAGTTTTTGCTCTCCTACTCACACTCCAATTAATGCACGGGGAAAATCTACTAAAATATCTTTCCCTTCAAATTAACTTTAAAAATAGCTTGGGGAAAAGAAGGCCTAATGGGGTTATTTTTATTACTATACGCCATGAAATTTTCTTTTTGCCAGAATTTGTTCATGCATTAAGTCCTCATTAATTATAGCATCGCTTTGCATGTTTCGTTATGACTATTAAAATAAATTATAAATTGGCAACAGTAATCATTAATACTTAATACTCAAAAAGTTTGCTATTACATCAAATCAGAAAAGCTAGTTTCAGTTGTATTAAGTTGTCAGGTAATGCGTTAGCTAGTAAGATAAAAGGTCACAAGTTTAAACCATGTATGCGTGAACTTAAGTTCGAATATATATTCAATATTTATGAAATGTTTTTACTCACCTATGAATAAAAAATAACGAATGAAAATGATTATTTTGCATCACCTTCTTCATGGTAAAGTTTCTTTATTACGTCTCGGTAAACCAAGAATAAAAACTGCTATATTTGTTAAAACATGCATATAATTTATCCATGCGGTAAAATCTGAATTTGTAAATTTTTATGAATAGAGATCGATTTTTTTCCATGAAGCTGCTCTATTATGTTTTCATGCAAAGAATTTACGCAAAATTTTGCTGAGCACGTGGCAGTTCTATCAATAGACGATTGTTACATCCGCGTGTCAAAAAAGCTTTCCTCCCCAAAACGACTGAAACCAATCCTATCAAGTAAATTCCACCTTCACGTGTCATTAAAATCAGTTTTATGCCAGGCAGTTCCCGGAGTAACGGGGATGAAAGATATGATAGTGAAAGCAAAAGGTCTATCTGGCTTTTCTTCTTTTCTTTCCGGCCGAAGAGATTTGAATAAGGATCTGAGGATAAGAGGAATGGTCAGTTAGAGAAACGAAGGGTGGAAGAAAACATCCACAACTCTGACACGTTGACTCATGCATTTCCATCCCAGGAATTCTTTCCTATCCTTCATTACCCTTAACCCATAGCATTCGTCCCTTGAACTCGGTTATCAAGAGCCCTGCCTGATATGGCTTTCCCAGTGATGTAGTAAGAAGCCATTCCGAACTGATGTGTCAAACATATGGGATGGGCCGGTCGGGTGCATTCATCTGCGAAGGGAATGCTTTGCCAGAAAGGGATCAGGACTTTTTTCTCTTCAATAGAGCTCATATTTTGTGATTTACCAGGGTATACCCATATCTGCCTGGGCCTTAATCTCTTAGGTTTGCAGATTTCAAAGGGAAAGTGGTGTGTAAGCTATTTCAAACATACATAAATTTTTCTTCAGAGATGTACCTTTATTTGAGTGTTCAGTTACTTCTCAAAAGTACTTTCCTTGATCTGGATCGGAAAATAGGCTAAATAGGAATTAAAATCGTATTTACGAATGGATGTAGAGGCTACCAAGTAACATTTAGTGCGAAATTGATGACTGGTTCAAAAGATTATACACATATAGTAAAAAGTGTGGAATAATCTGTGCAAAAATTCATCTCGTGACAAATCATCAGAATGCTATTTAATACTTAAGGTCTCATATTGAGACCCTATACTACGACCGAATACTCCAGAGGAATTATGTAGGGTCCATTGGATAAAGCATTTAGCGAACACCCCAAGAAATATTTACTTGATTTATGAAAAAGTTTGATAATTTTATGCACCTGAAGCTCTTATAAATGCTTTTTTTAGCCACTCAAACTCTTTACTACTACTATTTCAATTTTACGTTTCAGATTTCACGCAAGGGAAACGCTTGATTGCATGGAAAGTTTATAAATATTATCTTACTCTAATGTACAACGTGGTGTTAAATACTTAGTCTAGATAATAGTCTCGTCCTTTTTTTTCAAATTTACTCAATATCTGCCTCCCTACCACCGTTCTTATGGTCAACATAGCCCTGGTATCTGTGGATAGCAGCTGTTGACAGTTTATTTCTTTCCTCGGCATTTCCTTCCTCTCCTTTTCTTGCTTGTCCCTAATAAAACCCTTTGTTTACATCAAGTTTGGTAATAAATTGAGTGGAATATAGCTGAGTTTATTTATGTGTTATCATGTCTAAATTCCATCAAGTGAAAATGCCAACCATTGATTTATTTCTAAACAAGCACTAGTTTTTGAAATTAGGATTAGATTAAGTTTGCATTCCAGAGCTGACATGAGGTGATTACTCACGCTATAGACGATTGACATTAGGGCTTGTTTTGTTGGATGAGGATGGATACACTTTAGACCCAGCAGTGCTTGAACCTAACAAATTCAGATTCAGGGCGAATTCATTCTGCGATAATTTCTATGCAGAATAATCGCTCTGCATGACTATTATCGGGTATGCCCACAAGCATCGACCACTTCATTTCCAACCCCCGGGGTTCTCCCGTCAATTCCTGAACTTTTGGTCTGTCAACACCTTGCCAGAGTATACTCACTACTTCGAGATTCTATTTTTTTCTGTACTGATAGCATAAACGCATTTTCTCTTTATTATCCGCAAATAATTTTTTCGCTAGGAGTGGAAACAATAAGCCAATGATTATCTCCATGCAGTCTATTTACTCATCCATATTCAGTGTTGCATTATCTACTTTAAGGGTACTTGATAGTGTTAAAAAATTGTAGAAAGTTTCTTTAAATTACATATGTAAACAGTTGACGTAACTCCTACATGTTTTTCCTCTACCTGGTGCCACAAGTATTTATACCGGCTCTTTGGCTAAAAGAGATTTGATAGTACGTGACACGCCGAGATTGAAATAAATCCGCAAAATCATTCTTAACTTTTAAGGCAACCATATTTGAAACAAACTGATACGAAAAAATATAGGAGAATTGTACTTCTTCTTTCAAAGAGTTCTGACGTCGAATTTTAGTGAATGAATTTTTATAATTGAACTAGTTTTATATAATTCCTCTTGATTTAATTATATATGTTCAGAATTAAATTAAGGAAATTTAAGCAGATGTTTTAAAAATCAATTCGTATATTAAATCTTTCCGCAAACCTTAGGCATGTTGCACCTTGCTATTGCATGTCTGGGCTTCTTATGGCTACGGCAGTTTTTTTCGAGTTGAACATGTAAAGTACAACTTTATATATTTGTCCTTTCATGTGTAACATAGAAACAGTTTAAGCGAATATGTTTCTTAGCAAAAAGCTTCCAGACAAAGCCCAATGGCTTTGTCTGGAAGCAAAGTGCGGATTTTTCTCCGATTATTACTTTAAAAATTTGATTTATTACTTGCGATATTATTGAAATAATTTGTGGAAGTTGATGGAAAATATTTTGCTCCGTACTGGGTTGCTTCTTACCATGACTTAGCTGAAGTACTCAATACCACTGATTTTCAATTTATTTAAGTCCACTATAAAGTTACAATTTCAATACAGATAAATAAACTCACTAAAAACGCCACCTTTTCGAATGATTTTCCAGAAATATTTCCGCCCAAGCAGGTTATTTTAGGTTAATTATGAACGTCATTTATTTCATCATTACCGTTGAACTGTAGAACAACTAAAATACATTATTCTTCTTCTTTTCCTACGACACGCTGAAGATTTTAAAATTAATAAAAATTCAACTAAATCCCATCGACTCTGAACATTTACAAAATTCGTTTCATAAAGATAGGAAATACTTTCAAATGAAAAACATTTTTCCCTCAAACCTTCAGGTAATAAAGTATAGGAAAGGATAGTCGAACCGCGGAATATCGCACAAGAGCAAAATTTACATTAGTTAGAATAAATCAATATGCTCATATTTTTAGGAATAATTTATATAAGAGGAATGATTGCGAAGGACATTTCTCGGGTGAATCTGTCCAGTGACAGGTTTCATCTTGACTACTTCCTCCATGCTACTCTGTCATGTGTTGCCTCCCTCAGCTCTTTCTAACTCCTACCCATCCTTAGCCCGTCAACATATTACGTCTTCGACTTCCTCTCCCTGTCTTTCCTTCAATCTTTCCCTCCATTTTTCTTTTGAGAAGGGAGTCTTTCTTTAGGATATATCCCACCAAGTTTGCTTTCCTCTTTCTTATTTGTAATAATGTTACATTTCTCACTTTTTTTCCACCGCTTTCTCGTTTCTTACTTCATAACTCCATTTTGTCTTTTTCATTCTTCACTATATCCACATTTAAAATCCCTCTGTATACTACACCTTTTTCCTCCTGTCTGTATGTTTCTATTCCATAATACGCTTCACTCCAAAAATATATTTTGAAAATATATTATATAATTTATTATATAGAATATATATTGATTCATTTGGTTGATTGTAGTTTCTTGACTGAAATGAGGGCTGTATTTTACCGAGTTATTCTACTTCTTATTTCCTACCTCTTTTAGAACTCCTTCCTCATTTTCTGCTTTCATAACTTCGGTTCTCTAATCCTCATTTTCACTCAAATCTCAATTTAATTTGTTTACTTTTTATTCGTTGATTTTTCTCCTAAAACCAGGATTCCACCTTTTTCAATCATGTCTTCTTTATTTAGTTCTTCATTGTAGGTATTGAATAGTGTTGGATACAAGTCTTGTCTTACTCCCTTCCCTGTGCTGGCTACCTCCGTCTCTTCCTCATGCACTCGTAACACAACTCTTTGGACTTAGTAAAGTTCTTCTTTAAGTGATTCATAAAGTGAATCTTTTGTCTTTCTAGTCAATCTGCAATTTTTTCTTTATCTTCATTAGCACACTCCAGTTCATCCCATCGAGAGTATTTTTCCAGTCTATGAAAAACATATACATCTCGAAGACCTTTAAAATATTAATTATTAATTGAGAACGCCACTATTAGTCTAGTTAAAGCAAGTAAGTGCTTTTTTTGATAGTCCTTTTTTGCAAATGGCCGTGGGAAAATATTTTTAAAATCAGTAGTATTTTATAGTCTTTTGGATTCCTACAGTTAACCATAACTTTAGAGAGAGAATGCGATCGATAGACGAAAAAACTTCTTATTCCTGGGACATCAGGCCTTTCGTGCGGGTCAGCGATAACCAAATGTCAAACCAGAAGTGGAAAAACATTCAGTGATGCTATTTTTACTTTCAAATTGAGTGATCGCTCAAAAAAGGGTTTTATTTATCAATGGTTTCCAAGGAAAGAGTTCCACTCGTTGTAGCCAAACCCTCTACGGGACGGTCTAAGGCGATTCGGTTCGATTGCCATCCATGCGCTTAAGGTTATTGCCCACTGCTCTACGCTTATTAAACGGTGGCTGATTTTTATTGCTGAAACCATAATTTCACTGAAAATTTCTCGTCATACGGCACTGCAATATTTTCTTGAGGTGGAAAACTCAATAAGCCATCTCGTGTCATACTTTCAATCACTCGTGTGAAAAGACTGCAGTGCTTATTCGGAGGAATATAAGGCATTACCGCTAGTGTCCGATTGCTGTTGGGATAGTTTTCCCAACAATCAAGAAGAACGGGTAAAGATCGGGTACGAAAGAATCAAAACGAAAAGTTAAGACACATATTACTAATTTGAGAGGTAAGAGAAAGTCGTCCCTTAGGAGTGTCATTCATACAAGATATAATGGACATTTTGTGATCGGATAATGTAAGCGCCCAATGATGTTTTAAACGATATGTATTTTTTTAAGAAGAGTGACCGCAGAAACTGGTTGCTGAAGATCCTAGTGGCTTATAACCCAATTTTTTATGCAAGATTTCCCGAAATTTAAACCGTATTTAACTTTTAAATATATTTCCTGACAAATTCCGAAATTTTCAGTTTTATGCCATCTATCAACCTGTAAAAAATTACGTTCTTTCTCATGAGGTAGTCAGTTTCAAGTCCATACAATCAAGTGCTCCGCTGTCTTTCCTCCTCAATAAGGTATCTTATTTGTAATAATGCTATTGTTGTCATCACCATTAAAGTTTCAATTTTTAACACATATTTAAATAACGCAACAAGTGCCTTTTATTTTCTGAAGTCCGGCAAGTAAAATGTTTTTACAGGCTAAGTATTTTACTACCTTTCCATCACAAGTAGTTAGTTCTGTCTCACAAGTGACTGAATATGGCATGTATGATATATAGTTGTCAATATTATAGCATGCCTGTGGAACTACAATGGGTAGCATGATAGCATCTTAAGTCTATCTACATGAAGATCCCACATGTTGACGCAAATTAGGTAATTTTAACTTTAGATTAAACGTTCACTGACATTGCTGTGACATTGAAAGCCAATTTTGAATATTTTAATACATAATCCTTAAGGATAGAAAGGTTATCTGAAAATTAGATGTACCGTATTTTACGGACTATAAGACGCACCTTAATTTTTAAGCAATTCAAAAAAAAGTAACATTTTTACCATTTTTATCTCTAGACTTGCTGCGCTATTCCGTTTATAAAACGGAGATTTAAATTGGTGAGAATTCAATAAAATTTATTTTTCTTTATTTAATTTCTTTTCACTCCGGCCATTTTACGCAGTTTTCATTTTTCAGTCGGGGTTAAATAAATTACTTCTTAGGCTGAGAAATATTTTCTTTATGTATCATCATCAATGCATCGAATATATGGCCATTTTTAAGACTGGCTGGAATTTTAAATCAAACACTGGACATTTTTATATTAATTTCGAGTATAAGACGCACCTGAATTTTAGTGGAAATTTTTTGAAGAAAAAAGTGCGTCTTATAGTCCGTAAAATAAGGTAATGAAAATTAGGTACAAAGCGTAAGTGGATGTTCACAAGAAATACCTAGCTACTAGTGAATTCCGACTGTAAACGCGATAAAGCTTTTCATATGAAAATACGAATGAGGAAGTTTCAGTTTCAAAAATATCACATTACGTAACATGGAGCCATCTCCTTCTTTCGCACTATTGACCTTTGGTGGCATCATGTTTTTAACTGAGAGATGGGCGAGAACGAAACACGAGAAATTTTTGAAGAAGGTTGCTATTAAAACCTGTGCTGACTCGTACCTCTCAGCCGCAGCACATGGGGTCACTCTCTGAGTCCGATTGAATATTTAATTTACGAGTGTAAGATCTAAACTTGACCTGGCCCTTTCAGTTCAAACCCCCAAGCCCCATGGGGATATTGAAACCCATTTAAATCCTCTACTCAGTCTCGCAAACCAATCTCATCCAACTCTATTACTCTCTGTAAACTATCAAGTTGGAAACATTTTATTTGTGTCGTGATAAGTTTCAATTTCTTGTACTTGGTTGGTGATGAAATGTACAAAACTTTTGACTAGTGCCACCAGTTTTAAATAATTGTCTAACACTGGAACATAGTCAGATTTAGCGGAATTAGAATGAGATATTTTTAACCCAAATAAATAACGAATAGAAGAGACGTAAAACGAATTAGCTTAATTATAAAATTTCCCCTGGTCTATCACTTTTAATAACTGTTAACTTTTGGAGTAATTATAGCCATTAAAAGGAATTCAAAAGGAACACAAATAATGCAACTAATCCTGTAGGGTTATTCGTTGATTTTGGCCTACATTTTGTGGATTTTCAACGTAATATGTAACAGAGTAGGGGGAGATAAGGTATCTCTGCATAGCATTCATATTCCATAAGACTAAGAGAAAAAAAAAACTTGGTAGTAAATTTTCCCACTTTTCTTTAACGCATACCGACCGTAGTTACAACACCTATTTTCATTTTTTACCATGAAAATGACAGTGTTGGAGTCGTGGCCGGTGCACATTAGAAAATAAGTGGAAATTTACTTCCTAGTTTTTTTTAAATGCCATTACTGAGATCACGTATATACTCCAAGTTAAGCCCGAAATGGTTTCAAACATTCATGCTATTCTGTATTCCAAAAGTTTGCACAAAGATGCTCATTTCTGGGATGAAGGACGTATTAACTCATATTAAATTCCTCTTTGTGACTCTTATGAGTATGTTGTCGAATAGTAAGCAAGGTTACCAGCCTCTGCAGTACCTGCACCACGCGCAGCTTTCCCTGCCAAACGGTTACGGCGCTCTACAGGTTAGTTTTGGCACATTTTTGCCAGTATGCCACAAGAGAAACCAAAGCATAGTAATACCCTAGGCCCGCTTTCACAATTTTACTCAAGCTCGGACCTCTTCTGAAAGGACCACCTTGAGAGCTAGCGACCCGCGACACACCACTAGGAGATATATGCGGTCTACTGACACACCGGGTCTCCGAATAACGAAACAGATATATGAGAGTGAAATGAATTGTTCGAGAAGTGGAGGTAGACCGAGAAAGTTGTGGTTGAATGCGGTTGAATTTGGTTGAATGTGGTTAAGGAAATTCTTAGGAGGAGGAATATTAGGAGTTTTAAAAACAGAAGGGCGTGTATGAAGCAGTGTATGGGGGTAAATGAGTCAAAAGAGGTTCGCAAGGATAGGTCAGTATGGAGGAAATTATTGAAGCAGAGTTGGGTTTACATATATGTATTTATGAGCGAAATTTTGTGACTGTGCCTTCCCTGGAAGGGAACGGCGTGATTGTACGTATGTGTAAATTCTTCTACTTGATCAATAAGGTTTTCTGGCTAGATTATACGGGCGACTTCACATGGCACAACAGTCTTGAAAGAGGAATGCACGTGAAATGAAACTGAAGACAGTCATCCGTATGGGTGACCGTTGAATTTCGTGTTACTCGCGGCCTTCGGAACTTGGGGCTCACTCCCCGAGTCCGATTCAATTTTTCATTTACGAGTTCAAATTCCAAACTTGGAGATGTCCATCTCTCTCGCTTCTTCACAGTCCTCCCCACACACTGTGAGGGTTGATATCCTTTCCGATCCCACCCCTTAAACCCTCCATCGCGACATGTTCACTCAACCACCCTCCCCTCAAAACTCTCCGCCTCCACCCTCTGCCACCCAAAACGCTGCATTCTTGTCTTCACACCCTCCTCTCACTCCCATCTCTCCGTGAGCAGAGCAGAGCCAGCTCTCCCTTTCTCTCCCGCACCGCGTGGAATGCTATAAGGAAGTGCACAAAAGGAAGTGAGCTAGGGAGGGAGGCCGGGGCTTTTGAATATTGCAATCCGCTTCAAGGTAGGAAGGACATGCATAATTCATGGGGTTACTGCACGGGAAAATTTCCCTAACCCCCCCCCACCCCACTTCCACCCCCTCGCTTTTTTCCCGCTCTGTCGAATTGGATACGGGGGGAGGGAATAGAAGGGGGGAGCGGACGGGGTTAAAGCGCAATAGCTGAAGAGCGGGATGGAAGAGTAAGAGTAAAAATGTAGAGTCAGAGGATGCGAGAACGCAATGGGTTTGGATGGGTAGTGCGATGATGCAGTCGATGGTGACTTCTATATGCAATATTCGCGTAATGATGTACATATACAGGTACATACTACCCTGCGAGCCGCCGCATGGGCATTGGGCATGGGCAACTGTTCGAGCAAATAAATTAAATATAGGTTTAATTATTTCCTTTAAGTTCATGGATGAACTGCAATAGAGGAGTAAGCTCATCATCACCAGCCTTGTAATGATATAAGGGATAGTGTTTTGAGAGCAGAAATGGTGACTTGTATTACAGAAGTGTATTTAGTGGAGCTCAGTTTTTATTGTGATCGCTTATTGTGCGCGGAAGAACGAATTCTTGTACCTATCTGTTCGGCGATGTATATCTATATTTTTTCTCTTCTGCCAGACCAAGAGATGTAGTGAGGCGTTATGATAGTATTATCTGTGCCGCCCTGAAAGACACCAGTTCTGAATTTCTCAAGCAAGCTTAGCCTAGCGGATAGCCTCCGAGTATTTAGGATCTCCAAACTTAATCCCTGTAAAAGTTGTGAAATACTATATCTTTGTTTGTAGCTGTTTTTCATGAAGGGTGCTGCTTTTCTTTGTATTTTATCAACTATTTTGGTTAAATCTTTATGACCAGGTTCCCAAATGATCGCGGCGTATTCGAGGTGTGGCCTAACCGTAATGAAGTAGCATCTCTCTTTTACTTTTTCATCGGAGGACCTTCCTTTTATACGCTTAATAAAGCCTAGTTCTTATAAAGCATGCCCCATACGTTTTGTATGTGTGTTCCCCACGATATATCAGAAGTTAAGGTAATCCCAAGATATTTTACTGCATCTGAAGATGTTAAGTTTAGTTGTTTTATAAGGTCTTTATAGTTATTTTAAAATTATGGTGCCATACAAATCTTCTTTTTTGAGCAATGAAATGAAATATAGGTTCAATTCTTTAATTTTCGTTCATAGATGAACTCTAACAGAGGAGTAGGCTCATCATCAGCCATGCCATTGGGGAGGGTGCAGTATTAAAAAAATTGAGGAAAAAGTGCTTAAGTATACAGGAGTTGCATTGGTAGGAAAGAACTTTGCTTAGTTAAAATATTAGCAATTCAAAATCCGCGCCATAGGTGGTGTGGAAAACCAAGATCCTCAATGTCGATTTGCATTCTTCTTTCGATATAGATTTTTGCAAGGCAAACAATCCGCCATTAATGTGCTTATTTCAGAGTGTTATTCACAAGCATATCATAGTTTTTCCAACGTTTAGTTTATTTAGCAGTGCATTTGTATTCTAAATGACTCATTGCACCGTATTTTCCTTCGGGAGCCCTAGGGATGACGTCACTGAGCGTTATCTCTTACAGCTATAAACGCAAATCCTCGTGATATTAAGCTCCCTTTCCATAATTAGACGAAAATTGTATTAATTTTCTTTGTGGATGACAAGTGAAGTGGCTTTATTTGATCTTTTCTATTGAAATGTAAATGAAAAAAAGGAAATACCATCCGTGCGGTAACGTTAAGCCGCTGAGGTAGCGTTTCGGATCACGTTCCATTTTCCAATCTTAATGCATTTTTGAAAACTTTCTTTTAAAATCTGCTGTTAATACATGCGGAGTATATATTTGAGTTCTTGTGGTAGTTTTCTTTCGTGTACACTGCTTAAATATGAGAATGAGTTTTTTTCCGTTTCCTACTTCATGCTGTTGCTTTCCACTCCGCTGTACCTTTTATCTTCCCAACATATTTTTCGATAGCGTTGCGATATATATGACTATAATTTCCCTGAAAAAATAATGATTTCATGCTTTACAGTTTTGCATGACTTCGTGTATCATCTGTTACAACCTCTTTCTGACGATGGCTGCTTCACAGCTGAAACGCATGTTGTTAGAATCTTCAAAAAGTTGGATAGTCGAAATTGTTCTTTTGTCATTTTAAGATGCTGTTCTACCATATCGCGCCTCGTCTTACTGAATAATTACTTTGCTGTTAGGAATAATGAAATATTAGTTTCCTTCGTTATTTTTCTATTCTATTCTGGGCCTTCCTCGGCTATTCATCGCGATAATTTTCACTTCCATCATTGTTTTTAAATGAATGCCTAGCTGCAAAATTTTTATTTGTTGAGTAAAATATATATTTGCTGCTCACATCCAAATTCGGTATTTAGGTCTAACTTAAGCATGCCATCTATGTCTACGATATACCGAGTAATTCAGCTACAGGGTGTATGGCACGGATTGATTCCACCCTCTGTATGCAACCTATACTCCCCCTGCTCTTAGAGAATGACCAAAAGAAGTTCAGAAAACTATCTACGGCCAAACCAGACTCCATTGGAATGCAATGTTAACAAACTTGCTAACAGAGAGTAAAAGAGTTAACATTTGACTTCTTATTAGAACAAATAATTCTATACACTCCAAAGCATTGAGGGTTACTAATTCGTGCAGAAAAAGTCATCCTGAACAGTTTAAGCAGGATGAGGCGACAGTCCATTACACAAAGTGAAATTCAGTGTCGTCGAACCTCGGCAGTCATTCTGAAATGTAAAAAATTATACAAAGTTAACTTATCATGAATATATCGAAAACTTGCGCGTCATAATCTTTAACATAGTCTGGCCTAAAAGTTTTGGACTTCCTAAAATGTATGTAAAAAATAATATGATATCGAAAGGTGGCATCATTCGGTATGTTTGATGCATCGCGTTCTCAAGCGATGTCTAAGTTACACCTTTATTTGTTACTGAAATTTGAATATCTCGCTATTCCCGGATGGTACGGCAGTGTAAGAAGGAGGAAGTCCGCCATCGGCCGCGTGTTTGGCAAAAGGGATACGAGAGAGGAGGCCTTTTGAGTATTTAATTGACATTTGCAGGGCCGCGTCCGGAAGGTCCGGTACCCCCTCTCGCTCCAGAATTTTCGGACGCCCCATCTCGTCGGTGCCATGCACGCGATTGCCGACTGGTTTATTGTTTTATTTTTTCCCTGAAGCCGCGTATTTCCTACAAAAAAAACGGGTCCGGCATTTGTTTCACCTTCCAGAGGCTGAGAGCAAACTGCATTTTGCTTTTTCCGGATCAAGTGGATTCACTCCTCTGAGAGTCCTTATATCCTCTAACATTCTCTGCATCTCGTTGTGCGTACGCCTATGTTTTATCCAGCCCTAAAAACTAAGCCACTGAATGAAAAAATCGATATTATATGGCTAGAACCACCATGATGCAATCAAGCAGCAGGGCTTGAGACAGTTTTGTTTAACTCTCGATTCCCTCAATCTCATTTTGATTCCTGTTCTCTTATCCCGGATCTTAAAAGACGGAACGGTTGAGCGAAAGTATTTTAAGAGCATGGTCAAGTATAAGGCGTGAAAGATGTAGGCGGGTCACGATGTTGATTGAAAATTAAAACCAGAAGAATGCATAGCCAAGGAATAGAAGAGGAGTTAAACATAGCATTATCATGTAGCCTAAATTTCTGGTAGCGTAATTTTTAATTACCGAAGTTTTAAGGAGCGTAATTGCAGGAGAACTGGAAAGTTCCGCTGGGTAGATAGAGAAGGACAAATGCATAAATGTGTAAGTACTCATCACGCCATTTCCAATCGTTGTTGGCAGAGTCAAATAATTTAATTATTTCCGTTATCCCAAGAAAACTAGCTTATGTCAATAATTTTCTCCATAAAGACCTATCTTTACAAACCACTTTCGCAGCTCTTACACTCATGCGCTGCTTTAAATACGCTGTCATATTCTTCAGACTCCAAATGTTCCTACTTTTAGGATCTTTTCTACCAAATTCACCCATGACTATCGAGGTTTACCTCTACCTCTCATAATATTTACTCCACTATCACATATATCTCCTCGGTTATTCGGCTCTTCCCCATTCTCTAGGTATGGCCAAACAAATGAAGAACATTTCTTTTATAAATGCACATTACAGTAGCATCCATCCCACTTTCATCTACATCTAGGGTTGGCGGTGTAAGTGGAAGGGGGCGCCACATGAGCGGGGGGTATGGGGGTCCAAGGTTGTGGTAACCAGCCCCTTCGGCAAACCCTCCTAACGCTCGGGGCCTCCGGACACAAAAGTTACGCCAAAACTGATGACAAAAATGATGACTGAATCTAAATAAAAAGAGGAGGTGATGGAAAACTAAACCACCCTGACCGCCCTAGATAATAATAATAATAATGATAAGGGTACGAAAGGGGACCAGCCTCCTCGTGGCGTACCTGGCAACGGCTTTGCCGGCTAATGGTGGACGTCTATGTGGCGGGCTAACCACCCGCCATTCAGTATAATCTGGTTCCAAGAAAGAACTCAGATAAGGCCACCTACAACCGGCCCCACTCGGATGGGGGCCCCAGTAGAGTTGGGCGTAGCTAAGGAAATAGAAGTACTAGAATGGGTGCTCCCATGCAGTGGACGGAAGCCTTAAGGGGCGACCTCCTCGCATGCTATGCTGCCAGCAAGCCCGAACGCAGGGGTTATATGGCCAGGATGCACTCTTTGTGGTGTGAGATGCATCCGGAACACGACCACCTATCAAAGCAGAACTTGGACGACCAGGCCAATCACCTGCGGAAAAAGGAAAATATCCACCAACCTCAGGATCAGAGTAATACACCGCCAGCCTAACCACCCTCTCCGTCACAGGCAGCACCTCCACCTGCTGACGTGAGTACCGCACGTTTGTCGGTATCTCCTACAAAGAGGGAGGATGTTGGTCAGACTGACTCTGAACTATTACGATCGCGGTTAAGAAGCACAATTAACAATGACGAAGGACACACTAGGCAGAGAGGCATCCATCGAAAGATCTCTCTGCGGGGTACCCACCTGCCCCAAATGAATGGACTCGTCGACGAGATTGAATTGCGTGGTCTACGCTGCGGCCAAGGTTTTGGCAACCTCCCGAAAGGACTCCTCTCGGGCGGATGAGACAGCAACAAGGCTGAAAAAGCTGGATGCCAAAATCACGCTGGCGAGACAGCAGGCATCGAGGATTCAGTGTGTGATTGAGTACATCAATGCCGGGCGATCTTTTACATCTAAAGTTCGGCGCATTGCGCGCAGCCTCAGGTTCAACCATCACACACTGAACGAAAACGTGCATCTTACTATTAAGCAGCACGAGGTCGATAGGGTACGCGCGCTTACTACGGCCAAGAAAAAACTCCTGAAAAGGAGCAGAGGCGTAAGGGAGAGTTCCACCTTTCTCCTTCAGCCGCCCCGTCTCTTTCGGCCTCCTCCGCCTGTTGTTGAATCCCCGCCACCCGTTCATGAGACCGAGCATTTCTGGAAGGATATCTGCGAATCGTCGAAGTCATTCAATGGATACACTCCGGCCATCGCACTCTTTAAAGAGTTCTGCGACCACCACCTACACAATGTGGATGGACCCCTTTCAGTCACGGAAAGTGACGTGAAGCACGCTTTTTCTGGCAAGAAGAATTTCGCGGCTCCCGGTATGGATGTCCCTCATCACAGGTAGAGAACCATTTCCACCTTGGCTGACTGAGGGACGCACTATTCTCATTCCGAAGAAGGGAGACTTGTCCAATCCGAAGAACTATCGCCCTATAACCTGTCTAAACACTGTATACAAGGCGTTCACCACGATCTTGAGCGACCATATCCTCCGGCAGATACAGCCTGTGTGGGAGGAGTTGTACGAGCAAAGGGGTTGCAAACGAGGAATCGCGGGATGCAAGGACCACCTGCTCATTGACAGATACATATGTCAGGATGCCGCCCGACATAAGCGAAACCTATCAATGGCCTGGGTGGATTATCGCAAGGCTTTCGACACCACTTCGCATGAGCTTCTCATCACGATGCTGAAGTTGATGAAAGTCCACCCAGAGGTTGTGTCCTGCATCCAACGCTTGTTACCACTCAGGAGAACGCGCTTCGTCTTGACATCGGGCAAGCAGACCGTCTCCACTGAGTTGCTAACATACCGCCGTGGCGTTTTTCAAGGCGACAGATTGAGCCCCTTGCTGTTCTGTATTTCTCTCCTCCCCCTCTCCTTCAAGCTGATACGAGGCCAAGGATACATGTGCGGTGTTCCTGGTGACAGGAAGCATAAGGTCACCCATTTGTTTAACATGGATGACTTTAAACTCTACGCTTCCAACGCCAAATATCTGCGCGTTGCACTGGACACCGTACATCAATACAGTGAGGCTATAGGGGTGGAATTCGGATTGGACAAGTTTGCATCCATCCACCTGGCGAAAGGAAGAATATCGGAGGACAAGGAAGACTCGCAACTCGTTGACGGGAGCGTCATTCGCCACCTCGAGTGCGATGACAACTATGAATATCTCGGCGTTCCCCAAAGCCGAGTGCAAGAGGTTGCAACAGTGAAGGAGAGACTCATGGCCAAGTACAGATAGACTCTCAGGAAAATCTGGAGTTCTGAGCTGTCTGGCAAGAATAAGGTTCTTGCAACGAACATGTTCGCGGTTCCCACACTGCTGTACACCTTCGAATGCATGAAATGGAGCGTCAACGAGTTGCAAAACCTCAACAGGGGGACGAGGAAGATAGTGACCGTCAGTAGAAGTCTTCATCCCAAATCTTCTGTCGCCAAACTGTATCTCCCTCGCAGTGTAGGTGGTAGAGTTCTGTTGAGCCTGTAGTGACTCCACAGAAGAGTTGTCCTTGGAACAGCATGCCGAGTGCTCAAAAACAGAGACACCCTGCTCAGTCTGGTAAGAGACCACGAAGGTGACGGAGTAGGGGCATTTCTCTTCCAGGCGGCCGAGAGGGCAGCGGACGTAACCGGAATGGACTTTGGCCCGAAATCAGACGGTAGCGACGACGGCAAGTCCCTCTTGTCGTTGAAGGCAGACGTCCTTAAGCTCGAAATTAAAAAGGCCGAGCAGAACGCCTTGATCAAGGCACATACTGAGAAGCCCATGCATGGATGTTTCTATTGAAACATGGAGAAGCATGGGCTATCGAAGGAGCTGAAGTTTGCCTTCCTCCGCACCGCTGGTCTAAAGTCAGAGACCGAGGGTTTTGTCCTCGCATGCCGGGATGGTGTCATAAACACACTCGTGTACCGCCGCATTATATTCAAGACGGAGTTTGCGGACACGAGATGCAGGGCGTGCCGATCCCAGCCGGAGACTTTGAGCCACCTTCTCTCCGGCTGTAGCTATTACGCTAAGTCAGCGTACATTGCTAGGCACAATGTGACCCTGTGGGTGTTATATTTCCATCTTCGACACCATTTTGGCATTGACGATACTCCAGTGCTACGGAATGCCCCTGGAGATATTGAGTCCTTCGTGGAGAACGATAAAAGCACCATCTGGTGGAATTACTCCTTTTCTACCACCAGGCAGGTGGAGGCGACCAAGCCTGATATCGTTCTCCTAGACCACCTCCTACGCTCCATGTTCGTGATAGAGTTTTCGGCCCCGGCTGAAACGAACATGGATGCAAAGGAGGCGGAAAAACGGATGAAATATCAAGACCTGCTATTTGAGCTTCGGCAAATGTACTCAGGACACTCTGTTAAACTGGTAGTCTTTATCATAGGTGTGGTCGGCGGAGTTAGGGCTCGCTGCTGGAGAGCATCAAGTGTATTCTGTCCTGCGTTGCACAAGCGGAGTCACTTGCAGCTCGCATGCCGAAGGCCGCTATACTTGGGTCCCTCCGTCTACTCCGTACTCACGACCCCACCGCAGCGTAGCCACCAATCCGATGGGTTTCGGACGTGGCTGCACTGCCCCACCCCTCTCGAGTCCTCGGCCATTATGACGGCAATGAAACCCGATGCTTGCCGAGGACTCAGAGGGGAATGTTTCTAAAGTAACTTAAAAATAATAATAATAATAAACATCTACATACTACCCTACGAGCTGCCGCATGGGCGTGTAGTGGGGGGTGGTAGGACACCAGTCGTGTAATTATGTAAGATTTTGAGAGGTGAAATGGTGACTTGTACTATGGGAGTGTATTCAGTGGAGCTTAGATTTCATTGTGGTTGCTTATTGTGTGCGGAAAGAACGAGTTTTTGTACCTATCTGTTCGGCAATGTATCTCTCTTACTTTATCAGTCTTACTAACTTCTGTCATACCTAAAGATGTGGTGAGGCGTCATGATAATACTCTCTGTATCGCTCTGAAACACCAGTTCTGAATTTCTCAAGCAAGCTAGGCGTAGCGTGACGAATCCTAGTCTCCAGGGGCTCCCGCCTTAATCCTCTAAAAGTTGTGAGAGACTATATGTTAGCTCAAAGTGGTTTTTTACGAAGCGAGCAGCTTTTATCTGTATTTTATTTAATGTTTCGGTAACATTTTGACTTTTAAACATTCTCTCATCCCTCACTCATTCCAATTATTCCAAACCATATTCTTTTCCCGAAAACTCTTCTCAATGACTCCATTGTCTCTGCATTTAACCTACTACAGGGCTCATCCTGAATTAATTTATTTTGGGTACCATATTATTACTTTGGGCCTAGAACACATTTGTGTACTGCAATTAACTCTTCTTTTAACAGATTTCCATTCCTAGATAATCTCTAGATACTAACCACTTCGACTTTCCCACCGGCTTTATTACGCCTTGTAACCTTTTCATCTATCACTCTATATTTCGCTTATATTCGCCCAAGCTGCACAAAATCGTTTACTTGTTCAGCCAGATACATATTCCAGGCCATACTGATCATGAAACGGGAGAGATATATGGGACTGAAATAATTAGCCTTCCAGTGGGGTTTTTCCACTCCTAATGAGGTAAATCCTTTTGCGAGAGAACCAACCACTGCCTCACCATTCCTTTAACCGTCATTCCCCTCCCGGTCGCCATCTAAGCATGCCTCGACACCTTCTTGATAACCACCCACACCCATGAAGGGTATTTGTAGAACAAACTTCCAATAAATTCTATCCAGATAAATATGGCTAGTATTAATACCTAAGTTTTATAGTAATTGATGAATAAAGAAATACTAAGTGTTTAAATTTCTAAATCCTTTCCACTAAGCCATGCTGGATCTTACATTATATATCCGCTAGTGATGTTAGCATGTCAACTGGCCTCCAATTGAAGAACTGACTGGAGAGGTACAGTTGTCTAGTATTGCACCCTACATGATTCAATACGACGACTAATGAGATTCCAGGAGTTTCCTTCAAGAATGGGGCGTTTGCTGTTCTGGGATATATCTATTTCAGTTCGCAATGTGCGAAGTTTGGGAGAGGAAAATGTGGTGGGACTGGAGTCACATTCCTGAAGTAAAAGGGTTTTATGGTTTCTCTGACTGTTTGGTTCTCTCTTCTTGGCATCATTTTCCCCACTTTCTATGGTAAATGAGTTCAACGATGACTTACTATGTCTTAAGCGTCCAGTCTCGGTATTTGAGTACCATCCTCAGTGAGGATTGGAAACGGTCCAAGGTGATGACAGTAAAAGCCCTATAAGGCATTAAGAAATAGGAATATAGTATATTCTATATGATATCCGATGCTAGTTGATAGCTCTTAGCCAATGGTAGAGTTTATATCCAGTTTCGCGAATAAGGACCCTTCCATATTTTGGCGTGATAATTTAGCACATAGTATCCTATTCTACCATTTTATTCATGCCATAATCCAGCTATAGAGATGATTTCTTCTGAATTACCCAGATAAAATTGAAAGGAATAATTTATTTGATAATGTTCATTGTAATATTCTATAACCATCTATCGGTGGATTGTGTAACCAGATGAAAAATTAGTTTAGGGAAGGAAAAACTTTGGAAAGCGAAATGAGAGTTGCACAATAAATAGATCAAATTCTAATATGTGGGAAATTCACAAGTTCCGGTATGGTCTAGTGGTTAGGATACCCGGCTCTCACCCGGGTGGCGATTCCCGGTACCGGAAATTTTTTTACTTTATTGAGGGGTGCCTTAACGGTTCTCCCTAACGTGTGTACTTGCGTCGTCTCACTTGTGTCATCTCGCTTCTTGTTTTCGACTTCTATTTGAAGGGAAAACGTAATTTGGTGCGTGCTTAAAAATAATAAAATGTGACTTATGGACAACAACTGTCAGCATTTTGAGGATAAAGATGATTGGATAATAACGATTGAGTAATGATGAAGACTGCGCGAAAGGAGAGACCGTTTCCCACCCGAGGTAATAGTCTCCTCGAAATGTTTCCGAATTCAGGACTTGTGAAATGGAAATGAATGAAAAAAGCAAATAAAAAGTAAAAGCAAAACAATATATTAGAAAAAGCAAATTAACCCTTGAACTTAACGTACATAAAGTTAGCTTATAACTTAGCTCTCATATTATGCGAAAAACTGTAGGAATAATTCACATTAAACTATTAGGGGTAGCTGGTTAGTCGTTGAAGAGTTATATAAATCATTACTTGAACATAACTCGTTATGCAGACTGCAAAAGAATAGAATTGAATCGATAAATAGCAAGTACGTCAAATAAATAATATTGTTATATTTATTAACCTCAGTAACAGTTAAAACAATTAAGATTCATGCGTCAGATACCTCAGAACAGGAATGATATATATCGATCAACCTAAGTAATCAGAGAGTGGCGAAATTTTGGGTCATTCATCCATTGTCTTACTATCTTAGAGTGAGATCTATAGATTAACATTAGCCAGCATGGTTAAAAAATTTATATGCTCCACTCATCCCCATATCTTGTCTTACCACTCCTTGGAAACCTTTAACCAATGAAATTCGTGGTAAATGAATCAGTACTTTATGGATTCGAAGACAATGCTTGTCTAGTAGAGGTTTATGATTTAATTTAAAGCATAACCCAGCTTTAATTCACCATTTAACCCCAAAAGGTACTCATAAAACTGGAAATATGTCTCTAAATCTTATTAATTTAGTTAGGAAAATATAAAAATTTATTAAGTAGTATCAAATTCTGCCCTAACATGTTAAGGAAGGATAGTGGTATTGGGGATCAGTAGCTTTAAAATTCTTACTTAAAAACGTTCAGCTAGAAAAAGCATGCTGGTGTAATACCAGGATTGTTACTGGCATAGTACTAGACTTAGCATAAAGGTTTCTAATTCACAAATGCTGATTTATAAAGATTGACTTTATTTGGTGAAAGCATAAGAAAACAATATTCCGAGTAAAGGACTAGTGAAAATATTGGATATTCGTCGAAAATTTAATATTTGAATATACTAATGGCCATACGATAACGGCTAAGAATGTATTTAGCCATTAATTTTCTTGGTAAAATGGTATCATTTAAAAACTTTTACTTTGTTGAAATCACTCGTGCTCCAACCTTCACGCTTTAAAATTACATTTGGAATAATTTTATACTATTTAATTTTAGCTTGTTTGACAAAAGTTTTAGTTGCTCGCACGAGTAAGCGGAAGTTAAATGTTTCAAATTCTTTGCGAAATCACAACTCTGTATTGCGTCCATGTGCATTTGAATGGATTTCAAAGTAAAGATGAAAATTTACACCACACATAACTCTCCAAAATACCAAAACGGCTTCTTGAGTGAGTAAAATCAGCTCGCACCCAAGGGAGTTCTAAGAATTACGTATGTTCATGCATATGTAAGCTTATTGACATTAATGGCTATTTCTTTGCATGTTATTGATTTAAATTGTAAGTAACATGTTTCGAATTTTATGCATAAATTGTAAATGACTGTTACCACCATATCCCCACTTGAAGAGTTCGCGTTCCTACTTCCATACTCCGTTCAGTATTTCGGGATTAAGTATTCATTTTTAGCGTGGGACGCAGTCCGTAAATACTCCCATGGGGATTCTGGAAAAAAGTGCGTCAAAGTTTTTTAAGATAAAATTGCAACGCTATGAAAACTCAGTGGAGGAGGAGGGGGGGAGAGAGAGAGAGAGAGATTAAAAATCGAAAGAAGGGAATTCACAACAAAAAAATCAACGCTCCAAAATTTTCGAAAAAGCTCCCTTAATCAGTTATATCAACACACACACACACACAAAAGCGGGCCTAACGAACGAATTGAATGAAAATTCCAATATTGTTTTTTTCTCTTTTTTATGGAACGGCTCGGGGGTGGGGAAGCGACGCATTTCCAACGGTGACGTCTGCGAAAGGGCGTAAAAAAATAGCCGAAGCGTCGCCAAGAATTTCCTCGATTCGTCCTTTGGGCTCCTTCCCCCTGCATTAAAACGTTTTTGGTCGAGGGAAAAAATCGGGATGGTGCGACACACTGGCCAATCAACAGATTTGCATCTTTTTTTTCGTCCCCTCCTCTGCAGCTTCCCCTTCCCTCTCTTAACCTACCAGCCGGCAGATTTTCAAAAAAGGGAGTTAGAAAATATATGAAAAAGGGACGCTTCCGAGGTAACTCCAGCGATGCATGGTTTCCCGAAGTTAGGCTTTTTCGTGAATCCATATGCATGCACATAAATATATGTGTGCACGAGGGTGTATATGCCCACCCACATGCATGTGAATTCGGAGTATACGTTAGCTATGATAATCACGTTTAACGAAGCGTTGGAGTTAACAGGGTGAGGCGTTAATTGATAGAATTTTTGATTAAACTAAACAAGTGGAAATTCACGAAGGAAAAAAATCGATAATGGGGATTCAAACCAGGAATTTTTCATTGACGGCTCGACAGATTGGAATTCAAACTCGGACCCGGATCAAGTTGAATGATTTTATAATGGCGATTAACCTTGCATTGATGTTAAATCTAGCCTTCTAGAATGGACTATGTCCTGCGTTAATCTAAGTTATTTTTGCAGTACAAGACGCATCTTAATGCATGACTCTCGACATTAACCTTTAAGAAAACGTTTGCAAAGAATCACAAATACGAATTTTTAAGGACTCCTCTGTAATTCTCTAATTTGGAAGTCAATTATTAACTGGTGTTGCCTTTCCAATGTTGTAGAAATGAACATAGGTTAAATTTAAACCATGTTATTATTTAACATCACGCCATGCTTTCATAAATGAGATTATTTAACTCGTGTGTACATTATTCCAAGCTTATAGTAAAACCTATCGATGAAAATATCCCAGCACTCCTCGTCTGCTTCTGTCACTTTGCTTTCACACGTATTGCTTCATCCACACTGTATTTGTCTTAAGACACCGAATTATCTCGTCTTAAAAGTCTCCACCACCACGTTTAGTGAGGGCTTTCACGGTCAACCCCTTCCTCTCACGCTATTTATCACACTGTCGTCTGGTTTACTCGCCTCTCATCCATTCTATCAACATGACCATAAAAAGAACTTCGCTCTTTTAAAATACATAGAGTGCCTGAGCTTTCATACTACATTAAAATTTAAGGATAAGTTTCCTACATAAATTCAACGATGGTGATTGGTTTTCTGATTTGATGCCTTGTTGATTTTAAGCAAAGTTAGGTGTCTTCAGAAATATAGTCATGGCCCATTTAGAATCAAATCCTCAACCTCCGCATTATTTTAGTAATGGAGAGATTTTTTTACGACTCGCGGAATACAGGAGTAGAACAGTAAATTCTGCATATAACGTAACTAATCTGCGAGATAAAACCAGGCATCGTTTGGACGAAGTTACTTTTGTTTTGTAACAAATTGCTCAGTAATGAATAATTTTTTAGATTCATTATCTAAATACATAGGTGTATATTTTCATACAGCAATTGAACAAACACGCAAAAACTATCATTTATATTAAGATGAATATTATTTTTACCGAAATATTCCTTACCGAAGTATATTTTAGTATTTTGTGGAATACATTATGTAATGCCATTTTTATAACTCTTAAAATCTACCAGTCCGAAGATGTCTTATTTTTATTTATTCTAAACTAAATTGTATTCTAGGAACGGAGAGATTTTGAAGGTAGTAGGGACCATTTTGACCTCATTGCCGTTAGAATCGATCGTGCTGTAAAAAATCAGCGGTAAAAAATGATAAACTCAAAGAATGTTGCTGGTGGGTTGGGGAAAGGTTCTTTTATTGTCTCGCAAAGAGAGTTGGGGGTCAAGATAATCATCCGTAACATTTTAGTGTTTTTGTGATATTGTTACTATATCTATTTAATACCGTCGGGGGAAAATATTAACTTGTATTTGTGCGAACGGCGCGCGTTTTCATCCTTGACTGTCTGTGCCTCCCATAACTTTTATAAATCCTTTTACTCATATCACCCCGTTGCTCTGACCAACACTTTTGGTTCATAGTTCCGAATATTCCTAAATTCCCAAGGTTAACCTTAATTGTATGTAATATAGTTCAGGAAAAAGTTTCCTTATATTTTATACCATCATTGTTACATGAAATCTCACGTAGGGTTGTTAGGGAAAGCGTGAATCATGAAAACACACGTTATCTTATTCGGGTGGAGTAAAATATGCCAAAAATTGCTTTATTTAATTCTTAAATGGAGTCTAATTCAGTGAAGGATCATTTTTTAAACAGCTGTAGTATCCTCGTTGGGAACTCGCTGAATTAAAAATTAAACTTGATCGGCAGTTACTAGCAATGAAGTAACGTTCGAAATGTGCAGCGAAAAAAATTCGTGCTGGCCAAGCTAATAATTGTTTCAACTGAGAGTATTAGAAATAATACTCGGGATTGGCAAACCAACGGCCTCAGTTTATCATCGTCTTTTGGATCTTGACTCCGGAAAAGTCCTAAGATTGGGGATTTTATCACTGATAGTGAAGTAGTTACATCAGTTGGAGCAGCCACGACCCTAGTCAATTATAACCCTTCAGTCGAGATTTGATCACATATCCAGTCACTAAGCTGGCAAGAACTTCCTGCTACCGAGACTAGCAAATAAAAAGCATGCAATATGAATAGAAAAACATAGAGTATTATTTATATTAGTATCTACTAGTAATAAGATTTTCTGGGTGTTAAAGTTTATGGCACTCACCAGCATCCGGCACCGTTGATCCTCTGGCTTTAAACTTCCTGTTGACGGCACCTCGCCGATTGCCTGTTGTTTCTATTCACTATGCCATAAAAAGTATACCTCTAAATGCATTTTATTCTTGAACTGGAGTATTATTAATAGTTATAGTATTTGGAGTTCAGTGGCCGGTATCAGAATCACATCTGTAACTTGAATTATGTCGTGAATCTTTAAAATACGCGACAAAATAAACTAATTAATAGGGGATTATTTAGTCCTCAAAGGCGTCTTGCATAGATAAGTCCACCGTTTCTCCGGCGAAGATTGCTGAGCCCAGCACTCGTTTGGAAGCCAATGAGTCACGCGCTCACCGCCCTCCATCCTGTGCCGTGGCGCTAAATCTTGAGCTCAGAGGGATTAATCGGAGCACTGTCATCCCATTGGGTTGCGCGAAGGTGCCTGGTTCGGTATTCCCCCATCTGGTGGACAAAGAGGCTCTGCCCTCAGGCACTAAAGCGTCAAAAAGACACTCTAATTAATGGAGTTTGTTTCAGCTCGTCTTGAATGAACAACTCCCAGGTTTTGCAAGCGTGTCCGGCCACTGTTCTCTGCAGTCGGGAGCCAGCTTGTTTTCTGCTGCCTCTTACCTAACCCTACTCCAGCAGGATAACCGGGTGAAATTGATCTGGAAGCAGCCTGTTGGTTTCTATGGGGAGGAAAACGCCATTTTCTTCTTCTTCAGTTCTCGTCGGCTTAATTTTGCTTTCCATATTGAACATTCGCAATTTTATACGCACTGATTCGTGGCCATAAGTGTAACTCGCGAAAAATGTGTTAAAGTATTCATTAGCAGTTAATGGAGGAGTCTTCGACTTTAAGACGCTTCCCGTATCTAGAAATAAACCATCGTCGCACAACATTGACCCTTGCAACTCTGCCAGAAGATGTAACCTGATAATAAAATGTATTAAACTTGTTGATTGGAATGTATATTATATGGAGCGACCATAAAAGAACTGTACCATCAGTGCCATTAAAACAAAGTGTTTAGGATTTCAAGGGAGAGATTATTTGGAGAATAGTTGAAAGGGCCAAGGAAACCAGGCATTGGCCTCTTATTCTTGAGCACCGAGGAATCTCTGATTTCCGTCCCTTCCCACCGATAGAAAGATAAACTGGCAGTACTCTCCCAGGAGTACCCACAAAGGGACTAGAGTTCAACGACAAAAATCTCCAAAATTTCCGATATTCGAACCCAAACCCTTTGGAAATAAGTCATTGTTCTACTACTCATTATTTTTGAAGATATTGCGACTGCAAAGTATTGAATGGTTGTGGCAGTTCAGAGTCGGGCACGAAAACTACGCACCCACTCCAAATTATGTATTAGAACTCACCTTGGTTGCGACGAGGTAAAAAACAAATGTGACACGAAAAAATAAACGATGCATAGTCCTTGACAACTCGTGAATATTATCGATATTGGATCCGAATCCCAAGAGCAAATTGATCGCGGTGCGCATCCGAGGGTATTTCATAAAAATTTCTTTATTTTGAAATCGAGAGAGATGAGGATAGGGAATAGGGGAAAGACCAGGGGACATTCATTGCACGGTGTGTGGAGGAGAGCAGGGTTTCGAACGGAGAGAGCATGGGGTGGGTGGAGGAGGGGAAGGGTTTGGGGATTTGGATGTAAAGTTTGGGGGGGCGGGGAGGGGAATCCCAGAAACGAACTGATTTCGGGAAAATTCGATTCCATAAAAATTTACATTTTTTGGACCGAAGTCTCGCTTCGATCTACATCCCCCCGTAGGACGCACGCTTATCCCTTTTTCCTCTTACGCCCACTCTCTCCCACAAACAACAAACACGGAATCGCAGAAAAAAAATGGAACGAGAACAGAAAGAAATCATTACAAGCTGAGTCCTGTGGTAGCGTGGGATAATACGGTGAGGTTGGAATTTTTTTTTTGGAAAGGGAATGAATTTCCATAATTGGCAAGTTCAGGAGGAATTCAAAGCACCTAGCAGCCGCTCGCAATATGAGATTATCACCAGAGGCGACGTGCATGCCTCTGAGGGGAGTTATTTTATTTTTCGGCCGCAAGACCATAACAAAGTCGGAAACCTTTTACTTCTGTGGTGGGAGACCAGAATTAATCCCCCTCCGCGCCTCCTCTGACAGTGATACGCAAACAGCATCGAGCCTTTCGGGTACGTGCTGGGGAAATGCGAAGAGGTATACAAAAGTGGACAGTATGCATATAATTCAATTAATCCGACTGACGAGAACACCTATATAAGCTAGACGACGGTAACATATACGAGTTCATACATTTTAATGCAGGTATATAAGCAATAAGCCGCAACTTATGAAATGGATTCAGCGGCCGTCACAGAATAAATTAGCGCTGAACATGAATATACGCCCGCGGCACCTGAACTGTGATCATAAAGCAAAAGTTGCTTTCCCAAAGTTTGTCATTACAAAACTTTTGGTCTAGAGCGTTCAATTACTGCACGTAGAGATGAGGGTAAAATTTGTATGCAACTGAAACTCTGTGGTGATTCATAAATGAGTGGAATCAATCTCAAAAATATAGGACAAAATTGAGATACAAATCTGTGAGGAATATTTTAGCCCATTATCATAGTATTTTCTGTCTGTTCTGCACGAATCGGCGGAATTTGTATGGAGAAAAAAAGTTTAAGAATAGGAATCAAAGGTATAATTGCAATTAGTAAAGGAATCCGGCGGTGTTAGTAGCAGTCACTCAAAGCAAGTAACTTAGATGACCAAGGTTTTACTCTGTTCCTATTACTGGAGTAGTTCTTGTATTTATGGGTTTCATAGCACTTCGGCCAACTACAAATTAACAGATTGCACGAGCCTTTAGAAATAAGAAACATGACACACAGCGAATCACCTTACGCGCCAACTATCTCCTACGCACAGGAAAGTTTTCTTTTGTATTATAAGTAACTATTTTGGGCGGTTCTGATGATAGCTGAGTATAATCCTTAAAAATATAGTTTCCTATAAGAAAGGAGGATAAGTCATGAAATTAAAGACTTTGAGTGGCCACCCAAGAACAGGTATCGGCCTTCTTATGGCGGAACTTACCTATAAAGGCTCTGCACAATACTGCGATACATACATTATGATACCTAGCGTCCAAGGTTTCAACATCCAAACTGCTAATAATAAAAAGACGAGGTAAACTTCCACACTGTTTTAATAAGCACCGACCATGTTTTCGACACTTTGTCATTCTCAAGGTCATTTGTCATACGACACTTTGTCATTCTTTATGCCATTTTGACACTTAAAAAAAAGGCGTAAAGCAAGGATGTGTTATGTCACCATGCCTGTTTGATATATTAATGGATGAATGTGTTAGAGATGCATGAAGTGGAAACGACGGTGTTTTCATTGGAAATGTAAAAGTGCGAGTTCTACTATATGCGGATGATGCTGTTTTGATCTCAGAGAGCCAAGAGGGATTACAAAAGCTCCTAGATAAGTTTTGTGAATCAACAGAGAATAGAATTGAGGGTAAATTCGTGCAACACTAAAGTTGTAGTTTTTGATAAGGAGAATGAGGAGAATAACTGTATGATGACGGCGAATGGTGAAGTAATTGAACAAGTAGATGATTTTGTGTACTTAGGTAAGATGTTTGCAAAAGATGGACGGATAGATGAGGAGATAAAGAGATATGCGAATGCTGGAAGGAAAGTAGTCAGTAGCATGTGAAGCATATCAAAGAATGAGTGCCAGTCTAAGGAAGCGAAAATCGCAGTGTACAGAAGTGTACTTCTCCCCACTTTGTTGTATGGTAGTGAAACATGGGTATGTCATTATAGACATAAGAGTAGACCTAACGCCTTGGGTATAAGTTATCCGAGGAGGGCTTGCAGCAAAAGTTGGATAGAATGGGTCAGGAATGAGTGGGTAATAAATGAATGAGGGTTAAATGCTCCATTGATGGACATAAATGAAAGGAGTGTGCTTCGTGGTTTGGCCATGTTGAGAGAATGGATGAGAGTCGAATAACGAAACAGATATATCAGTGAAATGAATGGTGCGAGAGTTACAGGTAGGCCGAGAAAGTTGGGGTTGAATGTGGTTGAGGATATTCTTAGGAGGAATATTAGTAGTCATAACAACAGTAGGGCGAGTATGAAGCAGTGGACGGGGGTAAATGAGGCAAAAGAGGTACGCAAGGATAGGTCAGTATTGAGGAAATTATTGAAGCGGAGTTAGGTGTGCAATGTATTTATGTGCAGTGCAGGTGCATTAGTGCAGGTGTATTTATGAGTGAAACTTTGTGACTGTGCGTACCCTGGAAGGGAACGTAGTGATTGATATGTATGCATGTATGTCATTCCCAATTATGCCACTCGTCTTTTCGTTCTTACCAGTATGGATATTGAATATTTCCACAAAGTTACGCCAGAAACTCTTTCATACAAGTTTCGACGTTGGGATCGCTATATAATTTCATTAATAAAATTATAATTAATATGCATGCCAAATGTATAGGTAACGAGAAAGGAGTTAAGCAGATCCCAACCAAGCAGCGACTCAAGTCCGATTTCAAATATATGAGAGCAGACGTATGATCTGAAATACGTATGACCTCATACATGCATTTGTTGCAGAATTTGGGACTCACTTCATGTCAAGTAAAGCCTTTAGTGAATTAATATCCCCATATCTTCTGCACAGATACCCAGTAAGCCACGTCTAAGAAAGAAACTCTTGGAGTTCAACAGAGTTTCAGGCGATAGGTGAAGCGATTTTTTTACAATCCGATGTTAGTCCGCCATAGGACCTCAGTAATTGCTTTGTTATAACTATCAATGGGAGAACTCGCCCCGCAATAACTATAAGTTTCGGGGAGGAAATGTATCAGACGAAGTCATATATCTGGGAGATACCAGAACTTAGGGTCTAACATAGAGGAAACATATAGGATACATTTTCGACTCTATTTCGTGTGTCATGAATCGTCAAGCGTATAGTTTCGTCTAATGGATAGAGTACCTGAGTCTCGCCCGGGAGGCTTGATTCTGTTCTCGGTACTAAAATATCTTTTATGCTACCTCTGTCTTGCCTTCCCGGTGCTGGAATGCCTTTCAACTTCCTGTGACTTTACCAAAGATGCTGCGGGTACTACTGAGCGATTTTTTGGCAAAACTTAGATATAAATATGTAAACAAGTTAGATTTATCAGTTACGCTTGATAATTTCTCTATATGCTAGCAACTTAACTAATTTGGCCATGACACACCTTTCCATAAATAATTTTTGATGGATCTATCTTTCTTGTTCCTTGCGTTGAATACTTTATCATTAGTTTTTCTATGGTGTGATGTATTTTTTGTTACGATTACACTGTAAATTGGCGGTATTGTTGCATGTAGATTACTTACTTTAACCTTCATCCATGCGACGTAGTTCCTGGGTAATATCTCGTTTTTCCATTGGTTGTTTTTAAAAATTATGTTAATATTTCTCCTTAAGTCTCGGGGACATTTTAGAATACCATAGAGTAAGGACATTACAAAAATGAGATATGTTTGCGTAGTGAAGTCTTTGAGACTTATTGGAGAAATTATTTTATATATATAATTCTTTACCAAAGTTATTGACTTTTCCTAAACAATTTCATGTAAGAATACAATAAATAAATAGAATTTTCTCTATATTTAAATACGATGATTAAACACTTGCGAAAATTCTTCTCGGAAATTCCACCGGACGTAATTCTAATGACAACGTACGATTCATGCGTGGTAACGTCTGTGTGATATTAAAATTTTACCCGGTGGCAAGCAGAATTTACGCCAATAATTTGCCGGGAAAGCATTGAATAAATACATGCTTTCATGTAAAATCCCTCATGAAATGCTTTCATTTTATGGCATACGAATGGTAAATGGTCTTTCTGTATTTTCATTGTGTACTCTTCTCCCACTGGCATTTTGCCTAATCAAGGGGCTTTCCTTTTCTTTCACTGACGACTTTACACGAAAGATTCACTCACCGATTGTGCGATTTATGCATTATCTTTTTATGTCAACTGTTAGGCGTCGTGTCTGGTTGATTCTCTTTTCCCACTACTTGCCCTCTGAGGGTGAACATTTTTGTTTGATTCACTTAGTGTTACTTCTTAGCACACATTCAACCCCGAAATTCGTACTGAAGCGTTGGCCATTATACATGGGGGATACGACTCAATTGCTGGAACGGACTACTGCTTCCAATACTATAACAGAAGCATCCATCTTTGGTAATGCATTTTGTCTTTTGAAAGGTCTTTTTATCCATCCTCTTAGGTGGAAAAGGCTGCGTTTTTCCTCATTTAACCTGCCCCTCCAATATTGGCCACCCTCTTGCTCATGCGGTTCAGCCTTACTTTGGAGCTTCGCGACGGTCTTTGTTATCGACTCTCGCCACTTCGCCATTTCATCCAGTGGGGCGACTCCCAATTCAACTCTATCTGCCAACGCTTCCTACCTAACCGTAACATCCCTTCCCCACGCAACCTTCCTCTGAAGTAAGACCCTCGCCCTCCCCTCTTGCCTTAAAAGCTGGCCGGCTCGCTGTCTTACTCATTCTTTCACTTGACATGCGCAGGTGATCTGGGCAATGACATTAATTGTTTGTGCTCAGTCAGTTCGTTGCTTACGTTTCGTTTTTGTGTTTCCTGAGCTGCAGTTCTTCACATCTTCAGGGATCTTTAATAGTCACTTTCCGCGTGAAAACCGGTTTGTTTGGTAGCTTAGACAGAGAATGAAATGTAGCTGTTGGGTAGAGGAAATTTACCGTCACATTAATGCCCGTGGCGTTGACAATGGTCAACTGCCGTACTTGGTTGGTTTGACAGTGACCGTTCGTGCTTAGTCGGTTCATGTCTTCATCCTGGTGAATGTTTCCTGATTTGTAATTCCTTGCATCTACAGGGATCCTTAAAAGTCACTACGAGGGGGCGTGGCAGTTCGTTCGGGAGTTAAGCCAGAGGAAGGAAAGGAGTTGTTGCCCGGAGGAATTATTACACCAAGTTAATGTCCATAGCAAAGACGATTTCCAACAACCGTGTATCGCCAGCTTAACGTTTGGGCACTACCGCTGTTCCATCTATGTCGGAGGCAGTCCAGATAGAGACGAAGGCTTGATCATCTTTGGTGAGTTACTGAATTTTTTTCCATTTCCTTTGCTAGACATTAATCGTTCATGAAATGCATTGGTTAATACAAGCCACCGTTGATTTTCTCTACACTAAAATTTATACACATCACATCTTTAAACTTCTCCCTTATTTTTCTTAAATGTCCCTGCGGTGTTTTTCTAGTTCAATGTCTATTGTTTGACATTTCCCGGAACCATTTCTTCTATTCGTCTAATAAATTGTTGATGTTGCCGAGTTTTGCTTTTCATATTTGTATAAAATTGTCATAGAAGAAACATTTCTAGTGCTTCTCCTTTTGTTCTACCTTTCATATTTTATTAAATAATGTACTTGACTATTTATTACATAGTACTTTTATTTTTCGTCCATTGCTCCGAGGTACGGTTACCATGAGAATTAGTTTATGAATTTACGTCGACTGACTATATTATCCGTGTTTAGTACTCTGTATCCATCCATGGAGCTCTTTTTTCCAGCTTCAATTGTACTAGGAAGAGTTGGTCACATAAAATATAAAGGAGCGCCGAAAGAAATTCAAACAAATAGCCTTAACCTACTCGCCGACCAATCTGCACTTAGCCATCAACAAGCTTAGCCAATTGATTTCTTAGCGCGAATCTAATCTTATTCATCTTGAATCATTTAATATGTGCATTACGAAGATCCTTTTGTTGTGAATCCCATATTATACCTTGTTGCATAATTTATATTTAATATAAGCATAAGATTTTGGCCAACTAGTTTCCCTATAAAAAGATTTCATGCGTTGAAACCCGTTCACTTTGCAGGCGTATAATATTTTTTACATCTACATAATACCCTGCGATCTGCCGCATGTGTGTGTGGCAGGAAGTGTTAGGTCACCAACCGTGTAAAGTTATACGTGATAAGGTTTTAGGAGGAGTAACGGTGACGTGTATCTTGGGAGTGTATTTAGTGGAGCTCAGTTTTTGTTGTGATCGCTTGTTGTGTGCGGAAAAAAACGAGTTTTTATATCTATCTGTTCGGCAATGTATCTCTCTATTTTATCGCTTCTTTCAGACTAGAGATGCAGTATGGCGTCATGATAATATCCTCTGATTCACTCTTAAACACACCAGTTCTGAATTTCTCAAGCAAGCTTAGCCTAACGTGAAGCCTCAGAGTCTCTAGGTACTCCCACCCTAAGCCCTGTATAAGTTGTGAGACAGTTTATGTTTGCTTGTAGCAGATTTTAACGAAGCGTAGTAACCTCAAATGAAACTTCTATCCTGAGATACTTTGTGGTTCTCCATAGCCAAATTATTGACTGAATGTTACCATTACTATATAATAAAATGTTTAAACCACTTGGGTTTCAGTGACTGATCGTCATCATCAGTTTTTTTTAAGACCAGAAATTTTCTCCCTATACATATATTTTTCAAAGCAGATAGGATTAAATAGTGGTTCGTGAAGGGAAGTGGATGTTTTCAAGGGCAATGGGATAGGTAGTTATGTGTAGGGGGAGGGGTAAGTCGAGGGGGTGGCAAAGAAATATTTGGGGAAGGAGAATGGGAAGGGGAAGCCACTGCGCTTAGCATTGGGGAGGAGGCTGTGAACTAATATTCAGTAATAAGAGTGACTCTAAGTTCAAACATCCTTTATGAATTCCTAATTGCTCCCTAGAGTCACGCTGCCATCTGTTGTCACAAGCCCTTAAAAAGGCTACGTTGCAACCACTCTTGTATTCATGATCTAATACATGATTAACGATGTTACTTTTATAATCGTTCTATCGTGTTCTTTATAAAGGCTGACAAAAAGGTCTTTCCAATACTAACAAAAAATCTTCATGTTTTTCCTACACCGGATGATGAAAATCAATCGTTGAGACGCGGGTTTTGTATCCTCTCTATTGTGTGGTCTTTGTAAACTTTAGTTATTAAGTACGTTACTTAGAAACCTTAGTAAAGGAAATACTGAATATTCCCTAATTTCTCCCATGGGTATTGGTATTGGGAAAAAACACTTAAGTATATCAAAGGTTTAACCAAACATTAGTTAATAAATTAACTACAAAAATATATTTAACAACATATTTTTGATGGTTAAAATTTTCAGACTAAAATAATTTACAATATATTAGTGATAGTCATAGGAAAAATTGCTCAGTTTATAAAATACCATGTCACACTTTGTGGCCCACTCCATAATATTTTATCCAGTTTAAAATTCAAAGAGGAAATGATCTCATAGACATAGATGGAGGGGTGGAGTCGCCATTGGTGGCCACAGAATTTGGAGTTGAGGGTATTGTTATTAAAAATGGCCGGATTTTCATTCTCTATGTAAATTATCACTCCCATATTTAGGCATTATATGTGAGAAGTTGTGAGAAACTTGAAACACAACCGTCAGAAAACTCCGGTATTTTAACCAATAAATGCCTTTCTTTAAAGTGCCGATCCGAACATATCATGCGGAAAAAAGCTTCTACTAGTATTTCTTAGCAGTCTTTGAGAATTAGCTCGGTAAAGCGTTGACTCTTTTGCCCCATCTTCTCAATGAAATTTTTCAATGAGGCCGAAGTCATTGAGTTTTGGGAGTGATCACACGAATGATCTAAGGAGAGAGTTGTCTGTTACCTAGGTTTACTAGCTGCAAATATCCTCAGCCTCCATGCCAAACCAGTCATTGCTGGTTTTGCCTTCCGTCCACCGCAATTACCTATTCTCGTGGAACCCACATCTGAAACACCTGGAGTCTCTTACCGTCCTTTCTCAGTTTCTAGGTTTGTTCTCCATGTAGCATTGCAATCCATCTTGAACTATCCACCAACCTAAACTTTACAGTCATGAGGCCTAGTCACACGATACACGAGACATGTTTAAATTAAAAAGTTTAAATGCTTGAGTGCGTGAATGAACGCTATAACTCACCATGTAACCACACACACGAATGCGTGAATTGATGCCAGAAAATAAAGTTGGGTCTAACTTGGTTTCTTCATACGAATGAGTTGCACTCGTGTTCCAGCTGCGGTAGATAACGGAATTAATATTTTCAAACAGTTGGGTTCATGATCGCTGTTTAATTCTGTTTGTTTACTTCTGGGATTGTTTGTTTGTGTTTGATTCAACTATTTGTATTTATTTTGATTTCTGATTGGTATTACCCATACAATTTTTCTCTTACCTTTGTTGGACCTCTACTATTATAGGCCATTGCTCCTTGCTTGGAATACCCTCTTATGCATTCCATCAGTAATAGAAAAATGCGTTAATTAGCTGAGCTTTTATAGTGTTTTGTGTTCCTATCTATTTTTTCATTGCTTATATGCTTTCTCAGATTGACTAAGAATGGCGGGATAGCTAGTCCGTTAGAACAGTGAAAGTCATGCAAAGTTTCTTACTCAGGCGATTTATATGTGGTAAGTTCGCACCACAAATTTATACCTGGACGTAAATATTTTATTTTTCTACTGTAGTATCAATTTCACGAATGTTGAATTGATCTATTTTCTCAGGTTTTCTGCCCGAGCGTTCTAGAACCAGTTATTTTGTGAATTCATTCGCTTCGTGCTCGAAAATGGAACTCTCTTAGTGTATGTCCAAGTTTGCATGAAAAACCCATGTAGAAGGCAGAGTGAGTAGAGTAATAAAACAACAATTATCGAAAATGTGTATCCAAAAAACAGTGAAACACACGTGCAGTTTCATGAACCGTGTGACCACAAATCAATCCATTCGCTCCCGCAAACGTACATGAAAATGTTCACGCAAATGCAAATTAATTCTTATGTATCTATGATACGTGTTATCATGCCATAATGCAAGGTCTCGTTCATTGTATCCCTTATATTTTTGAACGTTCTTTCCACTTTCTATACCAGGTATTGGTTAATTCTCCTTTTAAAACCTTTGCTACTACACGTGTTATCCTAAAATGTACTACCGAAGTAACGCTCCAGTTTGTGGCCTCCAACTATGGCAGGCGACCTTATTTCTTTGCCCAAAAATATCGTTACTTATTTTGATCACGATTGGTCATCATTCTGAACATTCCGAACCCATTTTCTGAAACATTCACCGAAGCTTGCTACCCCTTGGATTAATGACGAACCGTATGTTTTCTGCAAATATGGCCAAATTTATCTCCTGACCTGCTTGAATTCCCACATCTAGATCTCCCTTTCTCTCAAACCATTGCTCCACCATTCAAGTTCAATAGCAAAGTCGACAGCGGACTGCCTGTCCTTGCTCTATATGCTGTTCTTCCATATTCTCCGTCAGCCACCTTCTTTGTATCCTCTTGACCTTGTACATATTTCAAATCAGTCTGTCATGTTTTCTCCTATTTTTCGTAATTTCAGATGTTGCACTGGGTATGTATATTGTCTTTTGAGTTACGTCGAAGTTCTTATGATCTGAATACAAGTAAAACTTGTTCGGTCTGCAACCTCTTCAGACTATAATGGCTCCCAAGTAAGATTTTGTCACCTTAGGTACACTCCTTGACTGATCGTGGCCCAACTTGATCAAAATATCATTCTTCCGCATAGAATTTTCCCTCCATTCTAGGATCCATCTCTTTAAGACGTAAATTCTTTTATTTTTTTATTCAGGGTCAATCTTTTCAATGCGCTGCACGTGGAGGTTAATGTGATGAATCTCTCTCCCTCTCTCAGGTTGTTTTACTCCAGAATTAATCGACGTGGCCAGGCACAGGTGGGAAACGAAATTGTGGTTTAATGCCGTCGGTTTAGGACTCCCTATTCAAACAGTCGTGATGGCCACACGTGGGATTCAGTGGAGGAGGTCTGAGGGCGGTGGCTGGGATGGAATTTCTGCCCTCGAGGAGGGAAGGGGTGCACCGGGGGGCTCTTCTCCTTCGTCCTTGCAATGTTTGTGCATGGAAAACTCACGGCGCGTGATGAGAATAACCAGCCGCTGCGCTCAGACCACCTCCTTGGAGAACCATCTCGTCTTTAAGACAGTTCCACCGCGATTTTATTAACCAAAACAAACGCAGACTTTTCCATCATTTAAATTCAGTCCCAACTTTTTGGTTACCTTTTTAATCAATTCTTTCACTGATTGCATGCCTTAGGATTGAGGAAAAAATTAAGTTGCTACTTAAACAGATTATTGAACAAATAATGAGCGCTTATTCTAGCTAAGGATCTGAATGTAGTGACATTTCCATTGATTCCAAATATTTTACTTGTATCGTTTGAAGATGCAGATTCAGAAATTCCACCAAGTTAGCGCTATTTCTTATTTAAAAAATTAAATGGCTGGAATGAAAATTTTAATAGCACGCAATACCTCTGCTCTCTATTTAGACACAGCCAAAAACTGAGTGGTTGAAAATTCCTTTTGTTGATGAAATAGTGTACTCTGTATTGATTGTCATCCCCATGGACACGTACAAGGTTTGCTTTTATGGCTCAAAAACATTGATACGACTGCTGTACTATTCAAAACACAATATTAATTGCCTAAGCGAAAGTGGGGTGAACAAAGTGTGCTCTACGCAAATGTTTCTATATTGGTCAAACTGGACGGAGTTTTCAACGAGACGCAACGAACGTACAAACCTTCTTCACGCCGAAGACGTTGTGTCAAGCATCGATAAGCACAAAATGAAAGACCTCCGCAGTACCTTTGAGCCCGAGGCACTGCATCTTGTTTCTAAAGTCCGAAAAATGGACACATTAGAACCAGTAGAAATCGGCCTTCGCAGTAAAAGACTCGTCATTGCTAAATGACGTTAGCTTTTTCCACCTATCTGCTCTCTTATCAATCCCACACCCGCCTCACAAAGAGTCGACCTAACTACAGTCCCACTCCCCTTTCCAGCCTCCACTACTTGACTCACCGACCTGAGTAAACATTACAAAATGTATTCTGAACTCCTCCTCCAGTGATATCTATATTCCTCACCCCAAATCCTTTTTATGTCAACAGCGACGGAACCAACTTTTCTCATTGTGTACTATGCACCTGAAGATGGCACAATAGCAGAAATCGGTTACGTATAATCAAATAAATCGGTGGAAAACAGAAATCTGTGCCCTTATTTGAACTATTTCTTACATTTTTACTTCATTTCTTGCTGTACTTTGCTAATAACTAAAAATTATTACGCGAAGATGCGTTAAGTTTGTCATCAAATTCTTTGAGAGATTTTGCTTCGTTACAATAGCTTTTATACCACAATGGCATTTATTTCATTCATTCGAGCCACCTCCTTGCTTATAGGTAGGCTTTTAAAAAATTGTATCCTTACGTCCCGTTATCTGGCGCATCGTGCTGTTTTCCCTTCTAACAATGACCCACCATTAGCTACCTCATCAACTCCTTTTATCATCTCTCCCTTCTTATGTTGCCCAGAATTCCTAACGTCTTCCCTTCTCTTCTTCTCTCCCCAGGTGTTCTCCCCTCTATTACCCTCAGCCTCCACCTGCTCAATACTTACGCGAAATCCACCTGGGGTCTTTTCTGACCCCATGCTGTAAATTCAAAAACAAATAGTGTTTTTTTCAGGAGTTTTTGAATTACATACATAGAAATAATGATGAAAATATTCGTAAGTAATTTTTATTGTTTTACCAAACAATATTCACATTATGAATTATAATATTAGTTATTAAAATACTCCACAAAAATTTTTTACCAAGACACTTCTTCGTCAAAATTTACAGTAACAATACAAGATAAACAAACAATTTTTTTAAACTAAGCATTGAAATATTAACTTATTCAACTTATATTATTTCACATTTTCTGCAGGATATTATTATTTTTGCATGATCATTGCATACAAAGTCTCCACACTTTTCACACTTCCGATTCACTTTCCGATCAAATTCTCTTGGACAAATTGAACAGCGCCCACGCTTTTTCACTGTCTGTTGGCTATTTCCTTCTACACAGCAGTGAAATAAATGTTGAAATCCTGCAGAGGTAATTGCTTCCCTAATGACTTGCGTTCGAGTTTGAGCATTCTGCAATCGTCTTCTTATCTCTGGTTCTACTAACTACTTCGCCGAATCAATTAGAAATTTTCTCCTTGCTCCTTTCCCTGTTTCCCCGTTAGGTCTCTTTGAATTCAAAACAAAAGCATTTATTGCTGCAAAATCAACAATATCAAAAAATAGCGCAAGAGGCCATCTTCTTGTCCCACGCTTTACTGACTAATGTCTTGCCATTAGGTCTACAGTGTCAACGCCAGATTTTGTGTGATTGTAAAATAAAATTACTTCTGGTTTTTTATGTTCGTCATTACTAACATCAAATGACCGGTGCTGAGTTGACAGAAGAATTACTGCCTTTCTTGGCTTTGGGACATAGGACACCATCAGGGTATTGTTTGCATACGCAAATATACTTGAATGCTCCTCTCGATACCTGTCGGATAACATCACCCTCGGAATTTCCACGCGATTTGATCTCAGCGTACCTACAAGTGTTAATTTCTTTTTTAGGAGTTCTTGACCCAGTTCATAGCTTGTGGAGAAATTATCCGTAGTTATATTTCTTCTACTGCCTTGCAAATGACTTACCAAATCTAGCACTACGAGTTTACCTTGATTCACTTCCCTGGATCGTTCAATTTTCCCAGTGTATATCTGTGCATTTACAATATACTGAGTTTCAGAGTCAACAGCTGCCCTCACTTTAATCCCATATTTCCCTGGCTTTGATGGAATGTACACTTTAATCTACATCTACCTCTAAATGTGCACAAATGCTCATCTACTGTAATGCTTGAGGATGGTTTGTACGATTTAATACAGGCCTCCGCAAACATTTCAAACACTGCTCTTATTGCCTCTGCTTTATTTTTTTATATCTCTTGCCTTACACCACGAGTCTCCTTATTATCAAATCGGAGACACCTAAGAATATCTTGAAACCGGTGGCGAGACATTGTAGCTCTAAATATTGGTAAGCCATAATTTGCAGACCAAAACTCAGGCAGCGGCTTTCCCTGCCCTTTCTGAACACCAGACATAATCAGAAAACCAAGGAATGAATTTAGCTCTATGATATCCAAATCCACCCATTTAGATAACTGAAAGTAACATATTTATATATTTATTATTAAAATTGTTGATATCAGTGGTAAATTATCAATGAAATAAGTGAAAATGAGAAAAATACTTTCTCTCAAGGAAAATACTCACCCCCTGCCTAACACCCTAAAGGTAGCTTGCAGGGTATCATGTAGATTTAGATGTAGAACAGAGTGATCGAACCAAATCTGGGAAAATAGAGGAAAACACGAGGGAAGACGGACCAATAGGAAGAGTCCAGCCTCCGACGAATGAGTATAAAAGACGGTTGATACCTCCACTCTGCACTTCCGTGACCTAAAGAAGCCAACTGCAATGCCGGCGAAACTGTTATCAGCAAAGATGGACACACGCGGTGTATATCCCGGAAACTTTAGAGCTGAATCTTCACCCCACCGTGAAAGCCTACACAAGGATTACCTTTCAGCACCTTTTATCAATTATATTTATTTAGATATACGCTTTGAAACTTAATGCCTACACAGTCTCCACCTGGGGTCAAATATGACCCCACGCAGGAAAAATGTTCCCATCCATGAATAACTGAAAAAAGTAACATTCAAATGGTATGAATGTAAAGATGAAAGATATGGGAAGGCATAATTGTAACATGGCAAGATTCTCTCAATTGAGTCCAAAATTGGAAGCGTTTTTTCAAGCTTGGGGTCAAAAAAGACCCCAAGTGGAGTCGAAGGGTTAAGCATTCCCTCTCCTTTCAAACACCCACCATTCATCTCTTCTGCCTCCTCAGAACCTCCGTGACTAGCTTCCTCTCCAGCCATATAGAATATACCCTCGTTCGTCCTTCTCGCAACCCAGCTCACCCTCTCTATTCTTCATCTCATTTCATTGGTTGCTCAATCCTAAGATTGGTTGACAGCAGCCCTTCATTCTTCCCTATTTAATGCTGATTCTCTTACTTCCTGGTAGCGCTTTCTGAGTATTTTGCTCTTTATTTGGTCCATGAACTTATTCCTGGGTCTTCCTCGGGAGAATTTTTCCTGTATTTTGCCTTCCATTAATTTCTTCACAAACCCATTGTGTCTCAGGTTGTGTCCAATCCATCTTATTCTTCTTTTCTCTATGATGTTCGATATGACCCTTTCCTGTTCTATTCTTCTTTTCATTTCATCATTTATTATCTTGTCCATCTATTTTATCTTCATAATCCTTCTCCAGCTCCAGGTATCAAAGACCTCTAGTCTATTCTGGTCAGCTTTTCCAATCATCCACGCTTCCGATCCATAGAGTGGCACGCTCCACACGAATGTACCATATATTATTTTTTCGTTTGCAGCCGTATCCTCTTTGAGCTCAGTATTTGTCTTTTTACTATGAATGCCGTCTAAGCTTGGGCTATTCCATGTGGTGGTACTTCCGAGATAAGCGAAGGAATCCACTTGCTCTAATTATTCTTCTCTCAGGGTGACTTCTACAATCAGTTTCTCTTTTCTATTCTTATCAACATCCAAATCTCAAACGCCTCAAATCTACATACACCTCTCTTCACGATGACCAGGTCTCCACTATATACAGTTCCAGGCTCCATATTACCTTTCACTGACCATTCTTTACGTCTCTACTCTCCATCCCCTCATCAGTCTCTTTAGCTAGAGCTGCTCAACTTGCTCTAGATACTTGTACCCCACATCCCTTATAATTAGCCCTGCCTTGTTCTTTCTGGAGAATTTCAACACTTTCATCATCTTATGATTTATATTTATCTTGTACCTCTCGCACTGCACCTCTAACGCATTAATCATGGACGTGAACCTTTTGGCTGATTGGCAAACCAATGCTTAGTCATCTGCAAATATCACCGACTTCATTATATCCCCTCCGACCTTTATTCCTGCCTCCTTCCTCTCACAAGCATTTCTTGTGAATACACATTAAAAAGCACCGGTGATATTAGGCATCCATGCTGTACTCCCCGCCCTATAACGGTCCGGTCAATTCTCCATCGGCTACCCTAACCTGAATCGTCTGATTTTAGCAATGATTCCGGATGAGACATCTGTCCCTTTAGTCAATCCCTAATTAATTCAGTGTTTCCGTTAATTTCGCCCAGTCTACCCTATCTAACTCCTCGAAATCTTTAAAGCAAGCCAAAATATCCTGTCCATATTCTTTGCTTATTTCCACTAGCATCCTCGTCACTCCGTCTCTTTCCTTATACCCAAACTGATGTCACCCTCGCTTTCATTTGCCTAGTTCTCTAGCCTTCTATTTATAGCTCTTAGGATTACTTTGGCTGCGTGATGTATTAAGCCTATTGTCCTAGTGTCTTCGCAAGTTTTTGTCTTGTTCTTCCTCGGTATCAAAACTTCTCCAGTATATCTATTCCCACCGCCTTATTCTTTTTAATTTCCAGTAGTACATTTTAGGATTTCACCATTATGGGAACTTGGCCTGATCTTTGTTGATGTCGTCCTACCTTTATAAATCCAGTCTACTGGGCCTTATTTTCTTATCATGTATTTCTTCAACGTATTCCGTCCACCTCTGTTGGAACTCTCTCGGTTTTATGATCAACCTTTCTGTCTTGTTGGTAATCGTTGAAATGCCCCGTTCATTATTACCACCCGTCCATTGCTTTACTTTCTGATCCTCCCTCTTTTTGAAAATTTTATTAGAATTTGATGTTCACTCCACCTCTCTCTTGCTTGCTTTGTTTTTCTCCAAAGCCTGTTGTTTAATTCCTAGTATGATCTCTTTCCGAGCCCTGAGCTATTGCTCTTTCATTTCCATCTGTCCTGCATCTTCATTACTATTTCTTTCGTGACTCATGGTTTTCTTCCTTATCTTTTGAGTTTAACCCGGCGTTTAATCACTAAGAAATTGTGAACCGAGTCTTCATTAGTCCCAGGATCTCCAAGTTTTTTGCACAATTCCTGAATCTGTTTCTCACCATAATAAAATTTATCAGCAACCTATCTCTCTCTCTCCAGCCTTCTTCCAAGTGAACCTTCGTCAACAGTGATGCCTGAACCATCTATTCTTAAGTTTTAGAACTCAGGCTATCTCGTAATGGTCATTTCTCCTTTCTAGCCCATCATCGCTCAATTTCCGCCCATCTCCTCCTTCACCCATCCCTGTGTTCCAACCCTCCATGACTACTATCTGCTTTCTCCCAGGTACTCTATCCATTATTTCTTCTTGTTTTGTGTATAGGCCTGTTTATTCCTAAGTTAGAACGACCCACTCCATCTTTTTGGAGGCCTGTCTCATGATCTCTTTGCTGCAGGTAGCTTGTCCAAGGCGATTCATACGGCTCCAGTTTTTTCCATTCTTGTGATATGATTGTTCCATTCCCGCATCTCGTCCGCGTCCACTCGTTTATCGGCATTATCTGTCATTGCTCTCAAATATGTTCCTGCTCACACTATCGCTCAATGTTTTCCCTCATATCTTCCTCAAGGTTCTCATTCTATCTGTTTCTAGGATTTTTGCTATTTTTCTCGTTTATGCCCGTGACTTAACTGCATACTTGGGAATTGTTCTTGTAACAGATTTATTTACTCTTTTCCACACTTCCTTTCTCAAATATTTATTTTTCGAAATTATACGTTTATGCGCACCCGATACTTCAGCAGCTTTTTAATGCTTTATGTTTCACCTGATTTCGAATCATGCCCTAACTTATAATATTTATTCCAAGGTAATTGAAGTTAGAGACTTGCTCGATAACATCGTCGTCGACTTCCAACTTAAATGTCTTGGGCTCTTTACTTAAAATCGTAAATTTTTCTTTGTTGATATTTTCTTATAATGACGCGTACAAGCAGGCGTGTACTTCAACGTGTCTGCAATTGGTGTTCTGTTTTTGCAATAAAAACTGCATCCTCGGCATAGCATAAATGTTCCTCCTCTTTCTCCCTCTTTCAGTTCTCACTTCTTTCATTACCTCATCCATAACTATATCACATAGTAGCAAACTCCAACTTTTATAGTACTCCGATCACTCAGTTTACTGTCCACGCTGCATTCAGCCTACTATTATGCTTACCTTTGCATAAAATATGTTTCATAGCCATCCAATAAATATTGGATAAGAACGCTTCTGTTTATTGGCATATTTAACTCCTTAAATAACCATTTGTTTCTATTTGATCTCATCATTCTGACATAAATATAGTTTCAAAATTCGCACGCATTTTAATTCTCTCATCTATTCTTCCATCTTTCACAAAAATTTGGCCGAATGACTTAAAATATTTTACTTAGTTCGCTATTCCCCCACTCACCATCATTATATTGTTATCTCTTCCATATCTCTACCACAAAATGACTGTAGTTTTCGTTTATTGTCAATTCAATTCTCTCTATTGCATTACAAAAGTTATCAGAGAAACCTTTTCATCTTTGAGGGCGATATGACAGAGACACTAGCTTATGGTTATCGTGGATTAAGGCAAGGCTACTCAGTGCCGTCTTTGGTTTTTAAATATCATCATCATTAGTCGTCTGCTTTCGCAGGTCCTTGGTGCCTCTCTGTCCTCTGCTCTCCTCTTAAATTATCTGTAACTCCCTCCATCCTTCAGATCATCACAAATCTTTCATTTCTTTCTTCCTCTTTTGCGGTTTCCATCAACCTTTCCTTCCAGTACATCTCGCAACAAAGATTTCCTTCTCAGTACATGTTCCATTCAGTTCTTCTTCCTATCTTCAATGGTCTTTAAGAGCTTTCTTCCTTCTTTTATTCTCTCCAACACCTCTTCGTTTCTTACCCTATCAGACCACTTGATGTTGAGCACTTTCCTCCAAATCTATATTTCTAAACTCTTGATTCTTTTTCTATCCTTGTCTGTCATCATCCACGTTTCTCCACCATACAAAAACACACTCCAAACAAAATACTTGACGATTCTCTACTTCAGTTCCTGCTCCATTTTCCTAGTTGGTATGGTCTTTCTATTCCTAAATGCCTCCTTAGCCATACCAATTCTTGTTCTTATCTCCATTTCACTTGTCCAATCCTCCGTCACTTCAGTTTTCAGGTACTTGGATCGCGGTAGATAAACGCATCGTCTGCAAATAATATCAGTTAACTGCTTAGCCGAGAACTTAGGTCATTGATATATATAATAAAAAAGGTGGGCAGTTACGCTTTACTGTGGAAGAACGGATATATTTCTAACAATATTAGAGCTAATACTCATCAATAACTACTTTTGGTTTGCGATCACTGAGAAATTTCCGTATCCAATACACTATTTATTCGTTTACTTCGAATGAATTCAATTTATACATGAGTTTTTTGTTAGGAACCTTGTCAAATACAGTCTTAAAATAAAGGAATATCGCGTCAACTTACTTTTTGAATCGTCTGATTTTAAAATGTCATGAAGGAAGCTGTCAGGAAGGCTGTGTTTCAAAGGATTTACCTTTCCGAAAGACTGACTGCCATATAAGAAGTGTCTGTAACCCCAAAAGGTCATAATAATAATGATAATCATGATAATGACAGCATGTTTGAGTATCTTGCATCAAAGTGGGTATAGGATGGTAATCTTCTGGGCCATGTCTGTTTATTATTTTAAATATTGGTGTGACTTTGGCTATTTTCCAGTGTAGGGATACCTTTCCTTCGCATAACGATTTGCTAAATATGATTTCTTGGAATGGTGCAATGTGAATCGCTAACTCCTTGAGCACACATGTAGGTATTTCTTCTGGACCTGGAGACTTGCTACTTTTAATCGAACGCAGTATTAGGTGTTTTTCGGGTAAAACTTATGCTCCGGGGCGCTGAGGAGATCCCGGCCTAATCGGAACGTATGTGAAACCTAATTATTTATGCCACCGTGGAGTGACGAATGACTTTACTAACTACATTTTCGGAGTTAACGTTATTATTACCATAAATCATATGAGTAATTTCTACGCGGTAATTATCTGGTATATGGTAATATATAACAATCATTTCAACGAACTGGACTTATACATAAGGAAAGACTACTTTTTAAAAGAAGCTAAGAATCTGTTTGTGAAGTGATTTAGATTTATTTTCGTGTTTTTTGCGACTGTGACCTAATTAGTTAGTATTTTCAGTATTTGTAATATTGATTGTTATTATTTTGTGGCTGTGACCAGTTTATTTTTATTTTTTGTACTTATAATTTTGGATTGTTCACCCTATAATTATGTATATGTTGGGCGAACATTAAGCACAATAAATAAATAAATCTGCATTAATTAGAATTGAAGAAAATTTGTGGCGAATGAGCTGTAGATTACGTGGTAAAAATAAGTGGACCAAAGAAAAAGCTCATTTCAGATTTAATATAGAATTCTCATACGATTCGGCCATACTTGATTCGTCATCAACAGAGCGTACTATTTTGATCGTTTCTCCGAGCTAAGTCAACCATTTCCTTCATTCACCTTGTAAGGGTGACTTTTTTCTTGAGTCAAGTCGTGGTATTTGAAATCCAAAAAAAATTTTTACCTATTAAAATAAAAAGGGAGGTAAAATGAAAGCATGTACTCTAGGGTGTCCTTCATTCTTCATTTGTCGAAATATTTGGCTTATTTAGTTGGTTATGTTACCTATTGCTTCTTTACCGTTTCACTTTCCCCTCTTCTTCGTACCTCTTTCTCCATCCCACCAACCGTATTCGTTTGTGATGTTCGTGTGTTCGTACTATCTACGTGTATGGTTATCAGAGAACCACAAAACCCATTCAAAGGGTCGTCCTTTGAACTCCTCCCTTTTAGACCTTTCCCCAAACCCTTACGATTGCGAGCAAAAGACCCATTCTACTTGTGTTGGCGCCCACCTCCCCTCCTTTCTGACCTCATGACCCGAGTTATACTTTGTCAGAAAACGTTACGTAGAATCTGTCACGGGAAGTGCTGAATATAGTTATCTTAATGAAAAATGATTATAATATGAATATTTCACCTCTTCCTTAACGTGATCTTTTTCTCGGGAGATATAGTTCCAATGTCCTAAAGAAATACATTTGGACCTATATTCCAGAAATAAATAATATGAGACCGTGAGGAGGAGTCATCAGATTATCACCTTTGTTGCACTTGTCGATGACAGAAAATTGTGTGCATACTTGCCTGTCGGTATAATCCGATATAATTTTATATAGAAAAAAGGTGGTGTTAATTGGCCTTTTTTTTAAGTATTCTACCGGTTAAGGTAGGTTTTGTTTAATGTCAGAGAATCTCCTCCTGGTCCTTCATCCATTCAGGGACCCACCCCCTACAGTATATCCTTTTTCTCCTCAGCATACGATCTACCCTTCTCCATCCCGTCCATGAAACCTATTCTCTTTCTTCCCCTTCCCCACTTGCCCAACATCCTTCCCTCTAACACACTCTTTTGCAACCCATCGCCATTTATGACACCCTTCAGCCATCTACCCTGCCTCTCCCGGATTTCATTCAGAAGTTTCCTTTCCTCGCCCACCATCTCAAGCACTTCCTCGTAAGTCATCGTTTCCGTCCACCTAACCTTCTCCATCCTTCTCCACACCCACATCTAAAATGCCTGCAGCATATTCTCGTCCTCCTTTCTGAGAGTTCATGTTTCTGCCCCATACAACGCTACACTTCATATCAAGCTCTTCACCAGCCTCTTCTTCACATCCTTACCCATTGTTCCCGTCATCAAATCTCTTCTATTACTACACACCTCCTTAGCTAGCGCTATTCTCTTCCAAATGTGTTTACTACAGTGCCCATATTCCTCTAGCGAGCTACCTAAGTCTAATTAAACCGTTCTACTTGTTCTAGTTTATGTCCTCCAACTTTAATCACAAGCCTAGCTTTCTTTGGCCTTAATGCCTTAATCTTATCTGTTTTGGAGATACAGGGTCAGTTTCTCAAAAACAGAGGGTTCGACCTGTATACCAGAAAAAATAATTAACAGGTCTTAAGAAGGATTCATAAGCTTATTAAGTATAGCCTGTGATGATAATTAGACAGTTAATTTTAATAAAAAGGGAGGTAGTGAGAACTGCCTCGGTCAGGACTTGAAACTGCTCCCACGGCCTGGACTCGGGTTAGTGGCTGGAGAATTAACCTCCGCCGTCGTCTTCTTCCGCCGCTGAAGGCGCTGAAAAACGTTTTCATTTCCATGTTTTGCTTGATGCTGCCAAAGATATTTCAGCTTATTACTTAGGTTTGAGATAAAGACCATGCGTTCGGACGATGGAGAGAGGAAATGGCTCGTAGGGTTTGAGGGGGAGAGGATTTGAGGGAGAGAAAATAGGCGAGACGGCCGGACGGCTTTAGCCACATAACACGATACTTACTCACGCCTCCATGTACTCTTGTTCCTCGTTTGATGTGCCATGGTACCATACACCGAATGGAAATTCGTTCGCTTTCCTCCTCCTCTTGCATCTGGCATTGTACTGAGATTCACTCATATTCGTTCTCTTTCAATATATCCTGCAGTAATCCACAGAACGCCATGAAAAATGGTTTCCTTTTTTTAATAGTAAACACAAACGTATGATATACGTACTTTTCAATCATTGCGATGGATTTAAAAGATCATGGTGTTTACGCAAATAGATGAACAGTAAAAAATGAACAAATTAATATAAAATAAATATGTCAATAAAATTTGAGCGAGGAAAAAGACTTTTTTACCAATTGCTTAGTTGATCTGCAGAACGTTTTCATCTGAATGCGTCTAGGTGGAGTACGTATCCATTTTTTATAATTTTCTACATTTATAATATATTCCAGCACATAGAAAAGTCTTATTTGTGATATTTATTCAAGTTGAACAAGTAACCTTCTAAAAATACCGTAGCAACCATAAATTGAATCGCTGATTATATATATTTTCAGAATCTTTAATTAATTAATTTTAAACAAACACAAAGAGGATAAATGTATTCGTGGAAGGTGCTCAGTTGCTTAAATTATCTATCATTTTCTTTAAAAAGGCAATTGAAACTAATGTCCCATTTACTAGGAAACAAGTTACGGCATAACGTAATCCTGTCGAACAGTTAAGCTCATATTTGACTAATAATCAGTACAATATCGAAGATGGAAGCTTTCACTCGGTCGAAGGACGTCATAATGATCAAGATAAAGTTTGCGACTTCCACAATTTATTTAAAAGTTATCGACCGGTTTTGGCGTCAAGCCATCTTCACAAACTTTATCGTGATCATTATAATAATCAGTATTCTGTTTCTCTCCCGTCACAATCGTTTATTCCTTGAAATTATTACATCATTGAACCAATTGAATTTTGAAAAAAGATAGGGGGGCAACTTAAGGACATGATCTTTCTATGTGTCTTGGTTTATTCATTGGCATTCCGCCATTCCTTCACAAATAGGCCCAATTATTTTGGTGTGGGTTCAGGTCCAGAGAGTTTAATGTTCGAAGAAGCATTATTATTTACAAATACTCCTCAAATTGCCCTTACATCTCATGCACTGTGAATGGGACAAATTTCCTGCACAAATATTACTTCTCCGTTACCTGGGACTACTCTTTATGTGCAAACAGTGAAAAGTGCGAAGGATCCAGAAGTAATTCTTTGTCGTCATTCAAGGTGGTGTTCTTAACAGAAATCTCTATCCAGTGTTAGACATGGCTCCGTGGATTGCAGACTTAGGTGCTCAGAAATTTTGATTCCTTATTGAGTGTTTGGTAGGATATAAAAAAATGGAATGTTATTGTTATTTCAAGAGAGGATTTCAAGTGTTCTCAAAAGCCCTTTTAATTACTTGAGTTACATTTTCCTAGAAACGTATGTATTCTATTGGTTAACTGGTCCATTTTTACCATTTCTAATATTTTATTATCAATAAAAATAACGATTATCCCATATAATTTTAGTATTGTTAACCGCTAGTATTCTCACTTGCTTGCGATTTATTATGCCGGGTTCATGCAGGCGGTTTCTCATATGGCGGTTGTTGCAATTTCAGTATAATGTTCTGTTATTGCACAGCCACCCCGCTTACACTAAGATGCGTCTCTCTTAGATATTTTTGAGTGCTGTTATCATCATCTTAAGACGAGCATCTTGATCTCAGCTTTTTTTGTGTCGTCATTTTCTTATCTCCCTTCTCGTTACTCTTTATCCAGCAATGTAGTGTGTTCCTATTCAAAACTCCATTACTTTCCAATTTGAAGAGAAAGTTGAGCCTGCCTAAAATATCCCATCGCACCATTCTCAATTAGATTCAAAGGCATTTTGTGGATATCCGTGAAAGTCCCCTCACAGAAAATAAAGTGCTACAAAAGCAAATGCCTTCAAATCCGCATCAGATCTAACCTGGCTGTTAACTGACTTGAGACCTTTGGCGTTAAACTGCCTGGGGTGTGACAATATGGGAAATACAAAATTGGGAATTATGTTTCCTTTTGGAAACGATGACAGGCTTATTCTAATGGGCTTGATATTAATAAGTAATAATTTTTTGGAATAAAGCCCAATTCATCAAAAACAGAGGGTTGGGCCTATACACCAGAAAAGTAATAATTAATAGATACATTGGGAAGGATTCATAAGTTCATTGCTTTTTATACCTGTCGATGATATTCGTCAGTATCACCCGTGATAATAATTAGACAGATAATCTTAATAAAAAAGAGGTGATGGTGGAAATTGCCTCTGACGGGACTCGAAACTGTCTTCACGGCCTGGACTCATGGCAGGGGAATAAACCCATGCCGCTACTTTCGTTCATAGATGAAGGTGGTGAAAAACGCCAGTTTGCCAGTGGCCAGTTTCATTTTTCGCACGATATAGCCTGAGTGACATGGGCTTATTATTTCCGTGTGTCTGATTTCGTATTCAAGGCCATGGATTTTGACGTTGGAGAAAGGGAATGAATGAAATTCAGTAACAGCAATTACCCATTCTCTCAAGCTCGGCCAAAACAACGAAGCACTTTCTCTCCATATACACCCATTGTAGGAGCATTGATTACGCATTCTTTCATGTCTTACGAGAATTCTCAGTTCAAACTGTTTCTGGAGATGAGGCATTAACCAAGCTAAGAATGGAAGGCAATTCTTGCCGTTATCTTCGCATTAAGGCATGGATAAAAGAAAGACTCCGAGCAAACCTGCCCCTTAATTATGCTTCTGATATTGCTCTCCTTCCATAGTCTTTTATCGGAGCTTCTCCTTGTCTTCAACCGCACGTCCTTCCTCTTCCCGCTATCTCTTTCCCAGCACAACTGCTCCGCATTTCGGACCTCTCTGCCTCCATTGTTCCACGGGCGATTTACCGTAATGGGGGAATTCTTTTCAAAGCGGGAAGGCCGGATGAGGGTGAATGGGAATCCTCAGATTATGAGGAAAGCAAGTCTGACTCAGGGAGTGGAAAGCGGAGAAATGTTAAAGAGAGTTGCCGGGGAAAAGGGAAGAGAGCGCCGCAGATTTAATAATGACTGCCGCTTTCCTTCCAATAACATTTTTGCGTGCCCCGACAATACTCACGCTCCGTATCGCCGGTCCGTTATTATGAGCGTGTAGCAAAAAAAGTCATTACGCTGTACTTCCTCGATAAATATGAACTGCTCTATCATTTACAACGGGCCCCCATGAAGTCAGTTTGATTAAAGCTCTAAAAATGAAACATGAATCCTAGGTTTCCACCTTGAGTCTCACCTCACATAACAAATCTAGTGAAAAATATATGTGGAAGAAATAAAGTAAAATACATAACTAGTGAGGAAAGAAAGTGAAATAAATAAATCAAAAATATCCCACTAAGAAGAAAGCCACTTTATTTAGACACTTTAGGCCTGTATTAATAAGAACCCCGATGAAACCAGGTCGATGTCATAAAAAATAACTATCAATAGTTAATAACTATTCTCACCTTTTCTTTAACTTCTTTCCCAAGCCACCGTAAAACATGCATTCATTCATGTTTGCTACCGACAAAATTTTGTAATAGACACAAACCAACTAGTACGCTAATATTAAGTGAGTTATCTTGTGACAAGAGAAATCAATTATGTACATATTATTTTTTCATGTGGAAAATGGCTTTCCTTGAGTTGTATCAGTAGTTGTTAGGTTATAGAGCAATCAATGACCAATTTTGAATAATAAAGATTGCTCTGTAGATAAATTTTCGGAGTATTTTCTAGCTCGTCAATGCTTTTAATCGGAGATAAAAATGTTTCTGGTTAATAATAATAATAAAATTTCATTATTGTCTTACTTTATTTGCCAACCAAGGTTTTAACTCATTAGCATTATCTCCTTGACAATGACTCTGGTATGTTGGAACCAAATAATATAAGTGCACAAAGAATATAAGCCCAGTCTTCACGATTTTCTGTACCCATTATCAATTCTCAATCTCCGCTTTCTCAAATCTTCCTCTAAAACATCCAACTATCATTCCTGTGGTATTCCTCTCAATTTCCCACCACTAGGATGTCCTAGGTATATCTTTTTGACCACTATTTTCAGACATTCTCTCCGCTTGCCAAAACTGCCGTGACCAATTAGGCCCTCGTGATTGCTGATACAATATTGTGATCATCGTATAGCTACTCCAGTTCACTATTTCTCCGCATTTTCCACTTTGTCTTCCTTTTCAGCACCTATCATCTTTCTCAATACTTTTAGTCACCAAAATGTTTTTGATATCTCCAGTAGTGGCCATGACCCATGTTTCTGTAACGTTAATTACCACAGGACTTGACACAGTTCGATACATTTCAATTTTTAAGTTCAGACTGATATTGTGAATTGAGTACCATTAACAATGCTCCAAAGGACCTATTGCTCTCTGCAATCCTGGATTTTGTCTTCTTTATGGGAGAGATCAGTCAGTATGGATAAGTGTAGAATGTCTTCTTAAATTTCAGTATATTTTGTCAACAATACTCCCAAATTCATGAACTTTTTTCATCCCTCGTATTATTTCCATTTGGATTTCATAAATATATCTTCTACGGTTTTACTCTTCCTAAAAGAGAGAAAATACTGTGTGTTGGCACAGTTAACTTTTTATGCCTCCATTCTAGTCTCCACGGCCCTTCCTCAAGATCCTAAGTCTGTTCGACGTCATATTGACAGAATCAGTTTAGGGTAGGTTTTGGGATGCTCGATCAAAAATATACCGAATGGGTTGCTGACCCGATTTCTCATCATCTCCTCTAGGACGACATTCAAGAGCACGGTGGACCGCACATCACCCCGTTGCAAGCCTTTATTTCGAATTCCCTGGTGAGGTTTACATTTCTTTTGTCCCGGCTAATTGCATTCCTTTGGGTCATTTGTATCAAAATGTTTAATATAGCTGGGAATTCCATATTCAACATCGTTTAATACTGCTTATTTCTCTTTACGCCATCATACGCTAGCCATAAATCCACAAACAAGTGTGTATCCATGTTGTACTCAAAACGCTTTTCCATTCTCTGTCTAACCCTAAAGATATCGTCTATCGTTCATCTTTCCGATCTAAATCTACATGGGTCGTCTCCAAAAGTCTGCTTCGCCAATGGGTTAAGCCCCCCCTGTCAAGATTTTGGCCAATATCTTATACATGTCTCTTAATAGAGTTATGTCTCTGTAGTTTTCCCATTTTGGATTTATATTTCTTCAAATTAATTAGGTAAATAAAAGCCAGACTGCACTTCATGGGCATCTGTTCTGGTTCCTATACATCTACTACCAGTTGGTGAATGAGAAGTGACCCGTTCTCATCCATATTCAATCATATCCGCTGAAATATGTAATATCCTAGTACTTTACTGAGATTTCTTCTTTTTCCTTCCAAGATTTTTATCACCTCATTTTCTTCCTCACCGATGCTGGAATTATGCTAGACTTTGATTCATGCAACGATCATATAGCTAGCTATTGTGTTACACAGTTAACTATGCTATAGCTATCTCTTGTTACATGCAGTAATACTTTAGAGTTTACTAAAATCTGCAGCCCACTGTCGAAGAAATTGCTACTTTCCACCTGTTAAATTATCTCCCTTATCACTAAAAATACTGCCTATGTTTGAAATTTTTTTTTCAAATCATTTATTTTGGTGTGAAATTTCCGCATTTTCTGAGTGCTGCACTGCTTTTACATCTCCATGATCCATTTCCCCTCCCAAGCTCCTTTTTATTCTGTATAGCTTGTCTGCCTTCTTTCTCTTTCGTCTGAAAACTCAACATTTGTTCTTGTTTTCTGTCGATCATTTTCACCCTAGCGTCATTTTACTTTTACACGGATCCTACATTTTTCATCAAACCATCCAAACCTTTTTCCCCTATCTTTTACACCATGAACTTCCTTAACCATCTCTTGTGATGTATTCGTATTTATATTCCGTTTTCTTCCTCACTTTCTTTCTTCCAGTTCTGTTGTTCATTGTCCAAGGTCTTTTCCAGGTCAGATCAATACTGCTGGGAAGCCGTCTTTAAGTTTTCGTAGTTCTTTCTCCCTCCTTGCAAAAATGTAGATTGCAATACACTATCAATATTACACTCGTGCCATGCAATGGCCTGATACATGTTTGCTATCGATTATCACCAATCTATTTCGTATAAATTTATCCAATCTGGTTAACTCGTCACTGGGGTGGTGAACCCAACTTTTTTTTTGCTGATCTAGTCTTTGCCACAATCAATTTCCACAAAAAATAAATGTCTTTGTCCATCAAGATTTTAGACATCAAGAAGAATTTTTGCACGAATGTATTCTATAAGTTTCCTCTTTGCCAATATTTGCATTGAGGTTTCCTAATGCTACTTTCTCTTCTCGCCTTGAGATGCTATCCATTTTTCAGCCTCGGTGACGACGGGGGAATCCCTCACTTGGACCCTTTCTAATTGGGGGTCTCGGGTTCGAGTCCCGCCTGGTTGGATTTTTCATTACTCAGGATATGGAAATTTGTGCCATCCATTGTTGTTGTTATTAAACCATATGTATGAGGCCAACTGTGTTGTTTACGGGGTAGTAATAATATAAATAAATTCCCGTTTATAGTTTTCGTAGTTTTTCCAGCACTTCTTCCTCTGAGTCCACCGTTGGTGAATACACACAAACAAACGTAACATTGAAGAAACGGCCTTTCACCCTGAGAGTACATATACTTACATTTATATGCCTGAAATTAAGAATTGTTGCCTAAAGTTTATCATCTATTAACTGGCCAAACCTTCTCATCTTTCTCTATGCTATGGTTAGGATTACTATGTTATCAGTAACATTTGGGATAATGAACAGTTCAGAGCTATTCATTTACTTTTTTATTTGCTGATTCAATGTAAACATTTTGGAATATGGGTGTCAAATTCATCCTTCAAGCACACATTGCTGCACCTATGTTTCACCCATAATAGCGGCACATTTAATCACTGCCAGCTGTTCTTTATACAGCCTGCTTGCTACTCTTCCCTCTTTAAATGACACACAAATACTCTTTACCATCCTGTTGAAATCCATGTAGTAAAGGCTTTCCATAACTCAATGAAGCAAATATATATGGGCCGTTCGTGTAAATCATCTTCTCTATGATAAGCTCCAGGGCTAAAATTTCTCTTGTTCCACTTCTTTTTGTGAAACGGAATTGGTCTTCATCCAGAAATCCTTCCATCCCAAGACCCATCCTTCCGGATAAATTCTGGCGCGATTTATGGATGTATGTAGTGTTTGTCCGAGCTCCTTTCAAGCGCAGGCAACCTATGTGGCCACCCCTATCAAATACCTCATTTACTGATTGTGATTCATTTTAAGTGTGCGTTTGAGCGAGGGGTATTCTCTACTTCCAGAATAACCCACTTCATGTTGTAGTTTTTTTTGTCTATCAGGAACTAAAAAAAATTGTCTACAAGATTCTAGTTTAAAGAATAAATATGTTTTTATGGATTATATATATACATAATTTCCACTTACGAAATAGAACCGGATATTGCAGTGCAGTTTAATTCATAACTCCTCTCAATGAACTGGTGACAAGCCCGAAGGACATTGCAAGTGTGTAGATTTTATCGTTCCCTTTGTTAAAGTTAGGTAAGAGATGTTAAATTTAGATCTGTATAAGATATTAGAGAAGGTCGAAATACAGGAAGTAAAATTTTTTGCCATTTTTCATAGCTTCTGCCGCCTTTTCAAATTCATTTATAAGTCGCGTGGATAAACGCTTTATCCACACCTTAGACCGGTACCTGATGTATGTGGAGTAAGGTTTTAAGCAAGCCTTCGAGTTTATTATCCCTCGTCATCTTGAATATTGGGTTGATTACAATCATGCAAGTTTTAGATGCAAAATTTTTGTGAAGTACAGTTCATATAACAATAATGCAAGTAATTCAGGATCCTCACTTCTAAATACTTGTGGAAGTCCAAGGGAATTTTATTTATTCTTGACACAATTCACTCAAGTCCTTCGCCGAGGCATCCAATTCTGATCTCACCTTGGGTACCCTTTTTCATTTTCATCTTCCAGTATCCTTCAATGCAAAGAATTGCCGCTGTAAAGTTTTCCATATAATCTTTCCATATCTTTGCCTTTTATTCACTTTCAAAAACTATTTTTTCTTCTAACCGGATTACATTACCTGAGATGGGATTTACTTCAAAGAGAGTGCTCACAGTCCTGTAAGCGCCTTAAACGTTTTACTTAAATAGATTGTCTTCCACCTATTTGAATAACATTTTTTTATCAATCCTTCTCAGGCATTTTTTACTTTAAAACTCATTTCTCATCATTTTATGCAGCTGTTGCCCTCCTTCTGTACTCATGTTTTTAAACATTCTATTATCATTTTTAATGCAACGTGACTTCCTGTGTAATTGTTTTTAAAATACGCTTATCTGCTTTTATTTGCATGCTCTCCTCTGGTGCTTTGAGAACTCCTTTGTGATGTATTGCCGTCTTCCTTCGATTATTCTTACACACTTTTGATTCTCTCCAGCTTCTTCTAAAGAACTTAAAGTGGCCTATCTGTCTTTCCACATCTCCAAAATTTCCACAGAGATTTTACGTATTGTTCATTGTCGATTCCTTAACGTTAGTAAATTAGTAAATATCTTATCTTTAGACCGCAGTCGACATTCGCACCAGAATAGCTGCTCTTCTGAGATTTCCATTTAATACAAATATGCGATCTTCCTTCGTGTTCTCACATTTCAACCCATCCCAACTTCTAGTCATACTATAAAAATTGCTTAGTGATTTTTTTATTTTCTTAATTTACGTCGCCCAGTAGGAAATTATCATATTTGAATAATCGTTGTATTCTAAATCAATTACACCCTAGTTAAAGAATTAGCGTATCTCCGGAAAGTGTACCGAATAATACGGAAATACATGTAAAATAGTCTGGGTTTCTTTCGGCCCCGGTTATGAAAATATATACGTTCAGCTTATACCAGCTCTTTATACTCTTAACAAAGGAGGGCTACAGTCTCATAAGGCTACTGCTGGATAAGGATACTACTGGGAAGAGAAAGGAAAAAAAATAAAATGTAAAATGTGAAGCGTGGCCTACATCTGAAAAAGGCTCTATTGAAAGATTTTTTTTGCTTGCGAACTCTTTTGATAAAACATAAGACAATAACCCATTTTGACCTTAATGAAGTTGGAGAAATTAACTTAGTATTTTTTTTCAACTTGAAGGTACTGACGGCAATCAAACTTTTGCTTAAAATAAAACGGTAAAGGTATTTCTACTTGTTGGTAGTGACGGTAATAAAAAACTATTATAAAAATAAAACGTAGTTAATAAATGCTGAGGGAAAAAATAAGCTTTCTGCCTTCTTATTCTATGAAATTATAAATAATTCATTTTGGTCGCCGTGAACTAGAGAACAAATGTACTGAATACGGTAGTTAAAGCTGCTATACTTCACTATATATATATATATATATATATATATATATATATATATATATATATATATATATATTTTATATATATATTTTATATATATATATATATATATATATATATATATATATATATATATATATATATATATATATATATATATATATATAGTGTATTTTGACAGCCATATAGCACTGTTCACTAATTTTCATTACAATAACTTAACAGAAACAACTGGGAAAATATTTTAGTGCACTATTTATATATATATATATATATAAATAGTGCACTAAAATATTTTCCCAGTTGTTTCTGTTAAGTTATTGTAATGAAAATTAGTGAACAGTGCTATATGGCTGTCAAAATACACTGTGAACCCATATCCAATATTGTTTGCCAAGCCGTTCAGCGCTTGAAATTTCATCTAATGCCACTGCTTTAAGTATGTTAGGTTTACATGAAATATAATATAACATTTACCGAAACACTTCGTTCCAAGCCACCACTTTCAGTCAATTATAGGTCTCCCAAGTGAAGTTGAAAACGTAGTTGTTGTTGAAAGCCGAAATGTAATTTACTTCTTTGTTTATTAACATAATTTACAAGAATCAACGGATGGATGATTACATATTCTTAGACATTATATATTGTTATTGAAATCTTAATATAATTTCGCTTTTTTTTACTGGCATCCATCAGATCTCAACGGAGTTACGGCACTTACTTTTTTCTTAGTGTAGCTCAATTTTACCAGGCATTTCACATCGCGAAACAGGTTAAAAAGCGACGGATTTACTTTATAATGACGTTGTTCATTCTTCGAGATATTTTGTCTGCGTCTGCGCGTAGTAGTGTACAGAATATCTGACTTGCGACGCTGTAGGTCGCCAGATGTCCCAGAATAAGTCTAGAGTAAAGATAGCATGATATGATAATTATTCGGTGTATGACCTTAAAAAACGAGCTACGCAGGGTGAAATTAAGAGTTCGCGGCATCTAAGCCATGTTGATGGAGCGGAGGCTGGTGTGAGAGAAAGAGTGCCAGAGAGAGTTGTACCCAAAATTAAACAGGCATGTATTAACTAAAAATGTTAAGGATACAAGCACCGAGTGTTTCGCTTGGTTATCAGACCTCCTTTGCCGTATCCATTTCTTCCGCTCTCTCAACAAAACTCTTACCGCTCCCTTCCTGTGCCTTCTCGTCGATCTCCTCCTCTTCTCGCCACATGCCGGTGCCCGAAGCCATTTGTACCAACGCCATTTGGAGAGACTTCATGTATTATCTTCTCCTCCTTCCATTATGACGACATCGGAGCAGCAATTCTGTAGGTAACCAGACACGCACCAGCACATGCTTAAGCAGTAATGGCGGCCTACCTCCATAGGTGACACTTCTATTTGTAAGGCTCATCTGGGTCTCGTTGTGCAATAAGAGGGCATTGTACCGTCGTCTACTTTTTGCCCCTTCTCATTTCTCTCATTCTCTAGCGGTTATCGTATTAATTTTAACCATTTGTCTCGAATAGTTCTCCCATTTTAGGTGCACATTATCAAAAAAACCATTACGGGAGAGAAGTTTAAGGAAGTAACACAGTGACACGCCATGCAAGTTGGAAGTTCATAGTTTATGATCAAGTGACATGAAAATAGTTTAGGATTGATTTTGGCTTTGATTGGACAAAAGTATATTGAATACAGGAGGAAGTCCACTGATTATGTGCTAATAAGAGAAGGTTGGGTTCATTTTGTTTAACTTAAAGCGTCTTTTGTGTCAAAGTAGCACAAACTTTAGGAAAGCTGATCGGTCAAAAAATATTTCGCGGCGGTTACAATACTTGGCAAACCTTACTCACCAATATGAAAATTTGCAATTATTTATTCACTATTGTTTCCAAGAGAAAGTATTTGCATGCGGGTAGCTGGGTCTTCTCAAACAAAAGTAAAAGAACCTTTGAGGGGAAATTATGTAGGCGTGACATCATTTTCTGAAGAGCTCATTACCAAAATAATTACTTTGCTTTCGAAAAGACTTGAACCAATGTGACAAAACTGAAAGCCATTTGTAGATTTATTGAACTTTTCCAATAATTTCTCCGTTTTCCAAACGCCATAATTATGATAAGAATTTAGAAGACTAATGCGACAATGAGGGAGTGATAACAGGTTTATCATTATCAAACCTTTACAATCAGTATAATGTTGATTTGTGATATTTATCAATTTAAAAATTTATAATTTTCGTAGTGTCGTAAGAATCAATCCAATAAAAATCATTCTTCTCCGATTCTCATCGCATATTTAGTGTGCCAAATGACTAAATCACTGAAGGGAAAACTAATATAGTGAAATCAACCTCATGTGGTAAATGGGTAAGATTTTTCCCAAATAAAGAGGTCGAACAAGCTACGATGATATTAATGAACAAGTTAATCTTACGACGTATATGAATATTTTTCACATAGGCTAGCATTTCATTCAGTCTGTATTTACTTTGACTGCCATCTCCTTAAGCAAACTGTCATACCTGTCAGTGATGGAAGAAAACGTGTAATGGGTGCCTTTAGCATTTTAAAAATAATAATCTACATCTAGGTCACTACACTCATTTCTTTTTGGGAAAGTTTCATAACTTTCATCTTACCTTCTCACTACTCTTACCAATTTGTATTTATACTGAAGCTCAAGCAATACGATGCCATACGTTACATTAGATTGTATGAATTTTCCTATCTATAACGCCCCAAGATATATCTTATTGGTTTTTCAAGCAATCCACCTTATAAGCGGAGATATATATTACGTGCCACAGGCTAGAGACGAGAGAGTTGAGTTTTAAAGTCATAGGGCTCACAATAAGATCCAGTTTGTTCGAAACGACGCTCTTCAATTCAGAGAAGGCTTTTCTTTCCGGACGTGCTCGCTTCAAGGCGAACGGTGAACTTCTCCTAGCGAAGAACTAACCCGATACAGATGCGCTTCCTCGCAAGACTTCCGACCAGACATTCGAGCCGGAAACTTTGAGGGAAATTCGTCCATCATGTATGTAATTTCTGGAAAGAAGCCGTGTACATGCTTTAAAATATTTTTTGCTTCTTCCTTTTCTTCTTTTGTCTCTACCAATTTCATACGATCCGCATGCCTGACACAACGACCCGAACGAGAAGTGTCATCACAAACCGAAGCAAACACATGCAGCACCGTGGGTCTGGGTCGCAGTGTGGGAAAACACGGAATAACACGGCAGTAACTTCCGGGGCCCCGTTGTTTGCGTGTGAGCCACGTACAGAGATGAGGAGTCTGTAGACGAAAACAAAGAGCAAAGTTTGTTTTCGTTAAAGCAAAAAATGAAACTAGCGGTGAAGTCTTTATTGTCCAAAAGATCAGAGGTCGGAGTTGTGAGATGAAAGAAATAAAAAAATTAGTATTCGACCCATGCGACGCTCAGAAAAATGTGACCTCGCCGAATTTATTGAGATCATATCTGTTAAGTCCGAAGATATTTGGGATGAAGGTATAGAAGGCGAGTAGGGTTGTCTCTCTTAAAAAAATAAACGCTTGAATGTTTTATTAAAAGTATTTTTATTTAAACTCGAATTTGATCACTATAAATGTACAATTGGTATCGGGGAATTATTGACAATGGTAAATGCTTTTAATCACTATACGACACTTTAATTCTAAATTATAGCATCTTTAAAAAATGTTCGGAAGAATAAGTATCATTTCCGCAAGTCTCGATAAACGTGACGGTATTTATCGAAACCTATAAAAAGCCTCGGCTATTCGTTAATAATATTCATTTTACTGCACCATTATGCGATCACTAAAATTACTTTCCGTTCCATTTCTCAAGAACGCTATTGTATAATAAAAGGCACTTTTCTCCCAGCTTATAAAGCCGATAAAATGTATCACCAAAGCATTAATTATTACTGGTAACTAAAGACGAGGACGAAATTATGAGTCTTTCCTAACTCTTAATATTAAATGTATTTATGCACTTGTTTCTTCAACGGTGAATGACATGAAAAGCGTGTTGAAATGCTTGGATCGAAGCTCGCTGTCAACCCGAACACTTGTGAAATCAGCGACGTGAATTACTGTCGTGCCTAAACCGCGCGGTGAATAATTTCCGCGTAGTGAAGGCCAATAGATTGTTGATCAGTAGTGCTTGTCTAAGCTCTCAGCTGGCTTTCTCCTCGAGAGCTATCCGATTCACAGGCGGGTCGTAGCGCCATCCGCCTTGCCGTCTGCGGATCGAACCCCGGTCAGTGGGTCGCCGTCCTCGTCCGAAGTCCCGGCGTCTCCGGCCTTGAGAGCGTCAGCGTCCGACGACTGGTCAGCGTCCGCGGGCCACATGACGGCACGGTAGAAGGCCGATGTCAGGAAGGATGAGGTGAGGGGCACGACCCAGTAGACCTGCCGATTAGAGGGAGGTAGAGGGTAAATTTGTTTTCAATTTTCCTTGTACCCGTATGGGTAACTGCGTTCAATGGAAATTTTTGAAAATTCAATACCAATAACGTGGAGTTGGAATGGAAAAGTAGCGTTCATTGGAAATTCCAAAAAATTCCATTGAATGCAGTTGCTTATACAGGTACAAGGGATTGCGAAGAAATACCATTTGAATATACCATTTGAAAATAACTTGAATAGATGATAAATTGTTTGCTGTCTCACGTTTGATTTCCGAACGTATGTTTATTCCAGCTATGTCGATCGCGATATTAACCAACTATAGACAAAATATGCCATCAAATTATCATTTATTCACATTTGCGCGTCTCACAATTTAATGGAATGTTCGGTTGGACACAATGATTAGTTAGAATCTTAGATAATTAATTAAAATTTGTATCCATCCCATCCATGATTTTGAGACTTTTCAGGATTGTTTCCCCAATATTACTTCTTGAATATTTCTCCTTGAAACCATATATTTTTCACTTTCTATCCTCCTCCACCATATAAGATTCTTTGTGAACTTTATGCAGTTGACGTGACATTTCCCTTCTATTTTGAAACTGTTCAGATTTCCTTGAACTTCTTTCATTAGCTTCCGTAGCATAGGTGACATTTTCTATACGCTAAATGAAAGTGGTAACCAACCAATCAGGCAAGATTACCCAATGAGAGATAACGGTTGTTCATTTATGATTAACTTTGGAACCACTTTCTTTCAATATGAGAGGATTCTACCATGTTACAACGAATAACATTCGTTTAATCCAGGTTTCCAACGGGGCAGTGTCTCTGCACCAACCCCATTTCTAATACCTCTCGGGAATCCACCCAACCAACCACCGAAAATAACTCGCAAGGCAGCAGGCGTTGCAATAAGAAAATCACTAAGACTGCGGCGGCCCACCCAATCGCATTTATCCCTCTCTCGGGAAAGTGGACGCAAAATATTTGCGCGACAACGGATAAATCATTTCCAATCTCTCTCTCTCTCCCTCCCCCACCTCTCTCTCCCTCTCTCTCTTTCCAGGGGAGCCATGGGGATCGTATCACTTTACATCCGGGGGCGTTCGCATTATGTCCACCACTTCCCCCGGGGAGAGGTCCCCGAGGGTGAAAGTCCCGGGACTCTTGGTCTCCAGCAGATAACCAAGGATTCGATTCGACGGAGCATATGCTTTCCCTTCCCCTGAGATCCTGAAATATAGGAAGGAACGCTTTGGCTGGATTTAGAAAGAGAGAGACTCGGTTCCTTTCATGTAACTTTAGAACTAGGGATGGAATATCGACTTTCAAAAACAAAATTCGTAAGAGACTCTAAGAAACCTTAATTCCCGTGTACCTGGAGATAAAGTTCGAGGCTCTAATTTAAGAGTTTAGAGTTTTTCATCATTCTATGTTGAGGCCTCATGCCTTGACAAAAGCCATTGATCTTTTCATCAAAATATTTTGATAAGATTAGTTTAATTAGAGATGGTTTGGAGAGGGAAATTTTTATATTAAAATTGTAGCTGCTAAAACATATACTCTAAACATTAATTTATTAAGTTAGGTCCATAGGTCTCTTGCTATTTCATAGAAAAATGAAAGATTAAAACTACCATGCACACACATTTTTATATCTCCCAAAGCGGAATCACTTGTCGTAAAGCAGAATTTTCGGAGTCGACAAGCGCTTATCGCACTCACACATGCGTTTTCGAAGTTGCCGAGTTATCCTTTCCCTGGTTCTTACTTCTCTTCATAATATTCTTCAGTAATTCTGTACACTTTGTCAATTGTTAAACCATATATTATTTTTTACTGTAATTGCTAATTATTAGGAAAGAATTCAAGATCAATGAAATCCAGAAATATTAAGGACTTGTGTTCGAGAGAATATAGGTTGCGTACCACCTCGCGTTAAAACCATGACTGCTGAATCTTCTCTCCTCTTACCCTTCCTAAAGCGGTCCAACCAGCAGTGTGGAAAGAGTAGGTCCTAAACGATGAGTTTTGCGATATAATGGCGGGGCAGAAGGTCTGGACGTCCAAACAAAATTATCGTTTTATATGGTCCAGTGACCATTCACCTAACCCCACTCTCTCAGCCTAAGTCTTCCCTCCCTATGGAAACCGTCCCATCTGGAGAGCCCCGCCCACTCCAGAACTCCCTTTCCCAACGAGGAACCGAATGGTAACCCTAGAATTCCCCCCCGTGACCTTACTCGCCCCGAAACCACATCGCAAAACCTCCCAACTCCATCCTCCCACATTGGCGGGCTGAGACTCGGGGAGAGAGGGATCTTTGCCAAGAGATTGCCGAGACCGGTCAAGGGGGCTATCTTGCACCGCAAGAAATCAGGACGGCATGGGTGGGGGGCGGCACTTCTTTCCACTTTCATGGATTTGATAAATGGATCCACGGTGCTCTTCGCCGGACGGTATTCCATGGGGATCGCGGAGCCAAAGCGGTCGTTGTAACCGTAGTAGGGAGAAGGCTGTCTCTAAAAATGGCAAAGGAGAGGAATGAAATAAGCCATTCTTGCGGGTTGATGCTGGGTGCGGCTCGGAAGAGATTATAACCTCCTACAGCCACAGGCGAACGAAAAAGGTCTCTAGACAATTTGACGGATTATCATGAAGTTTTAATAAGCTCAAAGAGTCACTCTCACATTAAACTTTTCTCAATGCGCGCATTTAAGAAAATGTTGGTTTGATTTAATGTAATTAATGAAACTAATTAAATTAAAAAGCTCTGTTTTCGTTAACTGGATAGGGTACATAGTTGTGTTTGTGGGTGATTACACACCTCCAGAAACACATTCTTGAAGGGGCTTTCAGGGTGTTACGTAAATGTAGATGAATTAGAAAAAAACCGAACCGAAAGTGCATGTCGCATGATAACTAAACTGTCGATAAGAAGAGGCGATCACGCCTGAGTTACTGTCCGCGGCGTTGATAATGGCTTTTGTGAATACTTCTTCATGAAATAATCGAGCTTATTTGACAGAAAGCGAGATTCACTCAAAGAAAGGTGTTCGATTATACTACTAAGGGAACATTTAGAAAAGGCAATACTATTGGAAACTCATTAGAGAAAGTGTTACGCTGATCCAGTTCAAAGAATATACACAACATAAAAAATACTTTGGAAGTGTAACTGCATTATTGGGCTACCTTAGAAGGAAGTCACTACAAACAAATTAGTCAGGAGCGCGATAACGGTTTTGCATAATGCGTGGGCTCGCGTCATGCGTATTTTTCTATGGCTTTTATTAGAGCCATTAAAACTTGATCGCCATTCTTCAAATTTCTGATCGAGAAAATGCGCTTTTAAGATATTTTCTCTAGGCATTACTCATCGAAAGTGGAATTGATTGATGACGACACGAAAGAATAATAAATCCATCCAAGTTATCCATTAACGGTCCTAGGAAGTAAGTACTAATAATTCTGACGCTGAAGTTACTTTCTCTAAATCGGTAGACTCGCCCGATAAGGTAAAATGGCCCACTCACAAACAGATTTAGATATCCCCTAAGTCACTTGCATAATCCAAGACTACAAAAAACCTACTAAAAAACTACAAGAGGCCAGCTAATTCATATAAAACATAAGCACTGCGCAATATTTGGGTCATAACACTTTAGATTAAAAAATCAACTCTCTCGGTTGTGAATGGAAATTATTACATATATACAATGTAAATTGACGGTAATAATTTGTAGCGGGAAATAGACAGAGGTTAGAAATTTGTGTATGTCTATCATAAATTATAACCGAGAAAGCCTAGAGGAATTTAATATCTCTTTCGCGTACTTGTACACATGTATCCGTGGCGTATTGTGACGCATTGTAGCTGCAACTATATTTATATTAATTAACTCAAATTTCGATAAAAATAAAACCTTGATCACTACGTCTGAAATTTTTGGAGCGATTATGAATAAAAATTGTTTATATTAACAAATCAAGTTTAGCATTTTTTACTGCATTTACTTGTAAATGCGTGAACAAAGATATTATTGAAAAAATTCACAAACTATGCATCTAAAAAATTTCCCTAAAATTTTCATTAAATGAGAACCGTTGAAAGAGCGAAACTCAAGTAGTAGTTTCATTGAAGAATATTTTACTGATATTCATCCGGGGTGTAACTTATCAGCGATTGAATCGAGAGAAATTTTAGAGCAATTACCAGGATTTAAAATGCATCAATGGGGATTAAAAGAAATTCTAGATTGACGCCAGAAACTTCTGAAAAGGAACCCTAATGCAATCGAAAGTTCCTTTTTTACCTCCTATCCGAAAAAGAAATCTAATTTATTTCCCCAAAAGAATTTGAAACACCTCCCAGGAGAGCTGTGAATTTGATCCACTTCTAGCACCATTCTTCGAGCTTAAACTTGGATTCCACGGGTAGGGACCAATCCTTCGTACGGTCGACAATGATCGTAAGGGGTTAAAATTGAATCAAGAGCTCTTATTCTCAAGATCTGTGGAAAAAAAGGGAATGAAAGAGTGCGTGGGAAAGGAAACCTTATTATATTTCGGAGGACTATTATAATTCGGAAGGAAGAAAGGGATAAGTCCTTTGCATTACTTAGTGACAGAAGGTAGAAGGATGGGACTAATTCAATGAAGGCGGAACGGAATTTGGTTCGGGAAAAAACATTTCCGTCTTGTTTAAAAGTTTTCCCTTGAGCAATTTGACTCAGTAACTCAGCTCATGATAGCTTTCATTAGCTTTGCTCTCATATTTTCTTCTCAGGTCCTCCTCTACGATCACAACTGAATAAGATCAATCGAAAATAGTGATCAGACCGGGCAGTATTGCTGATATGAGATTACAAAGGTTGGCTTCACTTCTAAAAGATTGGTTTTGCCAGAAGGAAATTTTTACTACCTATTACAAAAAGTTTCTTAAGAATGTACCCATGTCGGAAATGTAGGCAAATACCTCCAGAGCCCAAAGATGAGTTAAGATTTTCAGAGAAAAAATGATGGTAGCCTGGATTTCTAAGTCTCTGAAAATACAAAGCAGAACATCCTTTTGAAAATAACTATTTAAGTTAATGCCAAGAAGCTGCACACATATCGGGATTCAACTCTGAAAACTTTCCTTCATCAATCAAACACTGACGAGAAAAGAGGGAACACTGCTATTGAGGATCAAAAATCGTACTCAATAACTATTAATTGAAATTAATGTGAAAGCATTCATCACCAGACTCAACTCATAGCACGGTATCAATGAACTTACTCACCGCACCTCTGTTATTGGACTACGGAGCACGCATATTCATCGATTCCGTTTATACATGTGAAAAACCATCTCCATAAGAAAAGAGATTACTCTTCCGAATGTAACGGATTGGGTAATCAGTGAATTGCGAAATTAAGATATCAAAAGGATTGGTGATATTACAGCGTCAAAAAATATTAACTAATTAATAGCTAAATATAACAGTAAAAAAGGTAAAGATATAAAAGGTACCGCTGAAAAATAGATTTAGCACATGACCAGATGACCATTGATTACTAGAATTATTCGAATAATATTTGACGAAAAAATAATCAACATCCAATACTTGTCTGAAAAGTTCGGCTTCAAGTACCATTTTTTACAAAAAGAATATTCTGCAATTTTAGCGAAAGGTAAATTGTCATTTCATAACGTGTATGTTTATAATTTTTGAACCTACACAACATAGTGAAATTATCAGGGGAAGACCAAAAGGTACATCCCACAATATCCGGGGCACTTTTATAACCATTTTCCATAGAAATTTTTTACCAATCGCTTCTCTCTGTGATGCTCTTCCCACCTTTCCCCTTCCTTCTCACAATTGAACGTTAAAATACCACTTTCCTCTCTCAAGTTTGTCCACCACTCTCCCCTCTAACGTCCTCCAATAAATCATCTTATGCTATTGGTAGAGCAAAACTGGGGGGCACTTACAATTAGAGTTCACAGCGTTCATCAAGTGTTGATGAGCTGGCAAATGTGTCAATGTATTCGCGGAGGGTTCTGCTTTATCCCCAATTTCTCGTATGTTTCCCACTACTTCGAGTCATGATCTTCACAATCAAGTGGCAACAATTTTCATCACTCTTATACATTCTCATCTACAAATTTCTCTTCGTAATTTTCAATCCTTCCCTTGCATTTCCACATCCTCCAGACTCTCACTATATCACTCCTCTCTTCATTCTAATTTTAAAAGCAAGCACTCCATACGTGTAATAATATCGATACAAATTTTGGTGAACGTAAACGTTAAGAGAATATATAAAATGATAGATATGATGAGATATTTGGTATAGAACTGAGTGACGTAGCATTAAATTATGAACTTTCCACTCATGGTGTTGGAGTTACTGCAAATCGGAACGTATCAGCTCACTTAAATGCACGCGGATGGCGTTGAACGGAACGACGTACGATGGCGAAAATGTTTCATAACCTGCTCGTAGGTAGCAATCTGTGGGTAAACATTAGTCACGGCTGAATTTCTTGTATATAGTTGTCGATTTCCTTCAAAACAAGCTAAAATGAAAAAAAAACTTTCCTACAGTCACGAATGCCACTATCGACGCTCTTTTGTTGTTTTCTCTAACGCATATCATATTTCCTCCTGATTTGTTCTAGCGTGTGCATATCTAGGGCGTAGGGCTTGTAATGAATGGAAGTAAGTATGTGATTAGTGCACTAGAGCGAATGGAATAAACCAAATGATACAAAAATACATTCTTTTGTCTTTTTTCTTTCAACTGTCTCTCCTAAGCCAATCACATCAATCCGACCTCGGAGGAGAATCTCGGCGGAACTCGATCAGACATTTCGACGCAAAGCGTTCTCGTATCCCGGGGAATAAGTTTGCGCCCTAAAGGCCACGACATCGCGCCGCATCGGAATTGGTTTGCTGCATAAACACCTGGGGGCAAGTTTACTATGCGAGGCGGCCCACATTCCTGCGACTCTAAAGCTTTAAGAGGATACGATATGTTTTCACCCCCTTGTGTATCGCTGCTCGAGGACTTTCATTTCATACATTTGAGAACTGTGGATGCGGTCATTTAACAAGAAAGTGCTTCGGAAATGGTCTTGGAGTACATGGATTGGATTTTAGAACCATTGAACAATTGTTGTCTTGTGTGAGAGCCCAGACTTAGTGATACAAAAGGCGCTACAGCATACGTTTTTAGATACTTCACAAAGAGCCAAATGCATATAACTTTAGGTCATAAGTTGGGAAGACCCATTTGGAGACCCATTCGAAACACTTTCGAGATCGGGGTTTTTGAAGGACTATGGTAGACTACGGAGCGACTGAAATCCAATCACTCATCTATTCTGTATTCACGACTTTACCAAGTTTTCTGCTCATTACGAATGCAGCCCCACCCTTACTTTTATAAACTCTACTACATCATTCTATAGTCCAATAGTCCAATAAACTGCAATAGTCTCGGCCATCTTTCCATCTCACTTCGCGGAGATCCATGATTTCTACACTCCCTTTTCCATTCTTTATATTCTTTAACTTGCCCGACCTTAGCAAAGTCCAAACATTCTACGCGTCTATTCTATAAAGAAGGTTTATCACTCTATTTAGGTACTCTTTCTCTTTTTTTCACTCATTCAATTCACTCTAAGTCACTCTAATTAGGTACTACCTCAGTCTTTCCCACTGTTTCTAATACCACTGTATGACACGGTAGCTCCTCTTACTTCCGCACTTTCTCTCTGCTCACCTTAGTTCTTACACTCATCAAAACTTTTTTATCCTCTCTGTACCCACTCCCATGAGGAAAGAAGCAGCTTAGATTCCGGATAGCTGCAATATTTCACCCATATTTAATTTTATTTACCATTTTGCGATTCCAAGGGTAGGAGTAATCCCTTTTTTTAAACTAAGGTCCACTTCAATTACTTCTCCCCACATCGATTATCTCTTCACGGTTGGGATCCTAACACCCTCTGCCATGTGCCCGTATGCCATCTCCCTCGGTAGCACATAGGCGTAGAGAATCTCCACCCACACCATCTCCTCCGGTCCCACACAGTACCCTGGAAACCCTCATTCACGACACCCCCATTTCCAATGGACTCCCTCCCTCCCGCTCACAGCCGCGCCGAATGGACTCCGAAGCACTTTACCTTACCCCACCCTGAGACACTATCAATCGTGGCGCAATGGCCTGGAAGCAAGCCAGAAAGGTTTAGATATATATATAGATATATATATAAAATGTCGGTGGGAGGATTACCACTTTGCACCGCGAAATAATATCCTAAGGAGAATCTCTCCCCTCACGGAGCCAAGTACTTGTACCTCCTCCCACATCCTAGCCACCTCACCGGGGGTTCAAAAAGGGAGGAGAAGTCCGATGCAAAGAAATTGTCTTTTTTCATTTGCCCACCACTTCTTCCTCGCTCACGGGGGACTGCTGCAAACGGTTTCTCGATGCGGTCATCGGTAGGGAGGGTGGGCATCGCAGACGAGACTTTGGCTGGGCCATTAAAAATCTGAGGCCGATGTGAAGAAAGCTAGGGGACGCGACGGGTGGCGCTAATTGCCGGAATAGCTCGGAGGAGATGGAGGTAAAAGACGGAGGCAATTAGCGATATCCTTCAAAATTTTCTTAAATTGTTCAGCCATTCCCCAAAACATTAGCGAATCCTCTCTTAACTTCATGATTTCGCATTTAAGAAGATCCCGACTTGCAGGCTTCATTGTTTTTTTCCTCTCCCTCAACCTTTGCTCCACTGCACCTTAAACTTTAGATGGACGCTTGATTAATGTCTTTGCCATTTTCCTATTTTAATTAGAAATAGATAGAGTGATAACGATCGGGCAAAGGAAGAACCAGATTTAATATAGGTTCAGCGAGTTTGCATTGCCTTTTAAGTATTAACGGAGTTCTTAGAACATCTAAGCATGAAAGCTGCACTAAATAATGAAAAACATTAGCGAGGGCCCAATTCAAATGTTACTGAGTAATGAAGCTCAAAAGATTTCGTACTGTCTACTAATTTTTATTTCACCTCTTGCTACACGTGTTTCGACTGACTAGCAGTCATCATCAGGCAAGAGGCAGCTTCTTGCCTGATGATGACTGCTAGTCAGTCGAAACACGTGAAGCAAGAGGTAAAATAAAAATTAGTAGACAGTGCGAAATCTTTTGAGCTTCATTACTCATTATGCTGTTCTACGATATCTCGCATGAGAAAGTGTAGTCCAAATGTTACTATTCTTTTTTCAACTCTCTTCATTGGTAATTTGTTTAATGAGCACCATTGGAGGAGAGCAAACAGAACTAAACAATTATATGCCTATCCGTTGGCAATTAAACTTATTTTAAAATAAATTACGGCAAGGGCTCGTTATGTATTCGTAGAAGGCGATTTGAGAGCATACAAGCCGCCAATATCATTCATAAGAAGTTTCATAAATCATTATGCTAATACCACCCAAGTTGCTTAAGTCAATTTGGGTTTTATTAGCAATAAATCAGTTCAAGATATCAAAGCTTTGGAAGACCGGACTAAGCTGAGTATCATATATTTATAACCCGCCCCCGCCGAACTACTCTGGATAGAAAGCACGTTGATGGTTAGCGGGCAATTATGATGAATCGGAGAGGGTTAAGATGAGTAATTGTGAGTCGATGAATAAGATCGTGGAGAAGATGGAGTCGACGGCTTCAGAAAACCAATAATCTTGTGGCAAACTCCCGACTATGATTCCATTTCCTATTTCTTTATTGAGCGTGAACGTTGAATGTTCAACCGGGCGCGGTCTGAAGTAGATGGTTTAGATGAGGCCTTTAACAGGATGGCAGTATATTATTTTTCCATGACAAAAGTAACGGAAACAAGATAAGGTCGTCTGAGAATAAATGGAGGACCACAGATCCAATTTGAAACCAGCTAGAACGTCATTCATGAGATTGAAAATAGTGATCCAACTGTCACACTCAGTGAGATGAATGAAGTTCTTACAGTAGATATCTTTTTTACCAAGCCGTTTAGCCTTGAATTCTCTTCCTGCATTTTTACAGCATATTGCTGAAAAAAATATGATTACACCGAGAATAACTCAAACTATTGTCTCCATTTAAACAACGGATCATGCGGTGAAAGGAATATGCATTATAACACGAGGGCATAGAAATCAAACGTGTTGGTAAATTCAGCGTCGTGCGTGTTTTTGTATGGGAAGTTAATTAATATAAGCTAATACTTTTTTAGGCCGAAACATTAACTCTTGGTAATCATTTCAAACACTATTACTCGCATCGGCACACGATTTTCGGTTTCTTTCTTCTCTCTACCTATTGGTATTTGTGTCGTTATTTCGTCATTTATTTAATAGATCCTATTTCTGTCGTCATTAATAAAATCTAAGAAAACTAATTGAATGAGATAAAAGCAAATGCAAGATTTAAATGAAATAAACAATGGCAACTTCCAATGTCACTAAAATACGGAATAATAGCCCAAAGCAACGAATAATAAAAAAGTTATGTTTATAACAAGCCTATTAATAATTTGGCAAAATTAAAACACATTTCGATCATATGGCTCAACGCCAATACAAGTAGCCCAAACCTCTCTCTATAACAGGTTAAGCAAATAAATTTCTTCAGTATAGCAGGACTAATAAAATTTTCCATTCACCCAAGCAAGCGATTTGGAGCACCAGCAGTCAAACTGAGTATAGTGCCCTACCATTCCAAGCGATGTATATGATATTTCTCCTCGGCGCGGTAACATTTCTACCGTTCTAACCATGAGAATGACAATAATTCAATAAAATTATCGCACCCGAAAATCTATACCGGCATGCATCACCGGCATGCGGAGCAGGAGAGGAGGTAGGATATATTGGCGACTTACTAGGGGAAAGAGAAGGAATACCGAATAGCGCCGGGAAGGAGATGTAGAGACGACGGGGACGGGCTACCTCCCGTAGCTTCCTTGCCATTCCCTGCGATTTACTCGCTTTGGAATGCGGCCAGACAGCGCCAGGGGGGGCGAAAAAGGGATGAAAAGACACGTTTATCCACCTCCGATAACTTCCTGGCATTAATCATTGGGCGCACATGACGTGTTATATCTTGAGGTGCGTTTGGGGACAAACATTTACCTTGGCGTAATTAGCTCATCACGTTAGTCTATGCCGTTTGAGCGCCAGAATCTCAGGTCAGGTGGCAATGTACAGCGCCGCCGGTGCTATCTCGCCAAGTGCCGACACGATGCGCCTTGGCCAGCCCATCCGCAAGCGAAGCCAAGGTGCAGGCGAAACGGAAATCAGAGTTATTAAATCTTTTCGCCCTGTGTAGGTTGGGAGTTGGTTTGGTTTGCCAAGGGGCAGCAAGTTACGCGATCAGAGGGAGGAGATGTGCCTCGCACGGATAAAATACACGACCTTGTTCTTTATGGATAATCCATAAATATAAGCAACCGAGCAATAAAGTTCGGTTTTATCGGTTATGTTAATGGATTCGGAGACGGTTCGTTTTTTTGAAGGCGAGGAAGTAGAATTTATTTCTCAACAAGAAAGAAAGAGATGCCAATTTATGCTTGAAAAAAAATTTGCCCATTTGCATATTACAAAAAAGTATCCTCCGCGTTTGTACGACGAACGCCAATCGAGGGCTGGAGTGATTAAAATGAGCCCATGCATTTCGGACGTATATCCTTTGATCAAAAGAAAATTAAGTTGACCGGGAGACTCAATTTTAAAATCGATTGCCAGTAACTCTCAAAAATAAAGAGCTCAACCCATTTTAATTAAATATTTGAGCAGAGCCAACAAAACGTATCAACCCAGCCTCATTCGTTGTAAGGATGTAACGTAAATGAAGTCGATCCATTCATATTGTATCCTTACCTGGAGTTCAATTTTCAGACTCAAGCGTATATTTTTATCGAAGCACAAAGAAACGAATTTTGGATTTCGCATTAGGCGTAGTTCACCCTAAGCGAGCTAGAATTGGTCGTTGACAAATATTTTCAGCGACCTCACAGATGCAATTCAATGACGAGAAGAACGTAAAAATAGTCACTGGAGGCTGCTTAACTGGAAACCAATTATTATTTTTATTTTCCACTATGATTTAAGAATTTAGCCCATGATGATTCAGTGGAATGAATCGACCATTGCCCGTTTCAGCAAAACACTCTTAGCATATATTTATTTGTACTGGAAAAGCGCATTTTTCTTAAGGTATATTTGCTCGATGTATTTCTTGGTTAATGCAACGTGTTAATCTATTTTATATATATGCATTCGCATTCTTGGATACCTTCAAGATCATATCCCTTAAGACACAATCTCAAGCGTCAATGTATTCATAAGTAAAATAGCTCTTATTCCAAATACTTAGTTTCGTAATTGTTACTGAGTGGTTTTTAGTGTATAATTTACTTGCAAATAACGAAGAAAGTTTTTGCGAGGAAAAGAATCGTAAGTGAACCCAAGAATAAAATTTGTTAGAAAATTACAAATCATAAATCAAACAAGCATAAAAAAACATGAAAAATGATTCAATGCTAATGTATAGATGTACTTCAAAGGCAAGGAAATACCTTGAGGTATCTACCTCGAGGGTACATTTTTGCTATTTATTTGTTCAAATTCCTTCTCATGGAAGTTCGCAAGATGTCCATTAAATCAGCGGGGGACTTATCGAGTTCAATCCTGCATGTTGGGTAAGGACTTAAATCGGTGTAATGCATTGCCCACATGCCAAGATACTGCCACCGGAGCCCTAAATCTCCCTTTCCCTCTTTCTTTACCCTAGCCGTTCTTTTCTGACCCCCCGCCCGTTCCTCACGCTTCAGAGCCAAGCGTCAAGAAGGGACCGCATTAAGAGGGGACGATTAAGACGGGAGTCATTACGGGAAACCCAATACAACAAAGGAAGACCGGGGGAAGTCACCGGAACACTTAACGGAAGGGCGGAGGCGGAAAGTTTTTCAGACGGTTGGATTAAAAACCTTGGAATGGCAGGCAAGGCAGACGATAATGAAAGGAGTTGTGAAGAGCATATTGATGGGCTCACTGAGAGGTTTCCCCTAGAGAATAGTCAAATACCCATCACATAAACTTTAATATAAAAATATAATGAAAATTTCCAGAATATGAAAGTTGCTCTTTTACCAATCACGGTTGTAAAAAACAAGATTTTTTTCTTGCATTGAATCACTGAAATTGATCCTATACTTTTGAAAAAATCCGTGTAATGTGTAGGCATTTTGATGCGCATCTCATTATGCCACGAGTGCACAAAAAACTAAAATATACTTAAGAATTGAGAGGGATTAACTCATTCATGAAAACTGTATTTCAGAGTCTCCCAATATCATGGATAGGCAAGTCAGGTGCCCCTCGTCTTAATTATAGTGTTCCAACTGTGGTCTAAGAGTTCTCTTTTTAAATGTTACCTCTGATGTATTGCATCAATAAAGACATAAGTATATATCCATTTTATGCTGAATTAAGCATATATTCATCCCGAGATGATATTTCTGTATCCAATTTTTAAGAACTATCTCCGAAACTCCATTATTGAATGTGTTTCCGCTCCAATCAACAAATTTAATCCTCCATGAAGAATAAAATCGCTAAGGACGAGTCTTACCCACCGCTTTTAACCTGTCCGTTTAAGCACCTTGGGTTCTCGGCGTCCTTTGATACATTAGAAGTTCCTGATTGCAGCATTTCCAATTCTTTCCCAACTCTTCCTGCCGGGCCCGCGAATCTCTCGTTCTCGAGGCAATCGGCCAACTGGTAGGAGAGGAGAGGCGAGATTGGAGCCCTGAGCCCCTCCCAGCTAAACCACCCTCTCTTCCCGCCTACCGTCTTAATTGCCCCGCACCCAGAAAACAGGGCGTACGCTGGAGCCAATCAAGGATAAGGGCTGTGTGTATCGGGACCTCTCCACCACCGCTAATTCTCCAAACCCTCTCTCCTTTCTCATCCTAACTCCTTTTACCCCACACCCTTACCTGTCACGCCCACGTGCTAAAACTACATCTTCCCCGAGCACTCTCCTACACACACGGACCTTCCGTTCTTTAATGCTTCAAGTTTGCCGAGTTTCACACTCGACGTACCTGCACGCGTCTGATTACGAGTGCTTGGACTAAAGTTTAAAAGCTGATTTTATGGGGGTAGTATTTACGGCGTCTGATCCGTTCACCGAGATCGCAGCGGAGGTGCAACTGCTTTTCGTGCTTGCAACGGCAATCAAGACATCGTTTTCGATGTGTTCCTAAAGGTTGTGAGCGAGAATTTGGAATTTGGAAATTTTTTTGAAATATCTTTATACTTTAATGGCGTCACAGGTTTGAATATTTCACTCGCTTCAGAGCTAATAGGAATGCGATCGGTGGAATCAAAACCGCGATAACTGCCATAAAACCATGCAAAACGAGCGGGATAGTGGTACTTACATCTTCAGATGGAGATTTTATCCCACTATAAAATAACGGTCAGAGTTTAAAAAACATTCACGCCCTATCATAGTTAACGATTCCTGGATATGATGTTTCCCCATGCATGTCCAACTCTGATTATTTGACACAGTCAAGTATGCAATCGACATTTTGGGCTAAACGAAGAGACTTTTAATGTATGCTTCATCCACAAGAGAAATACAATTTGAAGCACATTATTTTCATTAATAAAGAAGTAAAACATTGGAAGGGAATACAAATATTTTCAAGCAAACTTTTTGATAACAATAAATTAACTCATATTTTCTGCGATTATAACATAGAAGTAGCTTAATTACGTCATACGTCATTTTGACTAAATGGGAAATCATTTTCTTATACTCATATCCCTATATATCACTATACAGTATATAATGGACAATGAATTCTACTAATGCTACATAATACATGCATAAGTACTTGAACATATCATTGAAAAAGCCGCAAGTCTCTCAATTATTTATTCAATGGCCAGTATCCGAGTACTTCTTTTGGAATAATACCTCTTGGACTTTTTTAAGGTTACACGTGAGTAATAATGATTGCTGCCTATTGTCTTCCAAAGAAGTAAGGATGAAGCTGAGTAAATTAGATAAGTAATCGTCTCTGGCTTAACTTTGTGGAAGTGAGTTATATTCATGACAAAAACAACTTAGTTGCAACCCACACAATTTTATTGTAAACGACCCGAGTTTCAGCAACTTCGTGCCATCATCAGTCCTGTCTTTATCATGAGTAAATTACGTCTATCCTCATCGAGGCTCGGTGATTTGTACATAAACTGTTCATTATCAGGCATACCTGTGACTCAATCCCACTAAAAGGCATTCTTAAGATATATTTGCAAGATGCATTTACTTCTTGGTTAATGCAACGTGTTAATCTACCTTATATATATGATACTTAATATAATATATTTAATAACTTCTATTTATTCAGTCATTAGATATTTGGCATTGTGATTATTAATTATTCAGATGACTTTAAAAATAAATCCCAACATAGGCGCTTGAATGAAAAGGTCAGATTTAGAGGTTTCTTGAAAATGACATATATATTGATTGAACAATTTCTCCCATTGTTCCATCATTCAAGAATACTTTTTCTCGTCAAGGTGGTAAAATGAGCACTTGAACGTCATGCCTAAAGACTATGAGTTAACAGCAACCAGGATATTTTCTCAAACGACAGTATTCTTCTTCGACTCCGAATTAACTCTATCCATGGCAGGAAAAACATATCGCCCATGGATTCACACAGGAAATGCAAGGAATCCGATGCCTCTAACGAACACTATTCAGTCAGTCTATCTGGTTCCATTCTCCTCTCTCTTTCCCTCTGTATCCTGTTTTCGCCCTAATGCTGCCAGTTCTCCATTCCCATTCAACCTTTCCTGACCCCCTCACTATTTCCCCGTCCTTCGATAACTCCTCTTTCACTGCGTACTATCCCACGCCTTCGTCTCTTCCTGCGCACTCTAATTAAGCGCCACAATTCGCGCCATCCACGGCCTTCCACCCCCTTTTAACTCCTCCTCCCCAACCTCCATCCCTTCCCTCACTGTCCACTCATCCTTTCAATATTCCCTTTGTTTCCGTGGCCCATTTTATTGCAACCCAGACTCCTTTCTACTCTTCATCGTTTACCCAATTTACTCTCGACTTTACTGCAAAAACAAGTATACCAGCGTATTGCATGAATATGGAAGTGTACCGATAATTTGAATTCGAGTCATTGGCCTTAATCATGATTGTGAAAATTTCGCAGAGGAAAAATCATAAATTGAGGGGGAAGATTTAGCACGGGCGCGGTATTGAAGCATTCAGGTGCTATTTTAGGTCAAACTATCTTGATTTTTTTTCTGGAGAATTTACACACTTCATGTGCACTAGCACGTGACTCCGTCACGGTAACGCCAGGGCTAGTCCAGGTATCCTCAACATTAGTCTTTAGCATAAAGCTGATATGGAATGGAATACATCAACTTTTGGGGTAAAAATAAGGTCAAAATTGATTTTTATGAACTTAGAGAAAATGATAAAACGCCTATTACGTTGTTACAGTAGAGCGTTCACAAAAATTAATACGTTTAAAGCCCAGAAATTGTCCTAATGTACACATTTTAGCACCGAAGGTTTCTACTTCTGATTGCTTAGAGTCACGTTATTCCACTACAATGGCATTCCACATATCTATTAATAAACCACCTTTGACTTGAAAATTTCCTACGAAAATTACTCCTATGAATATAGTAGGGAGTCGTGAGCAAGGGTGCAAAACACATCACAGACGCGCGAACATTTGTTATGAGTAAGTATATTGCGAGGTAGATACTCGAATCGGGAGCGAAATCTGTCCCAAATTAAAGGCAGCTTGGTGTTGTAGCTGTCTAGCACATCTGACCTGCCTTTTGGAATCAGGATTCTAATCTCGGGTCAAGCTTGTGATTATCACGAAAAATATTGACGCGCATTAAAATGTGCGCGCGGGTGCTGACAATAACTAAGGGCTAAAATGAATAATACAGCACATAAAATTTAAAAGTAAAAATAGTTGGAATAACAGTCAATAGGATTTCAGCGCACTTCAGCATACATTTGCCACTCTCAAAGATGTTATACAAGATGATAGGCGCCTTGATATTTCAGAACTTAATCAACAAGTTTTTTCATGGGAAATCGCAACCTTAAAGCATCTGCTCTATTCTATCATCGCCGGAAAAAGAAAAAAATTATTACGAATTTTTATGCAAAAATATTTGATTCGCTGAAGAAAGAAAAAATATATAAATATAACCCTTGTACACCATTGAATTTCCCACTTGAAATAAATCCTCTCGCGGCCAATAGCTGCTGGTGTTTCGAGTAAGGGAAAATAATAAATATAATTGTAAGCCAACACAAACCTTTTCCTCTCGAGGCTGATTCCTGCCGTTAGCCGAGCTGACAATTATCAAAGCAATATAGAGGGACTATTGCACATTCGATTAGATTGGTTATTTAAAAAGATACCCAAAAATCTGACTCCTCTTCGATGGAATAAAGAAAAATCGACTACTGCGCGATATTACGGCCATCCGGGGTATAATTATAACACAGCCTCGTCCCGACCGTGATTCCGAATAACTCGCTTTAATCACGAAGCACTGTCCTAGAGAGAGAGAGAGAGAGAGAGCGTTTGATCGCAATTTTGCAATTATCGACTTTGCCACGAATCCACTCCCTAATGAAGCTGTCACGAGGCCCATTTCTAGTTGCTGATTGGATGAGTGAGCCGACGGTTTCAAAAGCCCAGAATATTTCGATACGAAGGTATATTTTTTTAAGATTTAAATCAACATTGCTCTGGGAATGAAAGTAATATGGAGCATGAAGCCCAGGTGGCCCTTTCGTAAAATTATTGTAAAATTCGTAAAACTATTGTGGGATGGTGCACGTAATTCCATTTTTCAGGTGCTCCTACAGCTAAGGCCATGTCGTAATCGTTACGTTAAACATTGTAAAATCATCCATCGTATGACATCAGAGCACCATTAGCATTGAGAAACACGATGAGACTTTTTTTCTGTTCTTATTTTGGTGTCGGGAGATACTTATTCTCCAGATTGAATGTATGATACGCGCTCAATTAATGAATTACATAAAGACAAACTAAACAATAATGAAATAACGACTATGGAAGATTACACGATCCTTCGGCCACACTTGTAGAACAAGACTTATGGGCAATGACTCCATATGAAGTGTAATTGACGGTAAATACCTTCATCTCCTTGAATATTAACCCTATACTTAATTAAAAAGGCGGTAATTTGAGAACATATCGGGAGACATATAGTACAGGAGATGGAAAAAGTATGAACTTAATTCCAAGTGCAATGTTGAGTTTCACAGTTGTTCCACAGGGAAAATTCTTACAGCCGTTCACTTTTCCTTCCTCATTGTCTACATTTCTTTATCATTCAACGCTCCGCTCCATATTAATTTCTTTTCCAGCCTCTTCTGAAACTCCTTCCCCAAAGTCGCCATCATCAGCTCTCTCCTACAGCTGAATGGCTCATGCCCCAGCGCAAATCTCCCCCTAATGCTTGTCCTGCACTTGACGCACAAAGCGAGTGATTGGAGAAACGAAAAACAAGTACTATCGAGTGCACGAACATTAAGTGTACCTATACTAGAGTGCGTTTTATGCACACTATCTACCAACACATCTCGTCTACATAGCATTCAGGTTCGATGAACGATTTTTGGTGGAAAAAAAGTACGGGAAATGAAGGTGTTGGATTGAATGGGGAAACAGGGGGCGCAGGGGAAAGTTAACAATGGGGGGGGGGCGTATGGTGTAAGGGTGAGGGAGCGAAAGAAGAGTGGGCCTCACGGAGTCTTTGGGAAATGGGATTTTCCGAGGAGGAGAAAAATGGGGGAGAATCGGGTCGCAAGGGAAGAAAGATGCAAAAGATAGGGGAATTGAGTGGGGCAGATGCGAAAATATGGAGAAAAGAAGATTGGGTGCGAAGGAAAGGTGCGCGAGGTCCAATGAGCGATAAAAACCCATCCTCCTTCCCAGTGATTTCAATAAAAAAGCGATTTAATAAACACCGCAATTTGCAGGAACTTATAAGATGCCATTCGATATAAAACGGACGCTGTCACCATTTTTCTCGCGTGAAAATTGCATTCTTTCCTTGCATTCTTTAAGTGGAATTTTTGCAAGGGTTTTCGAGTAACGTATCACATATTTGGCAACAATGTTCCAGCAATACTCGAGGAGCGAGGAATAGCACTTATTTACAAGGGAAAGCTAAGGAAGAGACACTTTTAGAGGAGGCATTTTCGAAATTTTGGCGGGTTATTCGAGGAAGATAGTTCTATAAAAACTCAGTAGTACTAGGAAAGACTGAAATAATTGTCTATAAGCTGATAACAGAAGGTTTAATACACTAATTTCCTCGTCCTCCTCTTTATCTATCATCTTATATTATCTCCGATATATTTTAAAGAAATTCACCAGCAGGTGTGGTTTTTAAATAATAATTTGAACCGGAGACTGCATAGATGCAGAATTGTAAGTAGTGATCAGAAAATAAGAAATGACTGTGGATGTAACTGGCGATTATTTGATTTTATCTTGATTACGGCCTCAATGTAAGGCACTGTCATCTTGTTGTTAAAAGACCTACCTTACTGAAGTTGAAAATTCGATTCAAACTATTATTCTATACAAATTCTATTAAAATGTCTGGAAATAGATAAACTCATTAAAATTGACTAATACACCCGAAAATCAACGTACTGGGACAAAGGAAAAAACTTAGGCAAAGGCAACAGAGGCAAATAATGTAATGATAGCCAGAGTACAGCCAACTTATTTTCTGAATATTTCTAGTGTTTTGATATTTGAATACGTCTCCTTTAATTCCGTTTCATACTCGAAGTACATTCTCTCAATCACCATCCAAATTATTCGAAAAGTTCAAATTTCAGGTCCGCCTATTACGACACTAGTTAACAATAGTATGATTACTATGGCAGCACTTTCTCCTTTAATTGTTAATCAGAAACATACGGAAACTAGCCGTATTAGTCATTAAATCCAGGTAGCTGAAAAATATTGCTAGTAATAAGGACGACGTATTCTGCTGGCACTTTTTAGTTTCTTTTATAATCAGAAAGATGTAAAAAAACGGCGAAAACTTGGCGGAAAATAATTTTTTAAAAATGTATAAATCTACTCTATACCACTGTTAATCATCGAAAAACTCTCCAAGGGTATTACTTATTTTCAATAGTGGTCAACATATCCTAAAGTAAATCTCATTAATGACTAAGGACGCCTAAAGATGGGATATAGTGAGTGATACAAGTATTGTACCTGATAACGGCGTGCATATATCTTGTATGGAGCCAGAAGATTACGCTTAATGCATAGCATGGGTTCATTGATCCGTCATCTGTCGGGCGAGTATCGATTGATTGAATTTTTCCTCTTTTATGTGCGCCTTTATGACCGCGAGGCACCATGAATCTTCTTTTATGTTGCAATGGAGCTGAATATATTTATAACAGACTGTTTGAAAACATCCAGAATGTTTTAGATACCTCAAATAAAAATACGAAACTTAGTATCGATATGATGTTTATCACAATAAACGAGAAAAATTCAATACATCAATTTGCTGCGCGCAAATACGTGATTCACAATAATCTAATATAGGGCGAATAATTTCTTAAAATATTTATGTACTAGCTGTTTTCCCGCAATGACTTTAGAAATTTATTATTGAGTTTATTGGCTTAAAAAGGCTGTGTGTCTTACAACAGCCCAGAGAATATTTAATCAGAAAAACCTAGCAAAAGCGACCTTTAGATGATGATTTGTGATCGATTTGTGAATACGCACAAGTAAATTAAAAAGAATTCTAAATTCCGTTCAATGCAATACAATTAAATATTTGAATTGAATATCTTTGAACCTGATAGTTTCTGCAGTAAACATATACAACCATTTTTAGAAGAAAGAAATTCATTGGCTCTCTGGACTTTTTGCAAAAGTTAGGCTTGTCAAGAGATTCCAGGATATTAATATTTCAAGAACTTCTGAACACAACCTTAAATAACCTGTGACTTATTCAAACATTCCTTCCCCATAACTGTGACATTTTTTTTAAACTTGGCGATAACCTTGTAAACGACAAACCAATTATGCTATCACGTTATTGATTAAAAACGTTTAGCACTTCATTATTTTATCATCTTCTTTCTCCTCTTTCGTTATTTTTGTTTGGAGTAATGAACTCAAACTCCTACGTATGCAGATACTTTCATATTTTAGACTTATTGCATCCTTGACGTGACGTTGAAATAGTAATTTATCAAGATTGGTCACCATTAATAACTTGTAAAGGCGAGGGATTAGGGCGTATAGGGTAGGAAAGCATACGCCTCTGACATTCTATAGATTGTTTCATCGCTAAGTACCGAAAGATATCAGTTCTTTCGTCGCCACATGTCACTCTTCAGCTTTGGACCGTTGGGCATGTTTTTGATCATGTTATTAATGTAACATTATCAGATGCAATACACATGTCTTCCGCATAGTTCCCTAATTACGATTCTGTACGTCATCCACGAAAAACGAAAATGCATCGCCATGGGAGTTCATCGCCCCATTTGGCGATTGGCGCGCCGTTTCCGATACGTGAAGTACACACATATCCCGTGCAAAATCTGGATGGGGAAGGGTGAGAGTCCTCGTCGGAGGGAGGTGATTAAATGAAAATATTGCCATCATCCCGAACCAAAGACCTTCCACCGAAAGCACACAAACGCAGCGCTTGATGAAACCAACCCAGCAAAATCATGCTTCAAGATCTGCCAAACGGGGATCGTGACAGGTTTAAATCTAAGCAAATACGTGACGGTAACCGAATGGGGCACCTCTCTTTTATATCACGGTAGCCACGCTGAATGCTTGGGAGGAGGGGGAGGAAGAGAGCGGTAAAGAACTGAGTGAAAATAAGAGACGGCTTGAGTAAGGGTGAAGAGAAACGTGATAAGGGAAGTTGGAGGGATATTTGTGGAGGTGACCAAGGACAAAGGCCACATGCGCCATTGAGTATGGGTAGCGAGATTGGAAAGGAAATGATTACTACGGAAAAAGAGGGAGGGTAGAGGGAAACCCGGCTGCGGCATCGGCCTAATCTCCACAATCGGAGCCAAAGGGTTCACAGTTCATCGCTTAACCCGTCGGTCAGAGTCTGTACTTGTGGTGTGATCCATACAGCTTAGGTATCCCGCCGATAAATCTCAGACTATGCCGGGATTGGAACTCGGGTTTTTGGATGAGAATCCAGTACTCTAGCCACCCACAGCATCTCATTGGCCTCACATCTACGTGTTCCATCCAATTTCCGTTATAACCAATTCCTCGAAAAAAAACATCGTCATTATGCATTTTTAAGACTTCGATGAACTTTTCTCAGCTTTATTGCCCTGAGTCCACCGCATCGATTCCTATCTCCTCACATTTTCTCAACTAGCTCGGACTATTCAATGCCTTTTCGTGAATTCTAGCTCAATATATTTTCTTGTCCCTCCAAAAAGACACCTTGATTTCTAAAAACCTTTGCTAGTCCTAATTTACGACTTCCAACCATAATTTTCGGTTTCGTGTTACTGCTTCTCGGAAATTAATTCCTGAGAGGCCGCGAAATGTAATTTTTTTAAATGCATGCGCGAGCATTCCTAAATCTAGCACCCATTTCGAGTCAGGATTGAATACATTTAAAACAGGTTGCGAAGTAATCACTGAAAATTGTACCCGATTGGGATTACTTTGAAAATCACCGCCAGTGGAACCCGGACCCTCGGGACTGAAAGCCAGCACTCTTCTTCTACACCCAAACCCCCGAAAAGAGAGACAGAAACGGAAGAGATAGGAAGTGGAGAAGATGACAAGGGAAGGAGAGGTCGAAGGTGGGACGATATTCTGGGCGATAGGGCGAGAGAGGGAGCAGATAGCGTATTGGAGAGGAAAGGTTTGGTGTGTATTTGTGTGTGTGAGTGCGTGTGGGGTTATGACCGACCGGGGTGGGACAGGCGAAAGGAGAGAGAGGAAATTGAGATAAAGGATTTGAATGGAGTGGATTCCGTTCGGGGAGTTGATTAGCTGGGAGAATGGGGCGGGGGTAAAGGGGATATGCGGGCGCGGCAGAGATATGGGATTGGACCGGGAGAACGGGGAGGAGACGACCAGGAGGATGTATCCCAGATAGGGCAGGAGGAAAGGGGATCGGAGGGGGAAGGTGGGATTCGGGAAACTGGGAGAGATTTTATAGAGGGGGGGAAGTGGGGAAGCAGGAAGGATAGAGAGACGGTAGTGGCTTTCTGTGGTGGGAGAAGCCCAACTCATCGCAGGTAGGGTTTAGGGTTTTTAATAGGAGTTCGGGGTGAGGTGTTCTACAGCTATATACATGTGCCCCAAAGTATCTTCTGAGGGTTTAATACACCATCGAAATAATACTTGCGATAGATCAGATGAGGGAGTTAAAAGTAATGAGTCAGAGCTGACGAGGTGGAACTGTTCCAAGATTAAGAAAACAACGGTTTCAGTTTTACCCAAGAAAAGAGTTAATTATACTGAAAATTTCGTCGCATTAAAGTCCTTATCAAGTAATGTAGTATTGACTTCGAAACTTGTCGTGCAACAAACATATTTCTCGAGGAAATTACAAAATCTATTTATTGCCTTCATCTTAGATAAGGGAGTTGCTTGGCGGCTAGTGCACTGGAGTTCGGACCCAGCAATGACAGAGATTACTAGTTTAAATCAGGATGCCATGAAGATAGTTGTACCTCTTTGTTGGATGAGACGAACTGTCATTCTTCAGGCGTCTTTCGTTAAGAAAAGGACGGCGCCGGGTTTGTTTCCACCCTTTCCTCTGTGCCCAAATTATCCTTCCCTTCTTGTCAAATCCACCTGGCTTCAATGGCACAAACTGTATCAGTTGTCGATTGCCTCTCAAAAAATATAAAACCTAATTCGTTGGGTTTCACAAAAAGCCCATTGGACGAAAAAGTAAAAAAAGAGTATCGCCAAAAAAAGACTTTCATGTTACCGAGTTATTTGATGGCCTGGCGTAAGAACCCCACAAACACGAGAAAATAAAATCAAGTCAATTAAAAGGAATCCGATTTGATTTTGTACCTACGCACTGCCTGACCTGTGATCCGTGCCGTTGGTTTCAGGCAACAGTCACAAAGACGAAAAAATAAATAAATGACGGAGAAAAATACATTCTGATGAATAGTACCTCGGTTCTGTTTTTGTTTTAGTCATTATAGGTTCAAAAAAAAAAGTAATATTTCTACCGATCATTTCAGCAGAGTATTCCTGCTTTTTCCTCTGTTGAAAGCTGATAAACTTTCTAATTATTTAAAATTAGAATTCACCTCTGAATACTTCTGAACGTTACCTTCCACCTCGAGGACGCACATCAAATGAGAGGACATATTTCTGGCCAAAAACCATATTCTTAACGTGGACAAATGCAGAACTCTCTGATTTACTACACTACGGTTCGATGAATTTCAATAACGAGAGGAAATGAAGATAATGTACAAGAGTGGGATTAGACACAAAGTGGCTCCACTACGGTGAGAATAGTCCAGCTTTTTGTAGGGGAAGTCTTATGGAATTTTTGTGGGGTTGAGGTGAAGGATAGTAAAGGTTGAGATAGGGTAGAGTATCAGATATGGAGAGGATAGGGAAGATGGTTCAGGAACTCAGATTGGAGGGATGAGTGTAAGAGAAGACAGGGTGGCGGGGTTCTCAGGAAAAAGATGTAGAAGGGAATGAGAGCGGCTAGAATTGAAACGGGTATGGTGGCCGGGAATTGGGAAGAAGTTAAGATTTGAGCAGGAGAGGGGAAAAAGAGTTGGAACTCGGCCATACATTCGCACCAATACGGGAAAACAGTTTCTAGCTGAGTCGGTAGGACATGTTTTCACCCCAACTAACTTCTTCACTTCCTCCCCTGATGGAAGTAAATAGTGTTTGCTCGACGACCAGCACGGTATTGCGGTGCAGCGATATCCCTATACATTCCGTGAAATATCATGCTGTGGTATTGAAACTTACGGCTTAGTGTTGTCAGGGAGTGGCATTTATTTTTTGATCTATGAAAATCTTTTTCTACTACGGGAAATAGCTGCTTCCAACATTTTATTTCCCATGAAATATCGTACTGCGGTACTGAAACTTAAAGAAACACATTATTTGGCGCTGCGATATAACGAAATGTGATTCTTCAAATTATTTTGTTCAGTGCATAAAGTGTTTAAGTTACGTTTCATTTTAATTACTCTCTTCCATTTTGTTCGGCACATTAATAATTTCGTTACCTGGTCATTAATTACGTCTTCATCCTCTGCTTCTCTTCCCCTAAGTCTCTCTCTATTAATATTTTCCTGCCGCTGACAGCCCTCATGGCTCCGGTTCGTCTCCTTTATTTGGGGCATGACAATATTTTCAGTAAACTGTAAAACTTCTAACGATTCAGTTTAATTCTGTTTTCTTTTACTAACCTCTCTCACAAATCATTGTCCCCTACATCTCGGAAAAATTTATGCAAATTTCACTTTATTCTATTTTCAGGCCCTTAACTGATATAATAAGGCAAGCAAGTTGTTACAGTTGAGCTAGAAAAATTGTGTTTTTTATTGCGAAGTAATACGTAATACACCTACTGTTTCTAACACGTCAAATGAGACACATTGTCTAAATATTTTTTCTTGTACATCAATGGATGGCATATTATGGGATATGTTTCATTTTATTTGGTCATATTGAGCAATGAGCAGTGTTACTTCCCGTCTCGTATGAAATTAATGTAACAAAGGTTGGAGTATCGCACATTCCTACTTGTCCAAAATGGTTTTAAAATTACTATTATACCTCCATCTCGCACACGCCTCGTTGATTTAGAATAATTTTTTTAAAAGCACACGTCACGCCACTTTCCCGTTGCCACGTTCAACTTCTTTGGCCGAGTTCACGAACCCACACAAACACCAAACCCGCCTTTCCTTGAATTTAGATGGAGCCCTCCAAAGTAATCGGCTCCATTGCCTTTTTTCACCAGGATTTCCTTCAGTGGCCTCCAAAAATGCTCGTTCAATAGCAAAAAATAATGGAAGATGGTGTTCAAAATAAGGTTGAAAATCAATTTCTGAGCCATCTTCTCTTATTTTCTACTGCCTTCTCGAGTCCGTTACCATGAACAAACATACAGCGTACGGATTAGCGATCAGAGATGATATAAAAGAGTTGATAGAAGGAGTTGAAACGATGTTTTCACGACTTTTGGGTCTTAAAGTCTCATTATGAATTAAAAGTATGATATAAAGGAAATAGTCTGCCTTAACATCAAATAGATTTAGAAATGCCAAAAAAGTGAGTTGATTTTATTTTTACATTTTATTGAATTAATTGCTTTAGGATTTAAAACTGAATTTCATTGAAACATTTGAATAATAGCTTCTAAAAGTCACCATACGTACGCTATATAATAGATCTTGCGCTCATATTTCCTATGGCTCTGGGGTGGACTCACGAGAGTAGAGGGAGAATATTTCAAGACAATGTTATTCCTCGGACAAAAATATGAACCTCATTTTCTAAACGCCACCGTTATCAATGTAGCACGTGGAATGAGTGGCGGAAAATATATTGCAAGACCAAAGAAAAGTATATTTATATAAAGCAAAACATTGCCCAATGACTCACACCTGTTTAAAACTTTAAGAGATGTGACTCTATTATGATGAAATTATCTCATGACTCATGTTAATTCCGGATAATTTAGTTTGAGACACTTCATTAAATAAAGTAAATGTATTCGTCTGTAACTGTAGAGTCAAAAGAGATCTGCATGCGGTTTAATTTCCTGGGATCATCTCAGCCGATGTACCAATGCCCTTGGTACCGAATTCGGTTCGTATGAAATTTTTGAACATATCAATTAAACACATAACATGAATGAAATATTATTTATATAGCCTCCATCTGTCACAAATATGGATGAAAATATTCTTTTCCAATGGTAAAAATGTTGTAAGTAAACAGAGAACTTTCCATGTACATAGTAGAAGTTAAAACAAATCTTGAAATATGCAATCCAATTAGGCCCATATTATGGAATTAACATGAAAGATATTTACACAATATTTTATTGACATTTGACGACGAAAAAGTTTTCAGGAATCCTCAAAGTTGTCAGTGAAAGGAACCTGGCACATTGATGTCATTTAATCAAGGTAATTCGGAATAGGCTCAGATTCCAGAAATTTAATCCATTTTTGGGAATCCTTATTTGCGTAAGAGTTGTCATATGCCGACATTTAACTTACCTATCTATGGAAAAATAAAAAAAATGACTATTTGAACAAATATGTCCGATTTACTCTTCTATTAGTCCGAAAAAGGGAAGGAACCTGTCTCTGCGCTCTTAAAAATAGGAGATTTCTCCCCGCGAACGCTTAGGGAAGTCTTACGAACACATATTTTGACAGGCAATCGAAAGATAAAAAGAACAGGAAGAGCACGTGTTTGACCTGATACTATTTTGAGGTGGGGAGCGAAAAACACGTGAGACGCTCTAATATTCCGAGAGCGCCGACGAACATGGAAATTCCACGCGTTGGCCGAGAGGAACGGTAGGAAATGGAATAAAAACTCTAGCGGAAGAAGAAAACATGTATAAGACAAATCGGCTGAACACTAAACCGATCACGCCAACCCGCGATTCTTATTGGCTATTATATAACCTTTCCCTTCCCTCGTATCAGCTTTGAACTCGCGAAAACATTGCATTCAAAATCATCTTTTTTCCTCCCTCAAGTAATCAGATAGGAAAGAGGATCGATGTTCTCCTTACACTTCTTAAGTCCATCCAGTTCCTCTTTGACACTCTAGGCAAAAAGAAAAGAGCGCATAAAGGGAATTCCTTTCGCAGAAAGAAAAACAAGCGACCAAAATATTCGAGAGCTTTTCCGGGGGAAAGGAAAGAGAAAAGCAAGGGGGGTTCGGGTGGAGGGTTTATAAAAGAGGGGGGCGTGGGGGAGACTCTTACACTCGCAAGGGCTCGAATGGAACCAAATCCCTTTTTCGTTTATTCCCGCTCAGAAATCTCTTTGAATTTGAGAACAAAAAGGCTCCTCCTCCCACGCCATCCACCAACACCTCTTTCCTCCTCCTACCTACCTCCTTTTTATACACGCGATGAGAGCTTGGAAATCGATTGAGCAGAAACTAATGGACGCAAAAGGAGAACACCTTCGTTATATTATTCTCTCGCCTCTTCCCCGTCCTACAAGAGTCCTCCGGAAGGCTTCCAAGATCCTGCCTCCGTTAACCTCTCAAAAACCCCTACCTTTCACATTCCTCCCACTCAGGCTTTAGAAATTCCCGATATTTTGAATCGGGACTAGGGAATCGGGACCAGGGAAAATTAATTCCCGACAATTATAAGTAATCTGCCGTGATAATATTCCATGTTTATATTTCCTTCCTTCGTTTAGCGTATTATTGATGATATTAGCAGTAGTTTTTTATAAATAAATAAACTTGACCGTGGGAAGGAGGGTGGAGCAGCCGGGACACTTGGCCAGGGGCCTCGTTATCTAGTGTGACGCAAAACGAAGCCCTAAATAGGATGACGCTAAAGAAAGTATGGCATCTCCGATCCAGGAGGTAAAAATTGTCACATCGGCTCCGATAAATAGTACAATTTTGTTCTTTTTTATTCTGGTGGGCTTTTTTACTTAATTCTGGTGGGCTTATCCTAGTACTTAGGCTTCGTGTAACTTATTGAAATCATTTATACTCCTATGCATTGCCAACGTTTCCATTGATTTAAAACTGTCCACATGGATTCAATTAGCAATTTTACGTTAAAAGCATATGAATACAACTTAACTCGTTTTAATTTAAAAATATGCATTATGTTCTACCCCTTTGTAAGTTTGTAATTCCTCCATCGTTTTTCAAAACAGGTGCAATTTTGCTACATGTACATCATTACATGCATAATGGAATACAACTAATAAAGACACTACAAAAAACAATGTTGCTCTCAACTTTTGACTCTAAAACATAATTTTTATTGGACAATTCAGTTTGAGTAATAGAATTTGTTTTATTTGGCTGTTAAAATAATTTTGGTTGTTTGGCGTAAGGAGCCATTTTTCGCGATTCCTCCCGTCTTCCCTCCCTTGACTCGGGAACTGGAAATCGCGAAAACCTGGGAACGTGCGGGAGCAAATAATTCCCGGCCAGAAACACTACACTTAACCTCTCCACAACTCCGTCTATACAACACCCCTTTCCCGTTCTCATCAACAGCATCCTTCCTTTTACCATGTATAAGCTTTCGTCGGACTTTCCCCTGTGAAGCTACCGGAGTGCTTTGGGAGGGGTCACTCTCAACGAAGCTCGGGGCAAAGAGCTGTCTTTTGTTTTTTTTATCTCCCTAATTTCTCTTCTGTCATCCTGAATGACTAATCAACTCGTACGAGACACCGCAGTGTTTGGAAGACGTCGACGAGCGACCCTCTCCGCAGGTCAGTTGAATTTCGCTCGCGACTGGGTCGGTTTTTTTATGTCGCGCTCCGGGAAGAAATAATGAGAGCCTCGTGTGAATATAATTGAGTCCGATGGCTAAGCACTTAGCAGACGCGGGATGAATTTTAAGGGGTCAAAAAAATCCAGCTCCGACGAATTCGTTCAATCGTGAATAATAAAGAGACTGACTTCGTGTGACCGCATTCTTCCTCAAGTGTCAATGAGAAAATGTTTTTTTTTTGGGTGACAATCTCTTTTGATTTATAGGCGACCACATTACTTCTTAAAGAGGAGATCAGTAATTTCAGTTTTGAGTCCACGGTACAGAAGCAAAATATTTTTTCGCAAGCTGTGGCGCCCTTGTTGCTGAAAATATACTTGAAAATACGTTGGGCTCCACCGTTAGAGAAAATGAAGCCCATATGCCAAATTTAAGATTAACATGAAAAAGAAGAATGGATAACTCATCATATAATGGAATAAAAACTTAGCCGTTGATATATGCGAATAACATCATACTCGGCTATCGCCATCCAAATAAATGACGGTTTAATTTCACACATCATTGCTTGTAAATCACACATAATTGACATTGAAATTTTATGTAAATCACAGGGATTTTTAACGTGTTATTATCAAGAACACAAGAATTAACTTAAGAATTAAGAGAAACGTGGAGGCGGAGTTACGCAGAATATAAACTGATACTTCCTCTAAGTTTACTGTAAAAAATGAGGATGCCAGAAAGTAGGTTAGTGCAGACATGATCATTTATTGTACATTCAAGATGCTGGTGCTTTAATATCTTACATTTATAGTCTCGTTCCCATAAGCGAAAAGTAACAGATAGTATAATAGGGCATTCCCCTAAAAAAAAAACTTTTTCCAATCAGTAGCAAGAACAGGTCTTCACCTTGGACCATGGACCTCCTCACTCACACTGCCTTCATGTGTAACATTATTTCACCTGAGTTAAAACAGATGATGTCTTGAATGACCGAAATCACACTCCGTCGACATGCTGTGAAGGCGGGCATTCTCCCCCATCATTTCAACGTTTCCCCTCGCAAACAAGCCATTACGCTCGTCCCCTTACCCTTTAAACTATCCGATACCCTCCCATTTTGCATCTCAAAATACTACTCCCACGCAGGAGGAAGGCGTGCCTTGAAAGAGCGCGAGGGATATGGAGTTGCGCTCGCAAAACGAAGGGTGAGGATGGAGAGAGGGTGGAAGGGCACATGCGAGAGTAAGAATCAAGAGAAGGGCAAACGGGTTAGAGAGAAGGGCTTGAAAGGGAGGAAAAGAAAGGAAGGGAAGAGATTGGAGGATCCCGCGCTTGCTATCATGGTGCCCCATTCGACTCATCCACTTGAGCCAATTTGACAGGGATTTTCCAACGGCGACGAAGTTACCGCCGCGCGCCCGTCCCACATGGGGAGGAAGGGGGCGCAGGGAGGGGGGGGGCACACGCAACAAAAAAGGAAAGAGAAATGGTAATGGAAAAAGGGATACGGGAGGGGGCGAAAGAAGAGAGGGCGAGGAGAGGGCTAAAATACAAGTGCTGACACGAATGAAGGTGCCTATGAGAATGAAAAAAGAGGAAGTTGCAACTTTAACATCGTATCAGCACTTGAACATCGCGAAGCCGTGTGCAACACTGTGATAGCGGTACTACATGCAACAATCGCGGTGTACTAATTGGATAGACGCATGTCACATTTCATTAACTCAGTAACTTAAGTCACCGAAATCGATTCATTGTTATCATTTTCACTTTATACCGCTTCCATATCACATTATACGTGATCCCCATACACTTTTCATATCGCATAACATTATTAAGAGCATAAAGGTGGATTTACTATTCATGCTGCTCTCTCGCGTACATTATCATTTCCATATCTCACACGCATTTATGTGGTACACCCTTAGGAGCATCGAATCTCAAACGCCTATAAACAGCGCATTAATTTTGAGTGAAAATAGGTTGTCGAAAGCACTGATGCCACTATTGTTTGACTATTAGTGAGGTTACCCATCTAAATCCGATTAAAACTGCTCCTCACAGAGGCAGTCATGTAAACAAAGGTTCTGGGCAACAGCTCTTAATCCAAAATATATCACATTGTGACGTGAAATGACCATTGAATAGCCCAAGTGAATCATTACATCATTGTTCAGATCAAATAGGGTTTAGTGTTAGCAAAGCCTCATCTGCGCGTCCAATCGCGACGAGACAGTAAAAGGTGAATGTATCGTGGCAGTCTGTACGAAGGCAGTTCATCTCGTTTCCAGTCCTTTAATCCAACCCTTTAACGTTTACTGTACACAGAGGACTTAGGTACTTTACCATCATTTCACCTCAGCTTTTTTTTCCGTCATTTCATTTGCCAACAACTCATTCCCACACTCATGCATGATCACATTACTCGCACCTTTCATCAACTTCACACCTACCTACCGCTACGTCACTTAAAGAATTATACTAAGGGCAGAAAATTGTAAAACCCTTTAAGCCAGATACATTCCTATGCCATTTACGAAGCACAACAATGCTATCACACTCATATGAAACGTAGCATTTCAACATAACAAAATAAATACATCGCTTTTACAATGTAAATTGGATGACTCACAGCGCTGTGTTGCATTAAAATCGCGTAATAGATGCATTAATATCGCAGAGTCGAGCTGCTTTAAGTTGAGTAACTTGCATCGTTTGGCCTTATGACCATGTCTCTTAGTAGTGTAGACAGCAATGAGTGCATACATACATGCACGGTGGGGGGTTAATGCATGGATTCTTTAAATCCAACTACTAAACGTTTCCCGCCCTTTCCCAAAAGCCCGATATTTTTCTCTTTCATTATTTCCCAACTGTATTTTTCGCCTTCACTACCCGTCTAAATATTCCTCCTTGTAACCCTGGACTGGACTGAGCTACTGTCTCTATCGGTCTTCCGTCCTATTCATCCTTCTGTGTTCCTTCATCACATTTTCTCCCCTTGTGCGTTTCTGTCCCTAGCTTACCATCACGCCGCTTCAACACCTAATTTTCTATACGTACTGTACTCTTATTCTACCATTAATTTTTCATTTTACCCCAATTTTATTGCGCGCACACTTTCTACGCGTAGCCGTTCTCATGAACCATTACCTCGGTTTTTTCGAAAATTGCTTGGATTAGAGGCCTCGTGTAACTATCTTGAGGTTTATGTTGCAGCTATCCGAAAACTTTGCAGAAGCCTACAGCCTTGAAAATTGGGCTAGCATGTAAGAACTTGAGTAAGAAGCCAAGATGGCAAGAGAAATTTCCTTTATAAGGCCATTTTACGCGAAGAACTCAATGGCATAAATATGTACAAGGTTGATCATTGAAAATTGCGTCGTGTAATGCGATTTATTGTTTAAGTACTTGAATTAAAGATACCGGTATTACTGAAAATTGTGGCATTCAGTGCTTCAAGTGTAATTCAATGAAAAACCATGGAGTTAAACCAAGAATCTACTTCCTCAATGTTTCATTACAAATGGCCTGAGGTGTGCCTCTCAAAGGATAAATGCAGGCAACGGAATTATATTATAGATCATTCGTGCCAGAAGAAAGTGTGGAGTGTAATTATCCCCTTTCTGTCAAACATGTGAGCATTATTTCGTGCTAACGCGTTAGCCTTAAACTGGGAATCTTTTCGAGCATTGACTCGCGCAATATAATGCCTCATGCAGACAATTTCTCCGCGCTGAACTTCATGGCCCTCAATCCCCCCCACTCTCCCTAATATTCCCCTATTCCCACCAAGTCAACTCTTTTGCGAAAAATGTTGTCCTGTACTCACTCTGCTTACTCCGGGGCCAATTCCTCGGCACAATTTCCTGCGGCCACCTCCAGGGAAATGTGCGTAAGGCCTAACGCCCCGCAAACCTCCCTCCCTTGGTCCCCCTTTTACATTTTCCATTTTCCTCCTTCCGATCTCTTTGCATGCTCCTGAGCGTAAGCGTACTCATGTGTGTTAGTGCCGGTCCTCGCTTCCCAACAACCCTTATTTTTTTCTCTTCTTATACATTCTTAATAAAATTTCCACCCCCGAAAGCTTCCCTTTCCCTCCGTCGCTTTATCCTTTACGGCTCTCTCTCTCTCTCTCTCACTCACTCTCAAACCCCAATACTCCCTCACCGAGCCAAAAACTCACCCCATGCCCTCTCCCCTTCTCTCCCTCTCCGGCGAAAGCACACTTAACTTGGGGTGAGAGAAGGTTGGGAGGGGGGAAAACGAGATGTAGAAGGCATCCGTGGGGGCCATTCCCCCAGTTCGTGAGTCACACGCCTTGGAGACCGCCGTGAAGCTCTGACGAGGGTCAGGGCGAAGGGGACCGAGAGAAACTCGGGGCAGAGGTCGTGGTGACTTCAATTGAGGGGTGCTGGACACACTAGGAGAGGAAAGGTGAGAGGTCGATTTTGGGCAGTGAACAACGCAATTTAACCACACGAAAACAACGATTCTACAACAGACATATTGACGCCTAGCAACACAGAAGTAGCCTTAAAAATAGTCGGCAAGCAGATCTTAGATTGTCACTGACTTCAGAGGCAGAAAGCTTTGTTAGGATCTATTGTTTTACTATCAACCTAGGTTAGCTCTTTTACCAAAAATAGACGTCCAGCTATTTTTTCAGCTAGTGGTATTTCGATTCTGCGATGTAACCGTATAGTATCAAAACTTAATTGTATGTGCATTTATGGAGTGCGCGCGTCTTCACACGATGCACGCACTAACCAATTAGAGTCGTTGAATATGATGCAAATGTCACCCATCGTGCACTAAGAAACTGCTGTCATCGGCCAAATAACAATTATCATTCATGAATTTACAACATTTTCTCCATTGTAACAAAAAAATCAATAGTTTGATCAAAATGCGGATCAAAAACACAATTCCAGGTTTTTGGTACGAAAGACATTTGAAACATTTACAACGCCGCATTTTATAAATCGCAGAATTATAAAGACTATGATTCTTTTTTGATTCATCTCCCTCTCATTCAAGCGTATATCAAGACAGCATAATTTGCAACTTAGAACTGGTGAGGGATATTCGCAAAATCAACAAAATAAGAAGATATACATGAATTTCTCTACAAGCCTAAAGAGCAAATGAAGTGTAGCAAAAATATCACACCCCTAATTTAATTTGCTATAAATCTTGAATGAGCAGCTGGTAGAAGCTGAATGGTAACACTAAGAGATAAACCTCAATCTTGCGAGGTAAAGTCTGGTGTTGCGTTTATTTACTGTCTCCATTTTCACTGAATCTATGAGACAGTCATAAATGACAAAATTAGGCAACATCGCTGCTTAACATTTTTTAGAAGAACTAAATTCCCGAATGCATCAAATGACCACAAGTGAAAACCATCGGGAACACACCAAAACCAATTACAACAAAGCACACTCCATTCACCCTCCATTTCCAAACAAGGTTCTTTTTTCTCACCCCTTCGTTTTTGTGACTTCTATCCAAACTTCCCCTGCCAAAGACTTGAGCGGCGGATCGCAGAGTAATAAAGTGTTGATCTAGATGCTGGCATTTGAATCCGCGATGGAGTACCGTCATAATGGGCAAAGGGCTGAAAATCCTAATACTGCCTTTCAAACAGTTTCTCTCTTCATCAAAGGAGTTCAGATTTTCAAAACGATGCCGCCGAATCGTATCATCAGAGAACGTAACTGCGAATCGTGGCACAGCTGAAAGTGTCAGCGTTATTAAACTCGACGAGAAGAGCATACAGATGCAATGAGACCACGCTCTCAAACGTACGTGTTTACGGGAAGTTTCAATACGCGTCGTTAAATCGACGTGCTACAGGTCTGCTGCCTCAGTGAAACGCTGAACTCGATGAAACGCGACATTATTGCAAGCACGAAAACGATGGGAGACGTGCGACGCAAACTAGCCCGGATTTGGCCGCAATACCATCGCTCTCTTGGATTAAACATATGGTTTATCAAAGTCGCTGCTAAAATTGAAGAGGAAACACACTATTCTAATACCAAGACTTGAATAGAATAGCACCTTAGAAGACGAGAGAATGCTAGGCAAGGCAAAAATGATGATATCTCACGTGGAAATGATCATCACTTTTTAGGTCGTAGTAAAATATTGTAAACTTTTACGATTATAGTGTTGTCAGTAATATTTTCATCTTCAATTCTCTCCAGCACGTTGAAAGTCCGCGCTATTTGCTGATAATTTGTCTTCCATATTCATCGTTAAACTGCATTTAGATCCACAAATAAAAAATGCAAAGGAATGCCGCCCGCCAAGTTACGAACTACTACGAGCAAACAGTGTATCACACCGATGATGCAGGGACTCGGGTGGGATATGCTAGACCCTCCGAGGTTACACGTCGAGCTAGTGTCACTTAAAAAACTGACATGAGGTGAGTTTTCGATGGTCGCGAAGGACATAACATCTCCAAACCACGAATATCTTTAGAACTGACTTAGGTGTCAAATTGGTAGGGCTGCGATGGGATCACAAAATCTTCCCTCTCACTAGTAAAAACAAAAAACAAGCAGCAACAAAAAAGGAGCACTGTGGCACTCCGTCAAAAGACTTGTAACTAACTGAATGTTTTCATGCTTTACTTAATTTTTAATGCATGAAGAGCAAATGTAAACTTAACACCTATAGGAGTCAATTCGTGGAAGTACTTTATATATTAGAAGTCATATTGAAAATATGCTTCGTACTTTCCCACAATTATTTTATTGTGATATTACAACGCGTTTCACAGCTTGCTGCATCTCAGGTACATATGTTTACCTGAAGATACAGCAAGCTGCGAAACGCGTCGTACTATCACAATCAAATAATTGTGGAAAAGTACGGAACATATTTTCAATATGACTTCTAAGATCATATGTATCTACATGTATGAAAGGCTTAATGTATTTTACCACAGAATGATTTATAGTTTCATCGATTCATGGCAAATTGTGTCGTTTTAGGTTTAACGCGTCTCGCAGACGAACTTTTGCGAAAAAGTAATTTGTACTTAACGAAGACATGGCATATTACTCCATCCGACTTACCTTCGTAGATCGCATTCCAACCCCCTAATGGACGCTCTTGCTGCGGCTCGAAGTGTAATTATACATACATACAAGAGGGTCATGTTCATTAAAAATCATACATGGAAAAACTAAATTAAAGCCTAAGGTACTTGTGTTTCCAAGAGGCATAAAATTTAGGTATTTCTAATTCACATATCTTAAAATTTGACTTAACCCTTAGAGTGCCGGGAAGCGCTATCGCGCTCCTCCTGTCTCTGGCGAAAAGTGCCAAGAGCGCGATAGCGCTCCTCCTGCAATGTCACTCTTAGATGCTGGTATTTCACTGATTGTTCACAGATGGCACCCAAATGAAGATTACTTATGAAGCTTAAAGCAAAAATGCCTCGGCAATTTTAGCATAGTACCTAGAAAATCGGTTGGCACTCAAAGGGTTAAAATCCGTAAAAAATTTGATTAAATTATATTTTTTCGGATCTTCCACAAAATAATTATGAAATAATTGTCTTTAAAGGATTGGTCTAATATCATAAACAGATTCATGCTTAGTCTTATCATTATACGAGCACGTTGTGACATGATTTACAGCAAGATTTGAAAATCCATATAATTGATTTTCTTAATGTGTATATTGAATAAAGTTTGTTTGACGAGTTACTAGGTCGATAATAATGTATATATTTGACATAGGACCTGTACATGCATTCACTAATTTTTACTCTGAACTATAAAATTGGATAGGTTTAAAATGAGTATGCGATAGGTTTTACACAGGTGCACATAATAATATGCTGTAAATATAAGTTTTTTTTATTAAATTCAGTTTTAAGTAATAGTTTAGTCAACACTAGTAGGGAGTATGAATGTGCATCGTGAGTTACCATGGACATTCCCGGATGGAGTGGACCCGTCCCCAAGGGAGGATGGGGGCGAGAGGAAGGAGATGAGCGACGCGGGAGCCGGTTTCAGGGGTGTGGAGAAAGGGGGAGATCTGTGTAGGGGGCGGCTGGCTAGCTGGCGACGCCGGGGAGTATAAGGGGCGGATTAAATTAGGCTAATTGAGAGAGAGACAGAGAGGTTGGCGGAGGGGAGGTTAGCGCCAGAGAGGGCTAGGTGGGGAGAGAGTGAAGCTCTCGCAAACGCCTGAATGCGACTGGGTGAGAAGGGTCGCATTGAAGAGTGAAAGAAGGCGGGGGGGAAAAGTGCTCTGGGCATAGGGGGGGGGGAGGGATAAGGGCCGCGTGTGTGGATACGGTAAGGGTTAAGCTCACGTCACACAGCACAAGTTTTTCTACGTTAGATTTTCCCTTGCACTTCATAAAATATTGCAACGTGTGACATAAGAATGAATCCCATGGCTCCCCTGGATTTTTTATATAAAAATCAAGGGGCATTTCAGGTTTTCCGTGAGGAAAATAACGTTTTCAAAGTTGGTTCAAATGTTATGCATGGTCAGTTTTAGGTATCTCTAAACAATTTCCTTGTCTAGAGATAAAATTTGCCATGAAATAATTTGACTTGACTAAGAGAAGAACAGCAAAGGATACTGAAACGATAAAATACTTGCGTATTTTTACTGATAGTTTAATCACAGTAGACCAGGGTTTCCCCGAGAGTATCATTATCAATACGAGGTTGAATATTATTCAACTACCGCTGAAACAGCAAGTATTCACTTGTTTTAAGATACGTGGCCACTTAAGTTCCACAGCATAGTTTCCTCTGATATATTATCTAAAACAATACACCGCAAGTGGGCGGAAATTGAAAAAGCTGGCCAAAGTTCATGTCTCCGCAATTTTTGAAGTAGATCATCAATCTTTTCCTACACTTTGAACGACAATAATTACCAAATGTTCCCACGAATCGAACTACCAGAGAGCTTCGTAGCAATTTTCACATTGGGTTTTATTTTGGAGTCAACATTACCATGCTCACAATTTCTTCTTGGACGAAAAGAGTAGCCGACTCTACGATGGGACTCGTAGACATTTTCGTTTAGAAATAGTGACATCTCACACGATTCAATTTATAAGAAGGATACATGGTACACAATATAGTCCATTCGACGTTTGAGTAGACCTAACTGGTTAAGCATTTAGAAACGACCGCAGAATTTTTAGCATAAGATGTAATTTGTCTTCCATAGATGAATAAGTCAAATATTTGCAATAAAAAAATCTAAGTTCACTTTAACTCAGCATTTTACACGGTGCCAAAACTTATATTTATCTTAGTTCTTGGAAAAGTCTTAACCGTAGATTATTAGCTTAAGAGAAAATTTATTAAAAACGTTAGTGGAGGGAGTTGTGCATGCATGGACTAATAGAGAAGTGGTGCGAAGGAGATTGGCGTCCAGGGGGTATTTATGCGGCTATGTTTGTGCTCGCACTGGTAAGGGTGACAGAGACATGGACACCGCATGGAATAGAGTGCAGAATAGGGGATGAATGAAAAAGGGAAGGGGAGGGAATGAAAAGGGGATGGCATATTTGAAAGGAGACGGGGGTGAGGAGAATGAAAAGAAATTTGTCCGGTCGGGTTGGTGTCCGCGCGGTTTCCTACTGGGGTGTTCTGGGTGTCACTCCCTTTGTGATGCGATGTCGTAGTTGAAGAAATAAAGCTAGGGAGTTGTGGAATATAGCGAAGAGATAAAAACAGGTACCCAAACGGAGAAGCGGAGCCCATATTTAAAACAGCGCCGTGGAAATATTTGGAAGACTCGTCTTATTCGTTCATTGGATATACAGTTGGATGTACCATTTATCATTACACAGGAAATTGATGAAGAACGACCGTATCGAGAAACGTATTTGGCCGTGTAATTACATAAATTCTGCTTGGAGGATCGGGGCGATACGTTTACTTTAAACAGGGCGAGAGACGATGTTTTAATCCTGACTGTGGCTTATTGAATCCCTGATCCCTGCTTGAGATCCTGTGGTAACTTGGAGTGCATAATTTTAACAAGGTAAAAATTCCACATTAAACATTTATGGACAACCGACCATGATTTCGACACAAAGTGCCATTTTCAAGGTGAATAAAATTTGAAAACTTGAATGAAAAAATGAAGACAAGTCTCAGCTATATATACAATCAGAGAGGACAAGGGAGGGGGTAAACGGGGTGGGGGAATTCGAGAGGGAGAAAAGGAAATTTTAACGGAAGGGAAGAAGGCGGGATTATATATTTTTCAAGGTAAAGTAGGGATGAAGAGAGAACAGAAGGTGATCTAATCGGTGACAGATCTCAGTACAGCAAGAGGACGTCTTACATATAATAGCGTTGATTGTGTGGCAAATTCAATGTCATTACAAATATCAGCGATGCTATTAACAATTTCAAATTTAAAAAAAAAATCCAGCGTAACCCTTTTGTCAATGCAATGCAAAATACCAATGTCAAAATTACTAGAATAATTATAGGAACACAGATGTTTGGTAAAACAAGATTTTTCATCATTATAAATAAAACTGCGTCGATGTTCTTTTATTTTGAGTTTAAACTTTCTTCCTGATTGGCCAAAGTAACAAATACCACAGTCGTCACATTGCAACTTATAAACTCCACTTTTGTTCAAAGGGTCTTACCGGTCTTTCGATTTAAACAACAGTTTCTCTAGAGTCATATTGTTATAAAATGAAACTAAATATCAGCAGGGACCATTATCATAAATTTATAAGAAATTTTCCCTAAAAAGGGTAGTTTGACCCAGCGATCGGGACTAGAGCCAATGCTCGACAGAGAGGTAAGCGAACGTGTCGATTTCTTAGATTGACATCTATAAAGTAACTTATCCACAACTGTATTTTTAAAACCATTTTGAGTGGCTATAATTTCCAACTATATTTTTTTAATGACTATAGTTGCCAACATTCCAATATCCGAATCAAACTTCAAGGAGTTATTTGTGATTAAAACTATAGCCAGGAATGTTTACCAACTGTTTCATTGCAATACGGAGATACATAAGTTCCACAAAGTAAAGCCTGAAATCATTTTATACTTTAACAAGGGTTTACGGTTTAACGCCCCATTGTACAAACTATGAGTAAGACAAAGTAAGAGTAAATTCAAACGCCATTTCACTCCGACCTTCTTTCACTTTCCTAATAGTGCCTCCTTGCCAACGTCCCATTATTTTCCTAAACATTTTCGGCAGCCTCTCCAAATAATTAACTAAAAAAAATTACCAGGGTACTTGTCAAAATACGCTGCTGACGTAGCCACCTTTTAAGGAAATTCGTTGAAATCGTACGTTAAGTTTAAAATATGTTCATTTCTTGTCAAAAAAGGGTTAGCATAAATCATACCCAAATGAAAACTGAGGTCATTGGACCAATTCAGGATAATAACTCGACCAATAGTCTCCGCTTTATCTAAAGCTGCATTTTAAAAGTATTGATAACGTCAGAAGACACGTAAATTATCATGTAGCATTGTGACTCAAGCTCCGAATGATATTTTTCAGACATTACACGGGATCAAAAATCTTTTTTCAGTCACTTATTTAGTCTTTATTGGGATAAATTCGTAAAATTTATTGCCTTTATAATTAGTAATATACAGTTTTAGTCAAAGGTCATAAGTAAATAATCTGTAGCGGCCGGCGTCAAATTGCTACAAACAGCAGCCTTTGGGAAAAGCGTCAAAGAGCGAAACATTTCCCAAGAATGGTTTCCTACCTCATTTTGTAGAACATGGGCAATGTAAATAGAGATATTTATTTTTACAGTGTTTTCATAAAAATAGCTCCAGTACTTCCCGTAAAATTTAGCAATTTGATATATATAGAAATCGGAGAGAAACTCTTAAGTCACCGAATCGATCATCATCGTTCTATGGTAGCATCAATGCAGCGACTTGGAATCAGTTCATTACTCGAGTATTTCTGTGATTCACAATATTAACGGTAACAAGAGAAGCATTTACACATGAGGAAAATTCATATAAATAATCATTGCAAGTAGGATCTCTTTAAGTAAATCAACATGGCTTTTTCTGCTACCTCAAATAAAAATTAGTAGAACTCAAAAATGCCATTAATAATGCTAGAAGCTCTGCAGTTCCCAGAAATATTTAATTGATTTAATTGATGATAGCAAATTTCGGTGTAGTGGAAATCTAAAAGATACGTACTGTCCCTATTTTTAAATCCTCTATTAAAATTTAATTCGTCACCGTTAACATTTCACTCATTTAGTTTGGTTTAACCTTCCATGATGCAAATGGGGCTTAATTTTCCATCCTTCACCTTTCGTTTGCTTAACATAACATATCAATCCCAATATGAAGCTATGTACAGTATTACGTACTTAAAAAAATTATTCATCGTTATTTCCATAAACAGGTATTGCTTGAAGCTGTATAATGTTGGTTTATCTGAGTAAACATTTGAATAATGACTCTTCACTATTTTCTAAAAATTATGGAAAATCCCTTTGATGTTGTAATGTAACGTATTACTTTTGATAAAATGATAGATTTGCTTATTGCTGTATAAGATTTTATTTACAAACTTTTATGAGGATTTATCATAAATTCATTATCTATACCAGTTTATTTATCTAATCACGCGCAAAATGTAATACCCACCCTGAGCTTTATCTAGCATCAGCTGACTATAATAAGAGTAGAATGTAATAATATTTTCAATGCCCTCATTTCAACCGTATCAATCAATCACAACATTTGCAAGGGGGATTTTGAAATATTTTTCCAGCTCTTCTTATATTTACAGGCAAAAATCTAATTAGAAATTGGAAACTCTGCCACCTCGGGAAAAGCCACTGTTCACGGATTTACACTAATGTTTCATGTTTTTCACCTCCAAGTATCGGGCAAAGAGTTAGAAAAAAATATCATCAATGCATCATATAAACAGAATTCAATTAATGAGGAATCCGTTTTATAAATAAGAGCTCATGGGTTAACTGAGCGTTATTTAACATGTATGTGATTTGCATAGTTAAAGAAAGATAAATTAGCTAACCATAAAAATGAACATGGAAGGCAAACTGTTATAGTTACCTAAAAATATTTTTATAATATAGAATACAATTGTACAATATTAAAATTTTCACATTTACCATCAATACTTCTAATGAACATATCGCGCTAAAAATTAAATAAACAGCTAAATCAACCTATCAGAGTGATAAATTCTTCAATGACTTGACCATGAAAACAACCCCACACTACATGCGACATGTAGGCTCGCGAAACAAACAATCAACTATCTCTGACACAGGATAAATTATCTTTCACCGAACATTGAGTGAACAGATGGTAAAGAGATTATATTTGGGAAGTCTATCGTCTCACATCTCAGAAGAAATTGTAGGGTCCATTGATTTCTCCACTTGTTTATCAGTATCAGTTTAAATCACAGACCCGGCGTCGGCCGTGGCATTTTAAACGACGTCGGAGGAGGCCCGGTGCGAGGAATGAATACAGCTACGTCTGCTGCGGGACGGATCCGTGGCGTGAGGCGGAAGAGGCGAGACGCGAAGAGAGGAGCATGAGGCGGATGCTGCGTGGATTGGGAAGTGAATTCGGAATGTGTTCGAGGGCAGAAGTGTGAGGAGAGAGAGGGAAGCGTGGTGGAGGGAACGCAGTCGAGTGGGTTGGGGTAGAGGAGGATCAGTTGAGGCACAGTGGGGTGGCTTAAATGGAAGCGCGAAGGGAATTGGGCGAGTAGGGGTTTTGCAATGAGACCAGCAGAAAGGGGGGAGGAAAGGGAGGCGGAGGCTGGTTGAGAATACGGTTTGCATTCAGAAATGAGGCTCCAGCGGGTTACACCTCGCATACGAGCCGAGTTCTGAAAACCCGCCGCTAGCTGGGGTGCGTCATTGGATATGTGTCCCTCTCGTGAAATTGCAGTCCCAATTGCACCTCATCCTCCACCTGCTAGTTGCAACGCCCTCCGAAGATTTTACTGCAATATTTGTTATAGTATAAAAGCATTGTAAAGCCCCGAAAATGAAAGCTGAAGCTAGGAAACGCCTTAAGGGCCCTATCACCTGTGTCATAAAAATATACCCCATTTATGCCATTTTTTTTATTACTGCCAACTCTACGACTAGCCAATTTAAGGGAAATTTTAAGCCAGGCCATCTTGCATATGCAAATGATGGTATGACACATCCATGTAAGCTTGAGAAGACGCATATTAATCTGTCTCGCTTACGCCTCTTTCATCAATAATTGAAATATTTCCCTTTAACTCCTGAAATCATACAGACAAAAAACCACACTTGCTTTTTCCAATGTCATCTCATGAATTATTTGGATCATTAAGTTAGTTTTTGGGATTATAATCGTAGAGTAGGTATGCTAGGAAAAAATCTCAGAAATATGAATGAAATTCAATTGAAGGGCAGTTACGGTGGAGCTACCGAAGTGAAAATACGATTTTTTTCTGAAAAGAGATGACAATTCCCACATAATTTACTCTTAGGATATAATTATTACTTGAATTAAAATGCAAATAATTGAAAATAAGGTACATAAATAGGGGCCAAATTTTTTTACTATTATCAGACAATTAGTATTACTCATTATGAGAGAAAACTAACAAATATTAAACAGCATAACAATTGTACAGTAAGTATTATACAGTACAAGGAGTAAATATTAGGCTCATGCTTCATTCTTCTTCAACAAAATCTCTGGGAATAATGGGATCGCCACCATTTCGTATTAATCATAATCGTCCTTGATTTTCTTGAGTCCATTCTTCTTTTCAATAATGTAATTCTGATTACATCATTAGGCAATAGAAAGCATTTGAACTCTGCTCATCTCATTTACGTTACGTTTCGTTGGTGCCTTGGTGTCATGCCATTGTTCAACCGCAGTCCATATATCCTGAGGGCTTTTTTCAATGTAAATGACCTCTCCGGTCTACCAACATCCCCAGCACCGGATACCCAGCAACAAATGACTCAGCATTCCATTCCTCTCAATATCGCTCCCTCAATTTCTCCTGATTTCTAAATTAAGCCATTCCACGAATCAGCCCACGAACTTGACAAGAGGTAGCTTGGTTAAATCAATTTACTGTGACACTTTTCCTGGTATTCTTAAGTTACACCTGTCCCACACCTGTTCAGCGAGTGTGAGCGTCAAATAAGGGTACTGCGAAAAGGATACGGGAGCAAGGCAAGAAGACAGTGGAATGGAACAGGGGAAAGAGAGAGGACGTATATCGATTATGAACCGGAGTGCAGAAGTTTCGATAGGGTTGACGAAGGCTCTCTTCAATATGAGCAGCATACCGTGCTACAAAAGGAGAAGGTAGATGAGCTTTATAGCGGAGATCATAGCGGTTACCAATAGGTATGCGGTTCAATTCGCCAGCCGGGATAGGAATTAACAAGGTAGGTAACGTAAAGGAAGACTTTACGTGGTGATGGAAACACCCATCGCTTTAGTGGGCCAAAGCAGTTCCCTGAAGCCATAACGCGCTGAAGCGAAGTACTTACTTCGTATTTTAGAGAAGTAATTACCACTCATCGCAATTATTGCGTCCTCATCTTGGAGGTTTCTATGAAAAGAGAGCAAGACAGGAGTCTATCTCATCTCTTTGATGCATTGAAATGGATGAGGAAGCGGGCGAACGAAGTGATCAAACTTTGAACGTTACTACGTCAATAAGAGCTACTAAATCACTTGATACGCTTGAGAACGAAGAAATATTTGATTAATTTATCATCTAAAAACAGCAATACCTGTAATCCTTGAGGATAATTCAGGAAAAAAGCTCCAAATTTAAGGCAGATATAAAGAAAATGAGCTAAACGTATAATTTAAAATGTACTAAGCCTAAAAGTAATGGAAATTCTTACGATTATTCATAGTTATAGGTAACTAAAGAGGCAATGAAATTATACGATGCTTCTCCTTCAAATGGAATATTTTTCGGGTGAAAAATCCATGGTGATTTCCTACTTTGATCCGTTTCAGGAATATTAGTGCGAAATTTAAGTCAATCTAATATCTTAAAATGCCATTATTAAATGCCATCTCTTAAAGTGTCATAGACCAATTCTCTAGATTTTGAATAATGCCGATAATTTTTCCGCGAATAAAGATACTTAAGGCCTAATGGGAGTCTAAGACGAAGAAATTCTTAGAATTAGACGGGCATCAAGAAACATTTAGCTCTATCTAAAATGTAACAAGCATGGACATTAGACTTCACGTTTGAATGTCATCAAGAGAGAAAATTCTGGCGTAAGAAAGGTATGAGATCCCCAAGTACTGAGTATAGCGGATCAGTACTAATTGACTATAAATACAATGCGAATATTTTAAACTAATCTTTTAAACTAAGGAATCGTTTAAAGCGAGAAAATCTGCGAAAGGTGTCAGCATTGATAAATGATACTCTTTGAATATTCGGAGAATTTTGTTGGCAAATTGAACTGAAATAATGGCGTCCATCGGTCAGCAACGAAATCTGAACGAGATACAGTGGGTCGAATCTCTGTGTCCACACAGCAACTCACCTAAACTCCTATAGAACGATCCAATCACTCCCATCAATTCGCCGGCAAATTCAAAACCTTCGCTTCGCCAAAATATCCTGGTAACACATCTCAACGTGGCACACGGGCGATGGAGTGCACGGCGCGAACGGCATAATCAAATTGCTTTTGGAAAAGTACTTTGAGTCACCTCAATAGGCATCTCACCAATCAATGGGTCTAAAAGGGGAATATGCGCTCCGGGGCTCGTAAAGGAGGGGATAGCAGCAAAAAATAATTAGGCCCCGTGGGTAGGCTTGGGTCTAGGGGTGAATTTTGCCCCAAGTAGAAGTGAAATCATTCATTCATCAATGCTGAATAGTGAGAAGTAGGAGGGGGGAGTACATAGGAGAAGACAAGTGGGGTTCTTAGGATGTACGCTCCAAGCTACTTCCATTGTAGAGAGACTGCTTTGATTTTAGATGCATCTCATCTGAGTTTGCTCAACAAGAGAGATGCAACGGTCAACGCTACGGAATATAATTTGGCAAAAAACTTTGAGATTATTTTACTATGGTATGTTTTCTTTTCGGTTACGTTGTAAGGGTATGTTCTCTCTCATCTTTGACCCTTTCCAGGGTTGGCCTGCTTCATCAAATCATGTATATTTTCGATTCGACAGAAATCGCGAGCCACGGAGGCGGTGCCATATAGTCATTGACTGATCAATTTTGAAAGAGTTCCGCCTGGATGGATTTTTCGCCAACCAAGGCTTTATCTAGGTAGCTGTACTAGCATCAAGAGCAAAGATTATGCGTTCAAGAATGAATGAAATACGTTCTTCAGACACTTGGCAAAGAATACCACCTATTATCAAAAGCATTGTTGTATTCACCATCTGAATAAAGCGGTAGAATAGTTTTCCGTGGCTTTGGAAAAATAAGTATACTTTCTTCACTTGCTTTCCTTCATTGCACTTAAGATGCTTACACGTCGACAGCTCTTCCCCTTATTACTATTTTCATCCACCAACTTTCTTTCTGATACGTTCAATATTTATAAGCCAAGTAAGCCATATAAGCCATTCAGCTTTCTTCCTTCCAATACATCGCACATTCTCCATTTCTTTTTACTGCCATTTATCGCAAAGCTATATATCAGGCTCCTCCTTAAACCTAATTTTCGGGAAAACAAGAACTCGGGGTGGAGATCCTATCTTCTTTAATAGTATCCAACGAGCTGGCTGATATAAAATTGCAGACCACACCCTTTAATCCTGCCGTACTAAGACCTCTTGAAAGATAGAACGAGATTTCCAGCAGTAAATTTTCCTCAGTGACATGAAAAATTGGTATTTTTAAAGCTGTTTTGCAGGAATAAACTCGCGTTTCATCATTCCTTTACTTGTACTTGGATTATTCCACCAATAATCGCATCGATACATATTAAACCAATATCAATTATGTCTTAGCAAACTCATCTCTTTCGGGTGGTAACCAATTCGATGATCCGACCATGCTGGAGTACTAATAAATTTTTCCGTTGAAATGGCCTCTATAGAATGTAAATCCAAAGCAATATAATAAATCAAATAAGCAAGGAAATTTTTAGCATCCTTCCAAGAAAGACCATATAAGCCATGGAAAGATCATCCCACTTGACCGTGACTTGATTCAGGACCGTGTGTTAGCTATTTACTACATTAAACTAGTTCAAGGTGATTTTTAGTCAGTGCTGATCCGAACAAGATGTTCTCATCTTTAGTCCACAGTGTATCACACGAGACGTAATAGTGCTGGCTTTATATTCCACCGTCGTGGAGGACAGACACAAGTTAAGCATTATCACAAGTAAAACCTGAACGACAATAATTAGAATTAAAACGATAAAAAAATTAATACTGAAAATAGTTTCATTAGCACTTCTGCAAGTATTCTCCATTACTAATTTAAAAAAAAAATAGTCACTACTTTTCATTGGAACTTGGTTCTAACAGATTGCAAATAGTTGAACTTTTTGCTTGCTTACTTATTACAAGTACCTGCAAAGCTGACAGCAAAAACCGATCAAAAACATAAATATTAATGTTTTATTCCTTTTTTCTTGTATTGTTCCCACGTGTTCCCTTTATTCTCTCCAAACCACAACTGACATTACTTTGCAGTGAAAGGTTTAGAATCGTCATTCCGAGTATAATTTTAGGGTCATTTTGGGTCTAAGGAAGATTTTTATGAACAGCTCCTACGTTACCCCGATTTCTAACACCTTCCCATTTAACATACATACCACCTATTCCTAAACATCACCTTGGAAATGTTTTATGTTCTGCAGTATTTTGTTATCTACTGTTCCTGCTTTACGACTTACTCTTCAACAAAAAATACACCTTTTCCTCAGGCCATCGTTGATTACCAATTTGTCGAAAAAGTTACCAGTAAAAACCAATCATGCCTTCTTTTTTTCTAGGCCGCCACGTTTCGGAGCCATTATATCTTATTCTCTTTAAAAACTAATCAGTAATCCTTCAAGGAAAACTTTTCTCGGAGATCTTCTCGTGTTAGTAATTTCCTCTATCTGCTAGAACATACGTTGGGAGGACGAAAGGAAGGAAGATTTCTCATGTAGAAAAGGGGATCGGGTCCAAGACCAAGAGCTCAGCAAGGGAGTGAAGGATGAGGAGGGGGTGGAATAAAAGGACTGATCGCTGACTGCTGAGGGACAGGTTAGGGGGGGGGAAGAGATTGAGTGCGTTTGGCTAGGGAGTGGGGTGGGGATGAACATCGAAGCGGGGGTGAAACGAATAGGGTGACGCTGTGGGACAGGAACTTCACTTTTATTATTCGCAAGAGAACACGGGAAGGGGGGTGGGAAGGGTTTGGTATGGGAGGGAGGAGAAGAGATACAGGCTTGAGTGAGAAGGGGTGGAGTAAATTCGATCAACGTCCAGCCAAGAGAAGGTGCACTACTGCGCAGTGTGAGGCTGAGAGGGGGATGTGTGTATGTGCGCGCTAAAATGGAAGGTATGGATTTGCGTGATAAGGAGGGGTGTTGGGAATGAAAGGGTGGTAGACTTTTAAGTGGGTTGTGAAGGAGTCGTCTACATCATTGGACTCGCGGAGAGTTGAATGGGACGGAGGGAGAATGGGGAAAAAATTGGGACGGCCCTGCTCTTCTAAGTTCTTTCCCCCATCCCCGAAAATACATCCAATCCACCACTCCGCCCTATTCTCCTCTATTCAGTTTTTTCCTTTAGCTTGGTTTTTTTTCGGCCGGGGTGCACAGGAGGAGAAAACGCTTCGGGAATTGAATAGAGAAAGGGGAGTGGTCGCTTTCTTTTTGCACAGATAGGGTGAGGGAAAATTCGACGGAGTATATTGAGGGGCACTGAAGGGCAAAAGAGAGGGATGGGAACAACAAAAGAGGGTGCAAGAGGAGAAAGAAGGTAGGCAGACGGGGATCCAGTCGTGATGGCGTCACTACACCAAATGAATCATGATTGAAAGTATGGGCCCCTCATTTAAACAAGACGCTAAGAACCCTCGTAAAGGCGCAATTATGAAAAACACCGAAAATTGGCTTCGATAAAGTGAAAATTTTACGCATTGCGAGAAAGAATTTGCATCCAATGACGACTTATCGTTACGCATTGCCGTTAAGTTGACACTGAACAAATGAAATTCAGTAGGGGCACTCGATATAGATGCTCTACATATGCTTTAATAATAATAATATAATTTGAAGCTTTCGTCGGGAATGGTTTCAATGTCCGATTTCTTCATCCCGCATCACAACTCTTCATATCTCCTTTCCATCTTCACGGTGTCCAAACTTCCCTCACCACCGCTTTTTTGCTCATTATTCTCCCTTCAATGGAACTTCACAACTGCTCGTTAAACACCCATCCTTACAAATTACCTTTACCATCCTACTTTCCAGCTACCTTATGCTGGGTATGCATATAATCAGATGTGAGTAGGATAATCAGGGTTTTCCGTCGACTCTAATTGTCCTACCCACATCTCGAATTATGCTAGTCCTCATTCTCATTCTCTTTCCCTTTAGACCAAGTTTTAGACCCATATATAGCTTTGACCTTTATTAGTTTTCACTATCATTTATTCACACTTTTATACGCGAAACCGTTTCAAAATAAGTTGATGCAATTTTTCCATTTTCGTTTTCGCCATTAAGAAACATGTCTCCTATCACCTAACGTCAACAAAATTAAGGTTTTTAAAAAAATTAAAGTTGAAATTTTTAAGGCATTGAAGATGAAAATGAATGATATTTCGGATCTCCAAGGGTCATTTCTCAAAAAAAGTAATGCTGGAAGTTAAAAATTCATTTTATCAACTAATTTAGAATCGTGTAGAACAAAAATGAGGAATTAGGACAGACATAAAATTGTCCTTCATAAGTTTAGAAGTATCATCAAACCAAAATGAAACTATACGAGGATCACACAGTAATCCTTAATACTGCTTTTGGGCAAGGATTGTAGAATGTTCTTTCAACAGAAAGGCTAATTAATTTGGGTTCTCATCATGAATGTAAGCACTTAGAAAAATCTCACTTTTTAAATTTTCGTTACCAATGAAAAATGTAACATACTAAAAACCTCATTTTCGGGGAAACTAATGCGAAATATTTATGGCGATGGAAATAATGACCTACCTTACCATTACGGGGTACAAAAATCGCTATTCTCCTTGGGCAATATCGAAGTTTTGTTTTTTGAGCAGTGAGAAGCGATGTGCTCCCATATAGCTTTTTCTCTTTCGCATCATAGATGGGTTAAAAAATGCGAAAAAATGAATCAGAAAACGCATCGAATTTACGAACTGGAACAAGTTCCAGAAATATTGAGCGGAAATGTGATTTCTGCAATAATCGCACACATTTACGTTACGTTTTATGAAAGGAATAACCGTCTCGACACACAATTTGGCCGCTGCCATTTCTTCTCATCCCTTTTATTTTAAAAACTTTTCATCTCCGCCCGTCTGGGGGAGCAATAACTCTCAAACGATTGCTCGCCACCATCACGGGCAGAGAACGTAAGCACAGCTCACGCCAGGAACGTTTGACACTCGCTGCCGTGGACAAATCCAATTGCGAAACTGGGACGAACAGAGCGATGCCGCTGTTACGGGCGCCTCAGTAGTAAATACACACTATAAAAGGCGCCAGAAGACGGGAGAAATCTCTGAACAACGAAATTCAAAACTGTCTGCGAGCAATATTGTTTTCGATGGCTGGCGACAGCGCCTTTATGGCAGTTTATAGCAACAAAAATACAGCCTTGAATGAATGATTTTAACGATGGCGTCCAAAACAATCGTAAAAGAGCACACAAACGAGTTCACTAGTATACCTTTTGGAACCTGGTAGATTGTTTCAGCAGTTTCATTCTGGACAAGAACGGATCGAAGGAAGGAACGCAAAAATTTGCGGCCCCGCAATTGAATATGTCTACAAGCTTCATTGTATGATGTCTTCGAGTAACTTTGGGAGTGGGAAACATGCTGAGAATTGGAATTGAAGAAGTGTATGTGGAATCACAAAATAGACTCATCTTAATATTCACATTCCCTAAATGAAAACAAAATATTTTAATAACTTCAAGGAGGGGCACAAAAAGTCGCCATTTAATGAGATACATCGAGATAGGTTGCAAATAATATTTCAAGTAATACTATAGGTTACTTTCAACTAACTGTAAGATCATTGAAAATACTTGATCACATATTGCAGTACAGTTCACTCAGTTTATATAGGGTAATAAACGTCTCTGGTAAAAGGAATCTTACACTTAGTTACTTCCACTCAATTTCCCAGCAGTAGAGAAATTTAATTGAACCTTCGTAGGCCTCTTTGTTCAACATTAAGTGCGGAAGGATGTAATTCAAGAAGCAACAAATCACAAATGCGAGCAGAAACTACTTCACACATACTTCAAACCAATAAAAATGATACTGTGATTGCCGTGGATACTGTTAGTATGAGTAACACTTTCTGAATCAGTAAGTTTTCTATCCTCGTAATGAAGCCAGCATTATTTCTTCACATGATGACTTGCACGGAACCTCATCACAGCAAATATTTGAATTTTTAACAATATAATTTAAGTAACCCACCAGTTTAGGGGACTTATAGACTGTGATACCACTAAAATAATGGAAACAAGGTACTTGAACATAATTTTGACGGACCTTAGCCGAAGTGCAATTCTAAGAATACCTAATCGTTATGCCATGGTGTACGTGTGAAAAACAGACTGGAAATTTAAAAAAGCTAACGAAACGCTAAGGTTGAACAAACAGCGATCGATAAGTAGCTTCAGTAGATTTATTTTGCCAAGATCGGTAAGGGAAAAAGAAATAGTGTTCTCATGATGCCCGTACGGAGTATAAAATTAGCATTTTTAGCGCGAGCAAGGGCTTTTCCCAAGGACCAACCGGAGAGCCTTTTTTGCCTTCGTTCCCGCCCCAGATTCGCGGCAAGTTATGACAACATTTTGGTGCCACTTACCTTGCTTGTGGTGGAAACGCATTGAAAACGTAAATTCCGTTAAATTTGTACTTATTACCGGGCAGTGAAACGGTAGCAAGTTTTATCTTGCCACGTTATTTGCGAATTCTGACTCCGCGGACTGGGAAATTTGAACTTATATAAACTTTCCACAATCCAGAAGCCTCCGCCGCGCGTAAACTTATCTCTACGTAAATATTGCCACGTGGCGGCCCTAAAAAAGGAACTTGAACACGATATTGAGGATACATTTCAGATCTTCTGCTGAATTTTCAGTCGTGTACTATCTTGTTGATACTAATATGTCAGACAGTAGACGCCCTTGACCATTGAAGGAAATCCTTACTATTTCCAATAACAGCTGCAACATGAAAAAGTAACGCATTCATATATTCGTTCATTCACTCAGACCGCTCAGCGGCAAATGCACATATAAATTTGTATATATATATATATATATATATATATATATATTAATATATATGATTTTCTCCCGCTGAGGAAGGGTTCTAACCCGAAAGCTTCCGAGAGCTGTGGACACCGGTGTCGCCATGGATCGCCTTTCTGTGAGTGTCCACTGATATATCTATCTATCCATCCCCAACCTCAACGCCTTGTTGCTAGCTTTTATTTCTAAATTTATTTCCTTTTTCTGTAATATATATGTAATATAATAGTATGCATACAAAATAATTTATTGGAATAGAGGTGGTATTTACATGGGATAAAGCATACAAAAAGCGCCTTAACTCATCTATAAAACAATTTCATAGCTAGAAATGAACTGCAAATAACACATTAAGGCCAAAATATACAGTCATAAGTAAAACGATAAAGGCTTTCAAATTTTCGGGATAAAAATGCGGTAACATCACAATTTCTTTCACAGGTAAAGATAATTTTTTTCTCACTGGCGTGACCATTACCTTTTCACTCACACTTTCACACGAAGTTCCTTCGTATTTCTGTTGCTTGAATGGTTACCAATGCTTAACTTATTTTATAAACAGCATACGCTGCGCATATTTACATGTACGTCAAAGCACCATGCTACCGGACGCCATTTTCAGAAAAGAAGGAGAAACTAGGGCAGAAGGTTAAGAGTTTTCTTTCAGTAGGTAGGCACAAAGCAAGCCCAATTTCTATTTTGAGAGCTGAAGTCCCTTCATCCCCTTACGTTCTCAAAAGAATGTTAGACGTCTCTCAAGAAGAGCCTCGAGTAGCAAAAAAATGAATCTAAAAAGTACTAGAGCTTAAACGTAACGGAGAAAATCCTATGCTGGCCACAAAAGCAACCTAAAAAATAAGGGAGGCATTGACGGACCGCGGCTAGGCCTGCGGAAACGACGTTCAGAAAACCTCGGAACCTCAAAGACGGGATGAAATGACTCGTTCATTGGAAGAACCAATAAATAAAATAGAAGTCCCGTCAGATGGAAAATATCTAATGCCTAATCCAAGAAACGATAAACTAAGACATTAACGTGCTTCGACAGCTAGGGTCACAACGCTCTTTCTGCTTGCCACTACGAATTGTGCGATCAAATTTGAGCCGAGTACAAAAACACCTAACAGCGGATATTTTACGGCAATCCTTGCTTCCATCTTGCTCTATATGTAGCCTTTCATATCTCCCAACAGCGTCTTTGCCCGCTAAAATATTAATATAACTCCAGTATAAAATGAAAATAAATAAAGAATGAAATTGGCAGGCCTAATTCCTAATTTATTAGCTAGGTGTAATAAGCATCAACTGGATACCAATGATACGTCCATTACAACTCTATTTTCCTGAAAGCGTAAACATTATTTTTTTATTGAGTTGGGTTGCAAAAGTCATGTCCGTTCACATTTTCTATCACCTTAAGGCAGAATATCCCAAGAAACTAGTAATTACTGAGAGCTATAAATGATTTCCGACCACTTTCAAAAATATTTGAGATTCCCTTTTTCAATATTTAATTTCATGATCAATCGCTTTCATCGCTTGTAGCCTGTGACACGGGAAAATCACGCGACTGATTACATAAAAAGTTTGAAGTTCAAAATCTTAGTTTTCGCTGAATATTTCGCAAAGCTTCGTTATCCTTGAATCGACTCAAATTGATTTCTTGTTGCCAATATTTTTTGCGCAAAGCAAAAAGCGTCGAAAATACATAGAATAACACAAAAATATTTTTCGACTCCAACTTTCTGATTTTCAACATAGGAAAGAAATATTACAAATAAAATTCAGCATATTTTAGTCTAGTTATTTCATTTGGCTGGAGAAAGCATCATGTGAACCTTATCTTTTCTTTTTTTAAACGCTCGCAGTCGTCAAGGGAGACAGCATTACGTGTCCACAACTTTAAAAATTCAGCATTATCCGTTTACGAAATGCCGTCAGACAGCATGAATGAGGATAGGGAGAGAGCTGAATGGATAGGAAGTAAGTTCGTTAATGAAACAAGGGGTCGGAGTCCAGAACCGAAACGAGCTTATCAATTTGAAAAGCGTCGAGGGATCATGCCCTCTAATCTTGTTTCAAGGGGGCGCGGGTTCCGGGTAAACGGTAATCCCAGGTCACAGGAGAAAAGGCTCATGGACGGACAGAGACTTGGCGGCCCAAAAGGTAAGAAAATCCTGAGCTGCAGTGATGAGGAACGACACTCAAAGAGCATTCGTTGAAAGAGTCATAGGCACCGAAAGTACAGTAGCTGTGACAAATACAAGTGGAATTCCGTAGGAAATATTTTATATATTCTCAAAATTAAGTGCCAAACATCCAAAACACGGAAATTCAGATATTTTCAGGAATAAGCACACGATGAATCTCGGGGATAATTAAACGAAAATTCTGATTGTGATCAAAAGATTTTCGTTTAAACCCCGCGGTTTTGATCAAAACCACAGGAGGTGGAAATTATTTCCAAGACAAGCAAGGCGGTTAAGTCACAAAAGTAAGGAAACCATAATGTCTCTCCAATTAGTTTTTACGCTCCAACTAAATTTGTTGGAGTATTTAATCTGAAGTTCAAATATCTACCGCCATTTCCATCAAACCTATAATATCGACAAAACACCAAAATCATTACATTCTACTCATTGTATACGACGGCATTGTTAAGGAAACCATTTGTCTCAAGAAATTACTGAAGATAAAATAACTGCCAATGGCAGTGAACACCAATGCGGGTAGCAACGTTTAGCTTAAGTAAACTTCATCCATGTCAAATGACAACTACCAACCAATCTGCACATTTTATAAAGTGTAAGCCACTAAAAATTGCTGTATAAAATCTTCTAAAGATCCATACATTTTTCATACCTTTTTGGATTATTTTAATATACAAAATTCTCCAGTTAAAGCAGTCGCGTAAGACGGAAGGTAGATTCAGCTTAAGAGAAGAAACTATTACGTAAATGAAAAAAAATCAGCATTCACTCATCTTCTCCCTCTTTAAATTAGAGATGCAAGTTAAACTTTGGGGATGAGTTAAAAATATAAAAAATCGGAGCCTAGGAATGGTACAACTGCATTTTTTAAAAATTACTTTAGTCTCACCGTACAAAAAGTTGGTCGGATCCAAAATCCGCGTCTGACTCGTGTAAGTCTGGTCTACTACCGTACGGAAGGGTTATTTCGCGAGAAGGTCGTTATAACAACTGATAACAAAACTATTACCTCTTCTTCATAACGCCGTGAGGGAAAATAATTATTAAACATTTTGAAATCGGTTAATTCTCGAAGTGTTTAATTATTTCATTTCAAGTCCCGCTCAAAACTTCAATCAATCCACAAATAATTTGAACATTAATTGCAATAACCACACCTACAATAAATACATTAGATACACATATAGGAGTTATACACATATAATGATATAGGAATTTGAGAATCGTTACGCTTGATTGAAATGAGGATCCGACCTTGTAATCCACACCTTAATAGTTGATCTACTGACAGTATTGGGCAGTTGTTCCACACCTAAGCTTAATTTAATATTTTTCACCACCAAGCCAACTTTTACAACCTTCCTACCGTTTTGCTGAAGAAAATCGAATTTCCATACTCCTGATCCAACGCAGAAACTCGACCGTTCTCTTAGTCGGAAACTGTGAACGAAAGACGTTTCGCAAGATTCCACGATGACCTTTCGCTGCCCTTCACTCCCCCCCCCTCAACCAAAATCCTTAAGTTTTAAAAACTCCTTTTTTCTCTTCTCTTCCGAAAAGAAATCTCTCTTCCACTCACTTTCTTCCATCATTCCCTTAACTTTCGTCACACACATACAGGAACTCTCTTTCTTCCCTCTCTGCCTTCTCTCTACTACCTACGTACTTCCCTTTTCTTCTACGTGGCCGGAATAAAGAAAAACTCAAGTAAAAAAAATATCCAAGGGCTGAGACGTGAGCCTTGTCCCACTCGTGAAGCGAGGACCGGGGGGTGGAAGCGAAGGAGGAGAGAAGGGGGTGAGTAAGGTGAATGTCTCCAGGACACAGGTATATGAAGATAACCCCAGGGGGGCGTAGGAGGAGGGGGAGAGTTTCTGAGAGAGCAGAGATATCGAGGATAGGATGGGCGAGGGTAAAGGAAGGGAAAAGAAGGAAAGGTGACACACACACCCAGAAAGTCCCGTAAATGTCAAGGTGCGACAATGTAAACCGCTCACCGTGGCCTTCTTCCCCTCACCCCACAGTCCTCTCGCCCACCCGGCCTCGTTATTAACGTCGTATACTTTTATCGTTATGATCTTTATTACTACTCCCATCGCCGCGTCCACTACTTCTTCAGCGGCTCCCCTTCCCTCAGTCAGAATTTCTTCGAGGGACCCGCAATACGGCCCGCGCGCTGTTCCGCCTTGCTACCGTCCTCTGTCCATCCGGCTTTAAGGGTTTTTCGTTCTCCTCATTTCCTGGCGCACATGACGAAAAAGGAGCCCTTGGCCGGGAATGATTTCATAGATATTAAATGCCAGGCGTTCGACGAATCTTAGATGGGGTAAGGAAGGTAGAGAGAATAAAAACTCCTAAAATTTTATATAGGATACATGGATAAAATTTCCATTGAAGGTAGAGTATGTCAGTATGATACTGACCGGCAACATTTTTGCAGGTCTGAGACATTCAAACAGTGATTCAAGTCCTTGATTTATGTTCAGAGAAATCATTTCATCCTAAATTTCTATGAGCATAGGAATAGGAATAGGAATCACAATAAATTTATAAAACTTAAGAACAAGTTATACGAGAACACAGTATATTTTAATTGGCACTTTTCCCAACCTCTTGTGTACTTCTACTGAAAAACTACCGGATGAATAAGAGTTAGAAGGGATGGAGTATTAAGATTTCTTCTTTTGTTTTTAGAAAGATCACGAGCAGCGCATTAAATTGGCGACGCACCTACCGCTTGAAAACTCTCATGAAAACATGCCGTAAAAGGTCACAGACCTTTCCTTAGTGATAGCAATCTGGTTGTCCTTTGAAAGTCTTAAATTAAAAAACCTAATATTTTTCTTTGTGACTCAAGCATATTTTTTGCTAAAATTCTGCACACCCAAAATTGCTTGCAGAGCACTGACAATTTGCCGATGGTGACACATGAAATTTGTAAGCATTATCTAATACCAAAAATAACATTGCTATATTTTTTCACGTATGCGTTCTGCCTTGCCTATCTCTCTGCTAATAATTATAGTTGAACTATCCATAAAAAACTCTCAATCAATAATTCAATTTTTGCAGTAAAAATTAGTCTCGAAATAATAATCATCACTAAATAACATTAACAAAAATGAAGTGAAGAGAAGGGTATAACAACAAATTGCTCATACTTGGTGCATTTTTTTATAATAATGGGATAGATGAAAACAAGTATAAGTCCTAAGTTAAAATATAATTATATGATTGCATGCGAAGAGTTAAGAGCTTCTGCTCTGTCTCAAATTAGGTGCATCTCCAGTTAATAGCCAAAGCAAGGACTATGTTAAGTAGAAGAGCTCTCGAGTAATTCTTACACGTACTCGACACTTTACACGCCTTTCATTACATCAAGCCTCTTGACGATCCTCGACGAAACTCCGGGAACTCGAACTAATTATATTTTGCAAACGCCTGTCATTTCAAGACACAATTTCGCACGATGAATACAAAGTACCTACTAGTTACCGCAGCGCTCGAAATGCTCATGGTACTCTTACTTCCTCCAGTTAAGTTGCGCAACTACTACGAAAAATAAATTAATCATTAAATTCATTCAACATTCATTCATATTTTCTAGAAGTCGAAAATGTATTCTAACAATATATACACGCACAACATGTATACATGCACAGAAATCTCTTCACTCTTCATTTTCCACCTTCCAATATGCTTCTGAATATTTCTTCTCACACTCCTCAATTTTTGCTACTTATGAACTTTATTCTCAATGTTGCTATACCGCGATCACAGAACGGACAGTTCATAGATTAAACTTGATATCTTGAATTATTTTAGTACAACTGATATATTTATTATCAACTATTGGAGCAAGTTTCTGCTAGTTGTTGTGGAAAATACAATAATATGATCCAATTATCCATCATGTCGTGTTTGATAGACAGGAGTTTAATAAAAAAATGTTTTTTGAGATCAAAAACTCATTTTTTATTACTTTGGTCAGAAAAGTAACATTCACGATGTATATAAAATGTTTTAAAATTTAACGGAAAAGAAAAAATGCGTTGACTGAAATAAATTTTTTTCGCCAGCAAAATACACAACGCCACTGGTGTAAGAGCAACATTTTCAAAGGATTAGGAAACTACAAAAGTTCACCGAAACGCTGAAAATAATCTAGCATAAGTGTCGAGACAAAAGGCACAAATTGGGGTTTTCGACGGCATCAGGTATTTGTAATTTCCTCTTTTACAATTGGATGTCACAATTCAATAGCATCTGCTGCAAGATTCTTTCTTAATAAGAAGATAGGAAAACTTGGAGGACCAAGAAAACCCCGGAAATCAAGGATCTGAACCATGCCAAATTGGATTGCCAATAACCCTTAGTGTTTCGCCTTTGTCATCACTTGTAAAATGCGCAAAAATGTTTCACTGTACTAAGTACAACGCATTTTTAGAGTTTGGGTCGTCATAGAAGGAAATCTGATGGAAAGGAAATAATTATTCACGTAAGAACTTCTTTGTAGATGTTATTCATTGGAGGATTTATTGTACTTCTTAATATTATGATAATAGCCTTCAATACCCCCAACGCCAAAGTTTATTTGTACGATTTCACAGAAAATACAACTGAAAATCTTTTCTTTAATAACGGAAGAAAAATACTGCAAGCACATAATTACATTTCTTTCATGAAACTTTTCTGGAATTTTTAAAATAGCTCTCTTAACTCTCTCTGGAGCGTACAGTTTTACCACATGCTAAGGAAAAAAAGCTTCTTAAGTATTAGTCAAACATTTTGAAAGTAGTGAAATAAGTTAAAGATGAGATATTTTTCTGTAAACTGTTCTCAAATTCATTGAATATGAGGTACAACTATGCATCGCTCATATAACGTAAGCAAGCATAAATTGTGGTCGCCATTGTCCTCGGGTATTAATCAATCCCACCCTACAAGTAGATCTCTCAATTTAATTAGGCCCACACCTACGTTCCCCTTCTATTCGTAGACTCTCTTCTATAATACCTAAATTTAATTGTACCTGCTACAAGATTCCCTTTCTATTTGAATCCTCTTCTTCATCCCCCACTCTCCCCTGAGTCATCCTCCTCAAGAATTTCCTTTCTCTCCTTTGCCGCGGCGTCGTCATTGTTGCTATCTCCAGAATTTCTTCCCAAACACCTCGAGGGCACCCCCGCCCCGTGTTTGCCTTGTCACCTCTTCTCGCAAAGTGCCACTTTCCGGCCCTTTGACGTCGAAGGCTAATACTTTACACCCCGTAGGCCGCGCGCGTTATTTTGCTTTCGTAAACTCCCTTATTGAGGGGTAACCCTTTCGACAAGAGTTTGTTCTTGGTAGATGGTCTATTTTTATGCTTCCATTATTATTTTAACCCTCCTTCCCTTGAACTCCCTCCTGTATCTTCTTCTCTAAACGATACTGCTCCTCATCGTTAGGACCATCGGAGACGTAATTAGAGAGAGAATTTCTGTCTATCGTAAGAGTGCGCACACTCTCCTCGTGGAAAACTACGCCTTGGATGAAAATTCACATCTAAATTGATTGCATTTGAGGTAAGTCTGTCAGGCTTTTGAAGCTCAATAAGCTGTTAGGTGTAGGAGGACGAAAAGTTTGATTGATAAAGATAAGAATCTGATTTTATCTCACAGCGTTGAATATTGCGTAAGGCGGCAGGTTTGAAATTTAAAAACTTTCATTTTTGAGGAACTTATTTACATGTGGACTGGAATGCCTGGGTGAAGGATTAATTATAGGTATAATACATAATATATCGCTTGCCATAGCAATTAAGTTAAAAACAAATGGATATGTTCAAATGAATAGAATTTAATGACATAATATGGAAAAATAAACGAATGTAAAAGAAACCAAATCTGCAATACAAAAAAAACTAAAATTAGACCGATGAAAATTAGGGCGCTTAAGCTAAAGAGAAAACAGCACCCAAATAGTAACAACTGAGATGAAGATTCTGAAAGAAATACTTGGTACAGCCAGAAAGCATCAAATAAGCAAAAGTGACATAAGAGATGGATGCAAAATAATAACAAATAAACGCATGGGCTTAAGAACGAAGAAAGATGTGGAATGAACACTAAAGGAGACGGGAGACAACAGGTTGGCTGAGATTTATGGATATGTATAAGTTACCTACAGGGGTTAGACATTAGGACTGAGGAAAGCCCTGGAAGAGATGGAAAGAATAGGCGAAAATCAGGCTAAAAGCGTTCTAAAAGATGATAAGTAGTATTTTATGCTACCGCCTCACCTGCAGCTTCTCCTAAGCTGATGACGAACAGCATTGGTAGCTCCATTCGCTACTATGAGCCTCGAAGGCTTATTAACCGAGTATATTTCCGTCCCTCACTCAAGCAAATAACCGAGGAAACTTGAGTATTGCGAGAAAATTCTCGCTCAATTGATTGCATTAAAGACAAGTTTGTCGCTTTCTGAAGTTAAAAAAATTTTTACGTCCTTAAACGTTATCCTCGAATGAAATGTTTCAATGGGCTTCAAATGCTAGTACAAATGACAAACACGGAAATTAAAAGCAGTGAAACGAAAGCTTTTTGATCTGAATCAACTCCAACTCTAGAGCGATGATATTTAGGAACTCTCTAGAGCGATTATATTTATTTGTATTCACAGGCAATTAGGTTGCGGTGAGAACGGAAAAGGCAAAAAGAACGTATTTTTTCTTACAAATTTGAGAATTCTGTAAACACGTATTCCCTTAAATACTTAAATAAAATAGGGAATCTAGCATCCAGGAATAACTTTCTTCAATGGAAGGAATTATCAGTATTTTATAGGGAAACAAAGCAACTACAACTTCAAAGTATCTTAGGACCGCCTTTAGAAATTCACGTTGAAAATCCATGACAATTTCCAATCTGTAAATGACACCAGAGAAAATATCTCTTTGGAACGCATGAAGCAAAATATTTATAGCCGCTATTTAACTATAAGTCGGATAAAAAGGCAAAAATTTACTAAACTGATACCGATTAAACGGCAAACAATTCCTAGGGAAACATGACATAACGGGTGACTCGTAGAGATCTCAACACTCGGAGTGGGTCATAAATAACAAGTAACCGAAATAACATACATTGTCTTTTATCTCCCTGCCAATCACGCTCTGATCCTCGACAATGGGCAAAATGACGTCATCAGTCTCGGTATTTAGTTCCCTTCCATTGAACAATTACACTTACAGAATCAATCAGAGCGATTTTTCTTATTAACATTTATGCTGGAATTCCTAGTTTTGGTTACATAATAGCCTTCGTTCACCTATGGTTACCGTCTATTTTCAACAATCAAATATCAGTTATGTACTTTCTTTTAATAATAGCCTGGTATATATTGCCCTGAAAAAAGGTTTCACTAGTTTTGACACGATTATCTGAAGTGTACGTTAAAAGAACACTTAAAAGCAATAGTTAGGTTAAAGTAAATAGTTTCTAGGCCACCGGAAAGTCAACTCCTAGGAAGGGTCACCATGCCATCCAATGTTAAAACAGACGAGGAATGCAAGCAGAATTGCCTTGAGTTGGGCGGAAGATGTCAACATTGATTCTAGACCCAACTCAATGTCACTTTGAATTGTGGGGTAAGGTCGACGATGTCAGCACTGGAACTTTCTCGTTTTGGTAGTTACCAAGTTGCGTCCTAAGGTGTTAAACCAACTGATGGCCTAAACAGTGATGTAGAGCAGGGAGGTAATTGTGTTAAGTATAATGATCTTAGTTAGCTGACTTATCGTTTTCAGGCACCACATGTCCTTACGGGATTAAAGGGGCATCATTGGCATCCAGTTTTGGAATACACAGCAGGGTGTCTACTTCAAACAATAATCATCAGGAGCACAAAAAATGTACCATGTCCATGAGTAGTATCCTAGTACGTATAATTTGCCCTCAAATGGTAACGCAATATCCACAATGCTATCTCCTTATACCATAAAATAGGTCATTATACAATCGTTCCTAATTTCCAAAAAAACAAAAATCATGAAATTATGACGTACACAACTTAACTGTTAATAAAAAATAACTATTGCAGACACTAGAGTGCTCGCCCGGGGCACACATGTCACCCATTAGGTTTATGCAACATAGTTTAACTTAAGTAAGGAAAACAAGTAATAATATTACGAATCTGGTTCATTCCTTACTAAAAATATGAAAGAACTCGTCAACTGTTGCATTTGAAAAATATAAATGCAAAACGTTAACTTTTAGAAAAAATTGACAAATTATGGACTCCTTGGGAAAGAAAAGTCATTAACTCCCATTTACAGATTATTTCAACTATTTAATCATCTTACTATAAATTTAATAAATACATTGTTACAATTCATTCTCATTATCATTGCAGTTGGGGCACACGATGACTTAGTAGTACGGTGAAAACGCTTATTTCACTTGCCACATTGTTTCCATGTGCTCCGGTCTCCAGCTGCACAGTCACATCGTCCTTTTCCCCCCGTATCGACCTACTTTGTTTTTGTGGATATTGTGATAGCCCAAAGAAAGCGCATCTTATTGGGCTGTGTATATGTTCTTGCGAAATACATCGTGTAATAAGAGGTATCACAAGTTCAAACCCAGCCTCCTGCAAATATTTGAGACGAATAGATTTGTTTTTAGGATTGTTCCAATGGCGTATAACTAGAAAATTTTTACTGGCCATGTTAAGAAAATTACAAAGCAATGTAAGAGACCACTGACAGCTATTGTGCGTCACATCATATTGAATACACGATTTGTCGAAAACATCGAAGCCATATTTGGACTTATTGTACAACGTGATTATCTCGGGCTTCTCAGATTATCCACTTTTATAATCATTGTGCGGTATGTAAAGCAGTAAAAAAACCTGTTTCTCTTCAGGACAGAGCTGACAAGAGTTGACATTGGTTGGAATCCAGAGGTGGAGTCATTCATTTTTATGTCCTGACTAGTCTTTAATTACTGAGGTATCTCCGGTTTGTTGCTCATTATCGCCCCATCTACTGTGATTCGTTTTTCAGTAGCTGTTTGCTTACAAGCACGCTGGTGAACTTATCCATGGTCACATAATACTCCCAAGTTGCAACAAGACTTCAGAACTTTATAGATAATATCTAAAACTTAAGTTGATAGTCGAACAGACCTTCTGACAGCGAAACGGCATTTACTTCAGAATTGCACCCAAGAATATTTGACATTTACGACCATAGTTATTTGTATGCCAAATTTAGCAGGTTTGCTTGTCAAGAAAATTATAAAGCCGCAGCAACCCTTGAAAGCTACTAACTGCTCGTAAAGGTTCGAAATTAGTTTGGAATATATCAATTATTACAGCTAGAAGGTCATCTTCTAACCACCTACTTATTGCCTATTTGCTCAAATTTGACGTCATTGTCAACGTCATTCTAACACACAAATTTGAAATTTCACTTCAAACGGTACATTAAAATATAAAAATGTTGTCTAAATCTATAAATTATTAACAAAACAAACTAAACAATTAAATACTTAAGTAATTGCAAACAGATCTACGCGCTTTCTACTCGCGATATTTCGATTTCAAAAACTTCCTCGAGTGCTCACGCTGGGGGCAAGTGTCACTGACGAACTTTATATATACAATGCGCAGACGTCAAATTACCGTTTCGACAGGCGCAATACTGACGGGGAGGATGGTACTTGAGGTGTACTAGAGAGGGTGGCTCTTTCAGAAGTTATGTAGCAATAAGTACTTATTATGTTAAAAGATTTAAGTTTCTCCTGGTGAATGACATTTATAAACTCTTCTCGGGCTCTGCACCAGTTAATTGGCTTCATGTTTGCCGACGTTTCGGAAAACGACTTGCTTTCCATCTTCATGGCGTGTTACTCTGTCCGTGTCAGATTGTAAACAGAATGGAGTTGACCGTTGGTGGGGCCCAACAATTGAGCTCAGGTGCCATCTGATTGGCTGAGGTTTGACTTTTGCTCTTGAATTATTTTCTGGTTTTTCCTTATGTTTTTAATGCAATTTAATACAGGGGTCCATGTATTGCTCAGATGAAAGCCAGAGTCACGATTGAAATTTATTGGATTAAGGCGTATTTCAATGGCTTCCTTAATTATGCGGTCCCAGTAGCGCGCTGAGCGGCACAGAATTTTTGCATCTCCCCATTGAATGGCATGATCTTCATCGATGCTGTGTTCCGCCACTGCCGACTTCTGTGGTTGCGCTAGTCTAAAGTGCCTTCGGTGTTCTTTCAGCCTCATCTCAATCGTTCGACCTGTCTCCCCCACATATATTTTTCCGCACTCGCATGGAATCTGGTAAACCCCTGGTGTCTTCAGGCCGATGGGATCCTTCGCCATTACCAGTCGGTTCCTTAATTTGGGTGGTGGTAGGTGGATAGTTTTGATGTTATACTTCCGTAGAATGCGGTGTATCTTTCCAGATACGGTTGAAACATAAGGGATTAAAGCCTTGGCCAATGGTTTTTCAGGTGGCTCTCCCGGGAAATCCTCCTGTTTTGCGTTCGATTTTCTTAGGGCCTTAAATATCTCTTGCTTGCCATATTATGTTGTCTGGAAAGTTATTCTCTGCTGATTAGAGAACATTTGACAACTCTGGCTTACCCCTCAAGATTAATAGAGCGAGGAAATTAAAAAAAAAATTATATCTCAAGGATGAATTTTGCAAAAAATTATCGCTTGGACATGGGAGACTTGCGCCCTTGAAGTTGGGTTTTTATGATCGCGGCAAATATCAGGCTAAACACGCATATTTCCAAAATTTTTCGTTTAAGGACAAGATTACCATAAGAGAGATAATAAGTAGGGTAGGGCATTTTTATACGTCAACTTAACCGTTCTTAAGAACACCGCGTGGATGATATACTTCCAAAAGTAGTAATGTGAAAATGGACTTTCCGGATAAAGTCAAAGTGATGGTTTCGTATCACCATCAGTGACACTTCGATTTTACAGAAAGCTAAGTCAATAATGACATATTAGTCTTCTGGCACAAAAATTTCAATGCAGTTGCAAAGGCAAGAATAGAAGGTACGTCGAATGGACAGCAGAATTTACAGAAACTCGATTATCTTGATGGTTTTGGCATCCGGATGCAATTTGAATTAAGCTATTATATTAGAAAAGAATGAAAAACACGGCTCACAAAGATGGCATCACAAAACACTAGGAGTAGAACAGCCTTTAATTCCAGACAAATTAAGGAATGAAAGAGGACAACTTGGAGCAAGTAAATAAGAAATTAAACTCGATGGCTCCCCAAGCGTGTTTGTTGACTGTCGGACCGAGTCGCGTAAGCACTGATAGCACGATTTCTTACGGACACCCGCCTAACCCTCCTCCTGCGCGGGTTAAGAAAAAAAACCATCTCCTCCGCTTCTACGTCCTCTTTGAGGATTCCCGGCACACTGAGCCCGCTAACCGCAGTCGTGTGCGCCTTCATTCGCACGCGGCAGATCTCTCACTGGATGGAGGGGGAGTGGTGCGGGTGGGAGAAGCGGCATCAACTCTTTGAGCAGCATATCCGTATTCGGCACGTCACCTTGCATTACGCCTCCGCCCTCATTTCATTTAACGAGGCAGCACCCCCGCACCCCCCCTGGAACCCCTTTCCCTACAAAACCCCACTTCCGCACCTACACCGCCCCCCCCCCCCCCTTAGAATAAAAACTCTATACACACCGATGACTCCTCGACGTCTTCCATTTTTTTCTCCTATCTTTCTTGCGCCCAAGAGTACAAAACGCTATAGCGATCCATTCTATCTCACGCTGCAGATTTGAGTCTGTGGCCCGTCCCCCATCCCCTTGCTCAATCTCAAGTCTACGTGTAAAGCACTCCCGCTTCCTTTTTCACGGTACGTTTCTTTCACAAAGTAGGGCCGCTAAATATGAAGAAGCACAATTTTCTTTACGAATATACATTGAGAAATATTTTTAACAATTCCCCTATCTATTCTAGCCAACTCAAATTTTCCAAAACCTTTTTTGCCTAGAAGAGAATATTTTGAATTTTTTTTTGCATTTGGAATAGATTAGCAGATGGAAAAATCAAGCCAGAAAAACTTTATTTGGTATAAAAACCAATATGGGCATCGTATTTGCTTGGTATAGCTTCATCGTCAGGAGAAAATGTGAAAACAATATTAGGTAAAGCAGTGCAAGAAACAGAAACAATATCAGAGCAGAAATTTAGGAAAAAGGAGGGACGTTTGGAATATCGCCCGAAATGAAATTAATTAATGGAATATTAATTTCAAGAACTTGTACGTAAAAATGGCATCGAGAAAGAAATAGTCGTTCATCTGATGCAAATTACAAACGACAAATATTGCCGACAATGGTCATCATTGATTTAACGATATCGATGCGATTGGCATGAAGATTTGGACATGAAAAGGTAACATGCTGGCAAAAAATATAGCTGTCCATTTGTCTGAATCTTTAACCCATTATTTGTAATTATCAATGACCAATACATGTTTCCCAGAAGAATAGAATTTTATTTTGACCGCCCACAGAAAAAGTTGAAATTTCTCGAGGGTTTAGACTCGCTCAGTTCCGAGGCAGCCTCGACGAAAAATAAGCCATCCTCACGGCCGGAATGCAAAGTCCTCCTCTCGAAATGCCCAGGGGGGAAACCTTCGGGGGGGATTCAACCCCCACGAAGGTTTCCCCCCCTGTTCTGGGGGCTTTTTGTGCACTGTTGCACTCTACGGCAGGGGTCGCAAGTTCTCATCTCGTATGTGCTCGCGATGAAGTCCCCACGGGGGACCCCCACTGTGCAGGTCATTTATTTGTCACGTCGACCCGTTGCCGCCCCTGCTCCTCAGAGAAAGGATCCACCGTTCAAACCCCTGAAGGAGGGCTACGCTAAATTCAATATAGAAGTCAACCATTGATGTACTGTGTAAATAATACGGATGTGGAAGAAATACCTATTGGTATAATATATCTTCGGGTGCATACACAAATATCGAAAGTATTGCATTCATCGATCAACCATATTCTCACTATCCTTTACATCATAAATAGCGTAATCATGGCATGTATTTCTCAAGTAGTGCTATGTTTTCCCAAGCTCTCATATTTCCATACTAGTGCTAAAATTTTTCTTAGAAATATTGTAGGACATATAAATTTTAGTTTTTTTAATATAAACAACTCTATTTAGTGAGAAATCACGGAAATCACCGTTAAATGAAATAGTATTTAGAAGACTGATTTTGTAAAGTATTTTACGAAAAACCTTTTTACCATGCCAAAAGACATTGGTGATTAATCAATGATATTACATTGTGCGATTTTATTTTTCACGATTTTTTCACTGAATGGAGCCCACCAATGTTGCCTCAAATAAAAATCTATTACAGAACCATATTTAAATGGGATGAAATGCCATTGTAAAGTGATTTGCTTCTTCTTTTCAGACAGTGAAGATTTCCAGTAGTTCTTAAGATTGAGTATCACATATCTGCTATACAGTGGTAATACACGATTGCATCGTGATTTTTTAATATTATTTCTATCCACTTTGGTGTTAACTCTGTGTTCTAATAACTTAGGAGAACAAAAATTTAGATAACCTCCATTCAATTCAAAAGCATGTGAAATATGCTATAGATCATCAACATTTTGGAGATTACAATGCGTTTGATTCCTTCATTTAAGTTGAAAATAGATTGTCATATGTCACATCTATTAAATATATGTTTCAAACGAGTCGTATCGAAATGGACAATACAATTCCCTTAGATAAATGAATATTTACATGAGTTGTCCCGCATAGTTGGTCGTTGTCACCCTACCGCTACCAAGGCTTCCCTGTTCTACCAGCGTGTCTTAGTAACTTAGCGTCTGAAACCCATAGGCCAGAGAAATTTTCTTCCTCCCACTCCTCGTTTCACTCACATATCAATCCATTAATATGGCGCGTAGTTCAGAGTTTATTGTCCGAGTCAGGTATAAATTATGACTAAAAGTAAATTACATATGGTGCTGATAAAAAGCTTTCCGGAGATTAAATACAACCGATTTACCGGCCCATGGTTATTAAACTTTGGCGGCACTTACTAGAAAATAGCGAGACGCCAGGGAAAGGAAAGCTAAAAAGTCGGTCATTGAGTCTTGAAGTCCTCGTGGGACTGATGGTCCACTCAAGCAACGAGTCCTCACCATCAGCTGCCTAAAAATCTTCCCTAATGAGTGTCGCCATGTTTTGCTAAGCCTATAACTGTCATAAAATAAAAAGTATTTATTTTGACAGTGAAAATTAACCCCGTTAATTTATCGTCGCATGGAATACATCCTACTCCGATGTATGTCGTTCTTCATTCTACTCCGACCTAGGATTTACCTCCTATAAGCAGCGTGTTCCCATCTCTTCATAGATGTACTTCACCCCCAACCTATATAGCTAGCATCTCCTCTCATCTCCCCCATCGTCGTAAAAAGCTTTTGAATCATATCTTCCCTCTCCTCCTCCCCTCCCACAGATCCTTTGCACTCAAACGCGAAGGCACACCCACGCCCACCGTGTCTTTAAATGCGGCAACCCCACCGCCATACACCTCCACACACTCTTGACAACTACACCTCAATCCCCTCCACACCATGCTACCCTTGACAAAGTCTTCCCTACAACCCCTTCCTCCGTACTTCCCCCAACCCTTTCCCCACTACCACTCTGAGAGAGCTCTTTCCCTCCTCCGGGTGGAAACCGTCAGCTATAGCGCGGCTATACCGCCTGCACACAAAGCTCCCTAGGCATTCCGATCACGCTCTGGGCGTCTCTCTGCCAAAGCTGCCTACCATCCCTCCCCCCCCCCCCTGCCAACTCCCCCAGGGCGAGAATTCGGGAGAGTAGCAAGCAGCTCGACGCTCTCCTATCCATCCCTCGCACCCCCTCCATGAACACCCCCGCCCCTTCCTCTCCCCCCCCCCCGCCCGCTCGCTATCTCCCGGCAACCTCCTTCCTCCCCGCCGCCGGGAGCCTTTGCCATTTTCGCTCCTCGCCTAATCTCCAGCCTACCTCTCTCCCCCCCCTCCTTTTAGATCTAACCCGACGTTCCTTCCCCTCCACCGGTGCCCATCCAACCCCTCTCCTCCACCCAGCCTCCAGAAGTCTCCCAATCTCATTCCCTCCTCCCATTCCTCTCCCACTCGCTTCAAATCCCGAACCCCTCTCCCGCCCCTCCATCCGAACTCCCTCCTCGACTTTAACCCCCTTCAGTCCTCGGCTCTTTGCCGGGAACTTCTTCTCTCCCTTGCTCTCCTCACTTTCGCCGTTGTATCTCGCTCCGACCCGCGCCCCCTTCCTCAACCTCCACTCTTCTTCGCCCTCTACGCCAATAGAGAGAGAAAATTGCTACAGATTTGCTACACGGCGAATTATCACCGAGCGCCAGGCCTAGTTTCCGTGGTGTCATCCTGAATGCCCACGGAACACTTCCGGTAGAAAATATTTAGAGGAGATAATTTCATGTACAATACATGATAGTTAACAATTTAACTCTTTCCATGAAATATTGAAAAAAATCCTCGCCTCCTAATTTTAAGTAAAATTTTTAATGCTTATATAGCGCAAAAGGCATAAGCTACCGTATAGTGAACAATGCCAGGGCCTAAAGAAATTTTCAGCCAAAGTAAAGTTATGAAAATATAAAGTGAACTTAGTTTAAGATAATATCGTGTTTCATTTTTGCCTTTAATACTAAGGGTTAAGCGGTTTAATACCGTTAACTGACAGTATTTCGCATCTTGGGGGCTCGGGGAGCGGAGAAGTACTCTTAGCAAAACGTAACCTCAAATAATATCAGCAGTGACAATCGTTACCATGTGCGCTGTATCTCTCATTCATAACTTTTTTTAACTTCTGATCTCCTAAGACTTGAAAGAACATGCATGGGAATTACCTATAGCATATGCTTTCGAATTCATTGAAATAAAATTATTACACGTTTGGATAATGATCTGAATAGTAAGGAAATATGAATACGATGTTATTTTCGAGCAATGGTGGAACATGTATGGACCGGCAGCAAAGAAAAAATGACTTTTACTAATGTTACCGAAGCTCATACTCATTTAGAGGTTTTCATCTCAATTTCTAGACTTGCCCAAATGTAACAATTTACTGGATTTTTTTCTCGTAATATGTTTCCACAATGGTTTTCATTACGACGCGAGAAGAATAGCCACCGGCTAGCATTGAGGCTGGCTGCAGTTGTCCTCTCAGACTTCCGTCCAAGTTGAACGACTCCCCTGCTACCTTTTCCGGGGGTCTTGTATTTTTCACTTGCGTGCCGTCGAGGTCAAGCGACTTAAACGAGCACTGGGGACAAGAACGAGTCCGAAGTTACAGTCATTCCTGCAGCTCTGGGGCAGAGTAATCGGACGGTTAAATTTATGTTGAGAGATTGGTATGAGAGACACTAGCCTTATTATTTCGGTATGAACTTTTACTCCAATCGTCTAAATCTATCTCCCAGCAGTAGAATTGTCACCTTTAACAAATTTCTCATACTAATAAACTCAAATAAAAGCACACATTTTAGAACATTAACATTTCTGCCTGGCATTCGCAATTTTTAGCACATGTTTTCCACTCCGTGTCTTTTTACGAGTAGTTGAGAAAATCAGATGAGCGAGTTTTTTTAGGTTCTTTCTGATGGCAGAAAAAGATATGGAAGAGAAAAAAATTCATAAGAGTAGGAATTTGTATGCGTCGTCGAAAATCCATGTATTGTTATCCATATATCCAAAAAACGCCATGTATTGTTCTTTTTGTGTATTTTTTCGACAGATAAAAAGAATTTCCATGTAAGAAACGTGGAATATATCCATCAAATGAGTTTAAATTACAAGATTTACCCTTCTGCAATTAGTCAATTAGTAGAGTTTAACATTAATGACTACCAATTCAACATTGAATCTTAAAACGGTCTCCGCACCCACGCTCAAAATTTTATGATGCCTCTGAAATTCTCTTCGACCTTTCATATCGTTTCCAACTTCCGCCGGCCATTCTTTGAAAAGCCTCATTTAAGGTGAGAGCATTGGGCCATTTGATTATGAGTATGAGATTGGGTATCACCCCCATTGGTTCCACCACCATTTCATCACATAAAGAAACCCTTAACTGCCAAAATGGCAGAAGTAAGAACTTCCGGGCTCTCGAGTCCAGGAGTACTTTCGCCATGATCTACTCGAGTCCGTGATTACATCAGCCAATGGCATAAAAAGTATCCGGGCGAGGATAATCATCGAAATCACATTTTGGGTCAGATTCTGAGGCACTTAAGCCTTGCGTTGCGTAGTTCACGGACACCGTGCACTTCTTTCCAGTTCATGAGAACTCGAACGAGATGAACGAGAGTAAGCATTTGTGACCAAATATTATTTTATGGCGGCAAATGATTGCTACATGCATTCTGGAAGTTCATTGCTAGCCAATTTACGTGTTTTCTCGCCAAAACTTTTTCAGCAAATCTTATCAAATAGGAATTCTGTTGCGACAATTTTGCATCCATTATATAAACCCAAACTATCACGTCCTAAATGTTTGATAAAACTAAGAAGTGCTTCTTTTTCCTACTATAAACTATTGTATGCTATATTAAATGAAGGAAGCTTTAGGAAGGAATGGTACACGCTTAAGAACACACGATCTACGTGAGCCCGCGAAACGTCTGGTAGACCGTCGGTAAGTACAAAGCCTCCTATAGCTACACAAAAGTGATGGTCGCATGTATTTGTTAAGTGATTGAATTCGTTCAAATAAGTTTTAAAGGTTAAGATTTAGTAGTTAAAATTTCAGAGCACATATATTTAACAAAAAAATAATTAACGTATATGCGTTATCAATGATCCTTTTTTTTAAGTGCGCTATTCAATGCTAAGGATCTGTAACGAATGGAAGGCAAGTACTGTGTATTGTGACGCGATTACTGCACCAAAGCGATTGGCGAACTCTAGAGCGTATGTAAAGCTCCAATTATTTAACTCAAATTTCCTTCGAACCGATATGGTCTGTTAGTAAAAGCGTATAGCAAAAATATTTAAGTACTCTTTTACTTGTTAGTCTTACGTATTTTACTTCTATTAATTGATATTTATGATCCACACATGCCGTATTTTACACAGGCCCCACCACACCTTTCGAGTATGTGGTAAAATTTGAAATTTTTTGTAAAATACATTTTATTTTGTGTTTACGGCCGAATCTCAGCAAACCAGCAATAAAACACTCACGAGGCCACCTAAATGTAGTACGTACAGGGTAATTTGGTGATAAATAAGCAGTGGCTGCATCAGTGTTAGTACATAATTAAAGGCAGCACTCTGTTGCTGGATATCACCACAGGAAGGGAGGGACTAATTTCTGTCCCTCATTTCATCAAAATGAGCGAAGTCTAGAGCTTGTTAATTTACCTTCCCTGGGGTGAACGCGAAGCTTGATCGATTTGAGAAGCAAAACTTTCCCCATCTCTAATAGAGCTGTCGATTTGTGACGATATCAAAACAAACTTCAATACTTATTCAGTTGGATTACGACAATTTCCAAAATTCTTCCCATAAGCTTAACGCAACCCATTCATGAACCAAGGGAGAAGATTTGACAACTGCGTTGGCCACTATGTACATCATTACATTCGCATTTAGGGGCATAGGAATCGAATTTCATCATTTTCTGTTACACGCAAAGTTGCGAAAGTAATTTTACGAGTTATATTATTAAAATGAACTGTGACACATTTAGGTAAATCAATTGATTGTGGCATTAAGTTGTGGAACCACGAGAAGGAATAACTCATAATAAAAACGATGTATATACATAAAAACAGCACTATTTTTTAATGCTGTCTACTGGTTTCGTTGTCTATATCATCATTTTCAAGACAAACAGAAGGAAAAATTACAAATGCGAAACTTTTATTCTAACTCAAGTAAAAGGGGGTAGGAGAAGGGGGAACCTGGGAGAGGAGGGGATGAGTAAGGACAAAGACAAAGAGGGACATGAGAGAAGGACAAGGAAGGATGCGGAAGGAAGGTCTGATGATAATGACATACAAACGGGGAGGGAGGGTTAGTAAGAAAGAAGATGATAAAACTGTGGTGAAATTGAAGAACTTTTAAATTCCTTCATTTAAAATAGCAAATCAGGTAAAAGATAAAATGTAGTGATTTGTAAGATTTATTAAACGTCCAGTTTAAAACCTTAGTTGAATACATGTAAAAATTAATTAAATATTATATGAAAACAAAGTGGAACTGTACATCGTTTTTGTTATGAGTTATTACATAAGAGTATTCTAAGGGGTGGTTACGCTAGCCTCAACCTTGACTACATTCTGAAGTCCTAGAATATACCCAATTATTTTATCAAGAATATCTTCACTTGATAGGTAAATTTACTGCTCTTTCATGGGAATGGAGCTACTTTTTATACCAAAAATGATTTTTGAAATAAGATTTCATTTATTAAACCTCTAAAAACTAGAACATCACTTGGTAAGCAAAATTTGAAGCTATAAGTATTTAACTCGTTCCTTTAAAACATGAGTGGAATCAATCGTAGCCGCAACAAGTCACGCTTGTTCATCCTTGTTTCGAGGGGTAAAAAATTGTCGAAAGCCAAATGAGTGAAGTGGGAAGGATTTATCTCTTTAAGATACATGATGGAATTCGAAAAGGCTAAACACAGTCACGCTCGGCTGAAAACCGAACGTGATAAAATGACTGGGTGGATACCCTTAAAAATGAAACCAAGTTCAGTTGATCAATCGTCAGAGATTGGAACAGAAACCATCGCATAGAGGCAGGGTAAGCCGTCATGCAACGGCGGCAGAGCAATACGCAAAAACGAATGCTTCAATTAGGGTAATGGTGAAGTCACAAACAAGAGACAAACGACCACGTTTCTGGGTAGTTGAAGTATAGAAGTATATGATATTGGGACGAGATAAGATGAATTTGGCACATTTTCTGCATTATAACAGTATCCGTCTAGTGTTGCATGACAACTGATGGGTATCTAACAGAAAGTAGCATGTTAATAGCATTTTCAAGCTCCATTCATCCAGTGAAAATGCATTCTCTAAGGAAAGAGTCTCAGTCATAACTTTTTACAATATTTTCGTCAAGTTAGAACGCGTGTAGACGTTCTCATATCATCCTCACGCACACTACCTGAGGCTGATGACTCCATTGGTCTCTATCTCTTGTAATGTGATCTCAATACGCGTCGGATATTTAAAAAACTCTGTGGAAAATTATGACGAAGGCTGAGACATTTTGGAGCAAAATTAAAAGGCGAGACTGTTGACTAACTCGTAAGGTAACTGTTGAGTGCTATCATCTTTGACGAGTTTAGTAACAACTCAGAGGAGAGTACGGATTTAGTGAGTGGCAAAGAGGACAAGGGGATAATGCAGGAATTTATCGACGATTTAAATAAAAATATATTTCGAATTTTAAATGTCCGTCTTCTGCAGAAAATCTACTTCTGCTTATAAATTCTGTTACAGGTCACTCTCAAGTCCGGGAATTTGCATTAATTTTCCGTTAGTTTTGACAACTGCACCTTAAAAAAATTTACAAGAATGGAAACCCATACTCACTTCATGTTATCACATTGGTTTCAAGTCACGACCTATAATTTTGATGAAAATAGCTCTAAACGTTTGCGAGTTTGTTTTTCATCAATCATATATTTACTCCAAATGTCCATTACCCTATTTTTTCAACTTTTTTGAAGGAGACATATAGTTTCCTCAACTTTCTGAGATATTCCAGTCCAATTGGCTCATCTGGGTACTTAATAATTCATATGCGGCTGCTACGTGAGAGAGTTACTGCGAGTTTCTAGTTTCACTTTAAAATTAGAATTGTTTTCTATAATTTGTAGGTGCCACGAACTAGTTTGGGCATTACTTTCCCAGTATCACTCACAAAGTCATGAAATACGAAATCTCTCTTAAGGAAAAATAATCCGAACCGTTTGTATTTAGAACGACTTCATTTCAAAGCATAACTAATTAAGATGGGGAAAAGGAGGCCCGTCAATTTTCCAAAATTACTATTCGTAAAATCCGTTTTCTTATAATGTAACATTCAGTTACTTGAAATGTATCTGCAAACTCTGCAGTGCGTGTACGTTTTCCTAGTCTTTACCTCTAGTCAAACTGGTCTACCTAACATTTTTCTCCTCACTCTATCCGCAAAGGAAAGGTAACTAGGTAAAGCATTGTGACCGGTGCCAAAAAAATTTGCTTCCTACGCCACGAATACCTCAATCTCGACCCGAAAAGGAGAAACTGCAGTGTTATAGTCCGAGCTCTATACGAGGCCAGTTACAGCGACCTCATTTAAGGAGAAAAATACGACAATGGGAGGAGAGTAGATTACCACGAACGACTCTGAGAACTGCAACGATATCGCCCCGGGTAATGTTACTCGCCCTTTGTGTCAGAGGTCGCCTACTTAGGGACAACCCCCCAGTCACTCTCAAATCTCTTTCTAACTCCAAGCCGCTCTTATTTCTTCCGTTCTTTTCATTCCCGCGGAAAAGAAATTCGACGTCGTTACACACACTCTCTCCGTCACCAGCCGTTCTTTCGGGTGGCTTTCGGGCATCCGTGTCGACTTGGATCTCTGCAAGAGTCCACCTCCATTTCTTCCCCCTCTCATCCTCTCTCCTCCTCGCCCCCCATCCCCTAGACTCCAAATTTCCCCCTCATCCATTATCCAGCCCCCACTTTCTTCCACCCTCCATTACCCTCAATTCCCTCGCGTTAACGTACGTCAGCCTTCCCCCAACTCCTTGCATCGGGACCATCCGAATCTCATCTCCCCCTAATCATCTCCTTTTAGCCATCTCTCCCTTTCTCTCTGTCTCGCTCTCCTTATCTATCCCAGTTCCGTCCCCCTCCACTCTCATTATCGTTCCTCCTAAACTACTTCACTTCTTTTATTTTATTCCACTTTCTTTCTTCCCTGCCTCAACTTGGAGCTCCATTTCTCTCCCCCTAATCTCCATCGCTGCATCCTTAGGCCTTAGTTCTTCCCTTATTTTGGGGGTACCCTAAAAAAACTGCAGTAGACGGAAAAGAGAAGGAACCCTCTCTTTTAGCTTGTGTCGCCAAAGAGCACCGCTTTTGCCAATAAAATTCCAATGATAAGGGCAAAAAAGGGAATTGGTCGTAATGCCGTTAAATTTTGTAGTTTGTCCGAGCTCCGTGTCGTCCTCATCTGGGGAACTTCAACTGTGAATAGTAGTTTGATAGAAAATTGTTAAATTTAGATGGATTTCTACCTTGATAGTATCATGACCTATTATTACGGGAAAATTACAATGAGTGATTATAAGGTATTTTCAATTTGATGTAATTAATTGACGCTATTTTCGTTTGTTAAAAATATTTTTACCTTTTCTTTCCAAATGCGTAAATAAGATTGCATTGAAAGAATTCGGTTGATACAGTCAGAGGAGATCACAATTTTTCTCCCGTAGCATGAAAGAAATAGCTTTTACTTCATTTCCCCTTTCTTATTAGTCAATTAAGCAGTCTCGCTCCGCTTATCTCTCTCTCTCGTCTAATCACCCGCATTTCCTGTATCCCCTCAATAAATCCATCCTCTTTTACTCCCATTATATTGCCACGCTTTTCTCTGCACATCGAACATGACTAAGAGTAAGGTGATGTGAAAAGTATCATTTCATCGTCGTACAGAATTATCATTTTTGTGATTTGACAATTCACCAATATCTTATTCATTTTTTCATTCTTCCTGTAATGTATATTCATGAAATCCTATCTCCCTCGAGTTTGAATGACCAGCAATTTACTGCGATAACTGGAGATGGAAAGCGTTAGCTCAATAAATAACGCAGCAAATGGGACCGCGGGATCGAAAAAGAATTCATTATAATACACAACGTCGTCTTACAAATTATGAAACCAATTTAACGACTACGCTTATCACGGATTGTCCTTCAGGCCAAAGAATGGGCCGCCGACGTTTTGATAATCGACCATTCCACTGTCATTAGGAATCATCACCAGACAAGATGAAAAACCAGGGAAGCCAGGGAAGTCAAATGCGTTACATCGCACCAAATATCTTTCAATTTAATTTTGTTTTCCCATTGCAAAGGCTGAGGGAGAATTAACGAGGGACGAATGGGACCTGACTCCCCCCAGAAGTAACTTCGTTATGGGGACCAATATTTGTCAATACAAAATTAACATACTAAATATCTTCAAATAATTGATAAGCTAGCTTATATAATAGTCTAGCTATCAAGCTAGATAAGCAATATTAGTAATTAAGTTAGACGATGCAGTTTAGAAAATTGAATTTTCATAACTTTCATAATTTTCATAACATACATAACATAACATGGCCTCAGGCTGGGGCGAGACCCTGTGAAAAATATCCTAGACATTCTTATTAATATTTAAAAAATAAATACTAAAAATATTTTACTCTAGATCCTCCCACCTAGATACTCACCTGACTAAAGCGCATGTTCATCGAAGACATTCTTTTTTAGAAGACAAAAACGCGGAGGAGGGGCTTCTCATTCATTTTGACTCAAGCAGTGGCGATGGATCCTTCTTAAAAATCTCTCGTCTCTTGCCCTCCCCCTCTTCACCCGTCCCTCACGTCATCACTCGAATATTCCCTGTCTTCCTTCGACTGAGAATCCCCCCCACCCCAAGGATGCCCCCAGGGGAGAGCGAGGGAACCTTAAAGAGAGCGGTGCGGAGGTCATTTTCCGAGCCTCATCGTTCCCCTCCACGAATCCCCCGAGGGGGCAAAGGGGCCGCGGAGGGATACAAAAATGTTCGGTCCCCTTTTTCTTCCGTTCCTGAGGGCTAAGTCGAAATTTTAATATGCAATCAGGGCCTAATAAGGAATTAATTTATGCGAAGGGTAGCGTTAATAGTGATTATTCCGCCTTCCCCACAGTCTCGACCATACATAAAATTTTGCCATGCAAAATGTCAGCCAGTACTTCCCCTTCCATAAAAAAAATAGGAACAGAAATTCGGATGCCCCATCAACAGCCACCTTCATTTGGCTCCGAACATCAACTCTATTTACATAGAGAGAGATGCTGTTAGGGTTAAAAAGTGATTTACTATTACGTATTTTTTACCAACTGTTTTAGCACCGGAGAGGCTTAATTAAAAATAGAGTTATCTAGCTTTATAGAGCCGAATACAGAAATAGGAACTTACAAGGAGATATGAGCAAAGGATTCTTTGACTTAAGGCTTGATTTTTTTCATTTTCTGGATTTCCCAGCGTTTTCATCATCAGCAAAAACTTTTTCAAATTTTTTTGGTCATAATCGAAACTTCGATCTTCGAAACAACAACGGTACGAGGGGCTTTACGTAGTATATATCATTTTATAGTTAATCAAAATAGTTTTTTTCATAATCAAGCATTCATTCATAAGCAAGCAATCAGCAGGATAAATAAAGAAATACAGATTACCTTCAAGACACGATCATCTTATAATGAGTCTAGAAGAATATTAAATATTTTTCTCTTGTCTTGCCTATCCTAGGATCAGTCCTATGATGCATCCAGAATCGCAACAGTGAAAAACAGTGCAAATTAGTGTTTAGAAACAAGGAAGTGTTTGAACTCATACTTATTATCAGGCCTACAGCAAATGTTACCCCTCAATTATAGTTAGTAATCTTTTAGTGTGATTCCACGGCTTAAAATACCTCTTACACAACATAACACTAAACTTATTGCGTAACAATCTAGGTTTTTGTTCATGCTCAAAAGAAATCGTATTTGCACAAGATGTCATCCTTGGTTTAACATTATCAAAACATCCAATCGATTCATTTCGAATAAATTGATGTTATAAGTGAAAGGAGCTCTAATCTATCGACTGAGGATACCGACAACTCTGGTTATTTTCGTATTTAGGAATGGTGAATAGCTCATTAAGGGTAGTGTTGTTATTGAACGATGAGAAATCGTTTGTTGTTCCTCCCTAAATCCTTCCTATCTCCGCTATATCCCTGCTCTCGCATCGCTTAGTTATGATCGGTTACACTCGCTATAAGGACGAAATGAAATTTAGACATTAAAAATATCCTACTACTTTTTACAAAGAGACGTTGTGGAAAAATGTATCTAGAATCGTTATTTTTTTCAAACTATGAGAGATATACCTTTGCATTCAAAGGGATATTATAAGGAGTGACTGAAGGGTAAAGAGTAACAGTTGCCGGAAAGAAAACATCCTAACAGGTTTAGAAGGCACCCAAGTTGGGTTCAAGATTACACTAAAAGATTCTCTTTAATTCCACAATTCAAAGCCGAGCCCTCAGGATGCGAAGTTTGCACTAATTCGTCACTTTAGTCCGATCTCTAGAGATCCAACGTGAAATAGATGAATGAAAGCTTCTTTCCCTACGTTGCCACCTTTTTTTCTATCAGTATCGGATAAAAGTTGTATCTCTGATGGCTGACTCACCCCAACGACATATATTCAGGCTTTAAAGGTGAAAGAATGAAGTTACTCTGTTCTGGTTAGACCACATCTAGAGTACGACGGGAAAGGTTGGTTGGAAAGGTATAAATTGCAAAATAAACAATTTACAAAGGAAAGCCCTACGCTCTGTACACGCTTTCTACGAGCGCAAAGAGAGCAAACAGATGTTGGGGAGACTATAGAGGGTGATTGGAAGCCGAGAGAGATTTTGAGGTTTCATGTTAGGCTATAATTACTTCAAAATATGGATCAAACTATTTTCAAAATTGCATATAAAGTGAAACCTGCCAACGTGACCACGAATATTTTCGGGAACGGAATGAATTTCCCATACAAAAAATGAAAGTAAATAAACCCTCTCTTGTGCAGCTACCACAAGACCCACGAGGCGTCCTAAAAACAGGTTTCACTCTATGTTATTTTAACCCTGGATCATTTTTCTAGAACCGAAAGAGGTAACAAAATATCACTTTTCTAAATCAACAAATCCTCCTTTCTACGCAACATTAATTGATGAAACAAAAACAGAGAGCTACCAGGACGCAATGTTGGCATACCTTTCACTTTGGTTCTTTTTCTCTCACAGCTCTTTTTCTCTTTTACCTCCCATGTTCATGGCTGGTGTCCCAGCCACGACCCACAACCGCATCTTTTGAAGCTTGCAGGGTTATATGTAGGCTTAAAAACGGCACATTACTTAAGGGCGATAAAACGACTGGAATTTTCTGTACTTGAAGCTCCATGAAGCCTCAGTTTTTGACACTCTTGCCTCCATTCCCTATTGCTTTAGCGCACTCACGCTCTCTCCTAAACTTTCTTCGACTTCCTGATTCTTCCTCTTCTCGCTTCGCACCCAAACTTTCTCCTCAGTTTCTCCTTCCCTTCCTCGGTCGCCCTCATGTTCCCGATGTCTTCACCTCTCAACCTCGATCTCCCTCTCCCTCTCCTTCCCCTTGGGTAATCCTCCTCCTGCTTACTCTATCCTTCCTCTCCCGCGCCCAGCTCCCAGTTTTTAAAATCCCCCGTCTTCCTCCTCTCCCTCTCACTTCCGCCACTTCACGAAACTTCCCTCCGCCCCTTATAGCTCATCCAATCATCCCCCGTCTCTTTCCCATGTCCTCAGCCTCATCCCTACCACGCCCGGTGTTCCCCACAGCCACCCCTGTGGCCCGCCCGCCGCATATTACGGCCTCCATTACGCCTATCCGCGGGTTAACATCCCCTCTTTCCGACTTCACTCAGCGTCCAAAAGGCTTCGGGAGCAAGACGAGATTATGCAATTAATATTTTAGCAGCTCCTCGAGTTACATGCAGCGGTACATAGTTCGGAGGTTGGTCATCACTCGGTTTGGTCATTCCCTCAAGTGAATATAATTCAAGATTTCCACGATGGACCGTGAATAATTCGATGGAAACTTTGAGATAAAAATAGTTTATAGCCCGGGAATCGAACAACGGATTGCAGGAATTTTTAGCTCATACCACTATGATCTGACCAAAGCAGAGACATAACGGACCCGAGGTTCTTCTGTGTATGATGAGAAATTTTTGGCGGCACATTATTTTTTAGCAGTCAGGAAATCCCAAGAACGTATTGAGGGTTAACAGCAAGCTGAAGTGTGTGATAGGGAATACCTTGTAAGAAACAAAAAAGAGAAGGAGAAATTCAGCGGTTTGAAAGGAGGAATATGGCACAAAGGCATGTGCTTTGACTTTCGGTCCGGTGTCTATCTCCAACTCTTGGCCAAATTATAAGCATGAAGTTAACTTCTTCCGATGTTAACAAATAAAATTCGTCGGCCCGTTGTTAGCCCATAACCCATTAGCCCATAACATAGTGTAGTAAGTGCGGACAAGTGTTATATTGGATAGGCTGGATGGAGAGTAAAGCTGATTTGGGCGTGATGGGCATGTTAGGAGATGTGATGGGGAGCCGCGGACCAATGTAGAAGAACATATAGAGGGGTAATAGCGCGACAGGGGATACCTAGTAAGAGAGGTTAAAGAGAAGGGGAAATTCAGCCGTTAGAAAGGAGGCATATTACGCCAAGAATGTTAGAGGAATTTATGCAGGAAAAATGAGAAACTTTAAATCGGTCGGATACAATAAAAATGTTTGAAACAGGTGTTTAGATCTCTGACCCTGATTTTGACCCCAGAGTATCTAGTTCCTCAAGTACGATGCGTTTAGCGAGTTTTGGGTCCACAGACTTAGCCAATAGAGGCTCCGAAAGGCCTTAATAACTCATATGCAAACGTATGATCAATATTACGTAACTCTCTCTTCACACTTCAGTTCCGATTAAGTTTAGACTTTTAGAGCAGGATTAATTTCGCTCAGGAACTCCAGCAGTGAAAAAGTTTCCTTGAGATGATTTCAGATACTAGCGTAACTTCTGAGACCTAATAGTGTCACAGGACAATTTAATGAATGGCTCAATGTTAATATCACTTTAAATGAATAACATTTAATGTAATCAAGGTGGAGTAAATCATATAACGTATCGCTCTTTTGCGAGAATACTTGGACCTAAATTTTAGCCGTCAATAGTATTTCACTCTGAACGTGATATGCTTAACGAGGTTATTAATGCTACGCTACATTCAACGGAAAAGGACGGAAAACGGAAAGAAATAATGGGTTAATTTAGTGTCTTTATTTCCTTTTTTTCCAAATAAAAATTTGTGTCAGAGTGGGCTTAGGGATTATCTTGATGCATATCATTCATAAAGTTTTATTTTATCAGGAAAAAAGTCGAGAAATCGCTTGTCAAGTTCCTAAACTGAATGTAATAGAGTCAGGAATTCCTTATTATTTGGTCACTAATATTACTTTAAGAACGATATTTTTCTCGAGAAAATATGCGAAAAGCCATACATAGAGCTATAAACAGCCCCATGAGATAATTACATAAGTCCCAATACCATCCCATGTTTCCGATAAAATAAAGCCCCAACTCGACACATGGTTCAGCATGCTTTCAAGAATCACGAGCGATTACCAGCGATGTTTACATCCAGTAAAAGTAAACAAGTACAATCACCATGCCCAATACCTAAGGTTCTTCAGAAATTCATGTCCCTTTGGCGCTTATCAAAGACGGAACTACCTCAAGAACATCACTCTGTAGGGCGTCTGTGGGGTTTACTCTGGAAACGATTTCGTGCTTCAAGGAGCCAGTTCAATCGAGTGGATATTCTGTTAACTAAGACCGATGGAGTAGTGGAATCAATAACCCAACTGACAAAGGGTCTACATGTAAGTCAACATGGAACATGCTTCATGCGACCTGATCGAGTACAACCACCATTAATCTCATAGTTAAAATATTATCGTCAATTATTAATCATTCGACTTTATTTTCCCCACACAGTTTAACTATTAGTGTGGAGTTTTCACAAAGAACTCGTAAGCTACAATTTTGCTCACCGATAAAGGACCTAATGTATTTGAAAATTATCTCAAAACTATACAGCAAAGCGAATGGAGACAACGTCCACCAAACTTGAAGGGATCATGATCGATTCAGAGAGAAGTTTTGCTTTTTAATTTTTTAAAATTTAGAATATATTTTAGTTATATTTAGTATAATTTAATATATATTCTACTATCAACGATTATGGAAATACCTACGTTGTCCCCGCTAATACTATTTTGTATTTCCACAGATTGCACATTTTGACTCTTATTTTGACCACGTAAACATTTTTATTTCTTTTGCATTTGAATTGAATAGTTTTTGCAAATAATTTGATTTAAAAAAAAATTTGATTGCAACTTAATTAATAAATAATTATTCGTCCACGTTGATAGATTGGGAGCTAAATATAAAAAATAGCATTGTGTATCAAAGCCCTACGGAATATCGAAGGAGACTTCCGATAAAATACCTCTTTATCTCATATAATATAAAGAATAGTTCCGACTAAATACTTCACCACTTCCACCAGTTTTCCTCAGGGGCCGCTTGCAGGTGGCAGATTGCAGGGATCTGTGACTTGAACTAATGTATTCCTGTACATCTGAATGCTTACTTCTAGCCTTGCATTAAAATTATTTTTCACCTCGGTACGAAGCAATTACAGAGAGTATGACCCGATCATTTTAGGACTTGCCAAATTCGTAGACATTTATACCGATTAAAAAGTAAAGGAATAGTAGAAAACGCAAATTAATATTTGTATCATTGGTACAGAGAAATCGTCCAATCATGCATAACGAGAATGTAATAAATATTTATGAATCATTGAATAAGTTTAAAAAGAGCTCCAATGGAAACATGGTTGACAATTGGTAAGTAACGAATCAAAAGTAATAATTTAAACCATGTTTCTTATAATCCGCTATAATAAATCGCTGAAAGGCAGGTGATGAGAAGCAGAACGCATTTAACTGCAGCTACGTAAGTGGTAGCGCATGTGCCGAGTTGAAAATGAGCGCTATCGAAAGCGGCAACATAAGATAACCGGGCCAGACATAATTAAAATTGACGCGTCCCACCCCAGACCCCTAACCAATCATAATTAGGCCCTTTAAGGGGTAATATAGGGCATCTCTCAAAACCGCATCGCATGCATACACAGGCTAGGCAGTAGTTTGGCCCACGGCCCTGAAGCTTTACTTCGTTTCCGCGTTGACCCCAAAAACCTTCCTTTTAACTTCTACATCCCATTTACAGCGACCGCCCTTCGCACACGCTCCCCTCTACAATGTCCCCATCCCCTATGTGTCCCCCCTGTATACGTCCTTCCCGTCTGACCTCGTCCTTTTTCGACCCTTTCGCTATCCCCTTATGGACCGCCGACCAAAAAGGATAACGCTCCGACCCCGTCGCCTTTGCCGGAGACGACGCCGCTGCCGTCCCCCCTTATCCCGAAGCCGCTCTCTCATCCGATAAAGGACGAGAGAGAAGAGGACGCAATGTTTTTCCCGCGTCACGAGCTCCGGGAGGACGAAATGCTATCAGCTGAGAGAGAGAAGGAACGGTTAAGGGGATGGCAGGACGCCGGTCTAGCTGGCTGGCGTATTTGAGCGAGAAACGTCCTACGTTCACGTTCCCTTAGTGTGTATCTCAAGCTTAAAATTTCGGAGCGTTTATACGCAGAGTTGAACGGATAGGGAACATGCATTATTTAAAAATAAATATTTTCTGTTTGGAGTTGGTGTTCATAAATTCACAGGACATGAATTTTATCGGAATAATATTTTTTCTTCTTAAAATTTATTACAGCCTCTCAAAATAAACTCTAGTTTCAGGCTTTACTTCTCTTTACTTAGACGTAAAGAATACAACTTCCACTTTTCCATAGATCTGTTTAAATGATCTGATGGAAAAAACCTCCTATATTCTTTGAGTATGGAAAGCTCTTAAAATATCTCTGTTAAGGGCAAAAATACGACCCAATTTGCTCCTGATTCCTGTTTACTCAAGCGGCTGATCCGTCAAGAGTGCAAACAGAGGCCTGTGGAGAGATAAACGAAGTGTTATTCATTGAGAAAATGCTACTTTCGCGAAATAACGTCGAATAATGAAGAATGGAAGCAGACATGGCCGGGAGACGGAATCCAACTCATATAATTCCTTGCTTTGCTAAATAAACAATCAAGATTAACTTAAAAACTTAATAGTATAGTAGATACGCGTCAAGGCTTGGCGTAGGTCTCGATTCACAATTATACATCCTGCGTTAATAGCTTTTCTTTAATAGCCTTGCTCCTCACTCTTAATAGCACTCAATCCAGTTCCATGTTTTGACTGTACATAGGCAGATCAACATTGGTTTGTCTAGTTAAGGTGAGCAGGAATATTAGAAGTCTTAAGAAAAGGAGAGGATATATTCAATAGAAAACTAGAGTCACTGAAGGAAACGAGGTATAACAGTACATGGCAGAATGGAGTAAGTTATTAAAGCAGAGTTAGCTCACATAGGCCAATATGTAAACTATTTAAGAAAAGTATCTACCTCGAAAGTGAACTGCGTGATGAGCTCGTACCAGTGAAAGGGCATTAGCAGCCACCACGATGGACCGTCAACCGTTTACCATTCGAAGTTTATCTCGTAGATACTCATCAATAAATTTTAAGCTGATTTTTCCCCAGGCTATAGAGAAAAAAATTGAAGGTTATAGTCAAAAACCATACGAGTAAAAGAGAGACCTGACGACAGTATAGTGCATCATATAAAATAGCGGCCCTAATAAAAAAATCAGCAATTCAACGCAGTTGAGAAGAGATCAATATAATGGTACTCATCCAAAGCACCAAAAGAGTGGTCACCGGTGAAAAACCAGAGAGAGAGGATAAAAGAGTTGCCATGCTTTTCAAGGGCTGAAAGCAAACGGCTATGGGTGAAACGGAAGGTAAGGACGGCTCGGAAAAGAGAAGGGAAACTTGTAAGACCGAAAGGAAAGTGAAAGCCCCCTGACACGGAACGAAATTCCTCCTTACCGAGTCTAATAGAAGTCCTGCGAGATTCAAAAGACGAATACAGATAGACCAAAAAGGAAGTTGCCATCAAATCATCGGGAAAGGTGATTTAAGAAAGCAAATATTAAACTATCAAATATCTTGAGATTTATTTCTTTGCCTACTTTGTCATGTCAACGGAAGGAAAATGGATCAAGGTAACATCAAGATATGCGAAGTGATGAAAAATGAAAAATTAGTAATAGAAAATTTCAATTTAAAAACCATAAAAGTGAATAAATATAAGCTGATGAATAATGAAAACAGATAAAGGACGACAGATGTACTGAAGCTCGAAATTAAAGTCAATGGAGGGGAGATATGCCAGGGAAGCAAGAAGTCCAACATGAAATCATCCTCGATATATTCGTTGCTATTTGAATAAAGTTAAAATTAGTAATGAAAATAAATTAAGAAGCTAAACTAGGACTGAGTCAATGAGCAGCATGCGATACCTTAAGGCACAAGATTCGAGAAATGAAAGGTCACAGCTCAAGTTAGGTGCCACACTCATGTCTCGCCGTAACACCAATGGAGAATGAAAGAAATTATCTTCAACGACTTATAGGGAATCAATTTGGTATCCAAAGGAGACCATAAAACCAAGAGTACAGACACATACAAATTTAAGTATGATGAACAACATTGCTTGGAAAGTCAGAAGACTTGGAGTAAGCTCGATGACGCAGGAAGGAACACACAACGTTAGTACTGCCGGAGATGAATCTCAGATGACACATGAATGTTCCATCAGCTTTACATCTAAGCCTATCTAAAGACAATGAGAGACAAGCAAGAGATTCTAATTATGGGCTGTCCCTGAATAATGAAATATTTCAATACTCGACATTTCAAGTGAGATGGCATTGGCACGGAATTAGATTTTCTTGAACAGGATCAAGAATATATTGTGAAAACCAGAGAGTCCTTCAAGCCTTCCCAAGAGAGAAGATTTGAGCTGAATTCCATGCAATGAGAAAAGGAATAATATCAGAGGTATAAGACGAAGCATTACGCTACACCGACTTCAAAATAACAACAATAAAAACTATCTCAAACAAGCATAACACCGAAAGGAAGAGGCGCGGAATACGTACTGAATCTCCAGCTAATGAAGGCCAGACGATGAAAAAGGAGCATCATAAGCTATTTGAGGTAATGACGAGTAATAAGAAACTCGTTCATAAAGGGCATCTTGCAACTCAAGAAATTGGAACGCAGGAGCACCGATTCAAAGGCTGATAAAATAGAAAATGCATGATATAATGAGATGAGAAAGGGGAGCAGGTATCAGTGTGTATAATCATAAGAAATGGGCAGGAAAAATGGAGCGAGTAATGATCGTACTTTGGAATTGAATGCTTGAAGAATGCGTGATCATTCCGGGATAGCTTAGAGATACCTTCAGAGGAGTAGTAGTTGAAAAAATAATTGTTCACAGATTCTGTCAAGTGAGAATGTAAGTAGGACAATGATTAATTTCCCTAAGCATGTTTCCGCCGAGAGAAAGACAGTGGAACTTTTCATCTTTGAGAAGCGCAAAATCAACACTCCGTATCGCCTTACATTGTCAGAAAGATTATAAAAAATCAACCTAAGTTTTGGTCTTTAACAAAACGGTGGTTCAAGTAAATTCTGCGTACTTTTAAGCAATCGCAGCATTGGTGTTATCATCAAACAGAAAATTGAAAAAATTGAGCTCAAATTAAATGAAATACGAAACCTGATTGTTAACGATGGAAAATGCAGGAAGTCACCTGTGGCCATGAGATGTCTTCCTGGGGAAATATGGAGGCAATATATTTAATTTTACTCTTACCCTCAATTTTGTAAAATGAATTTTGCAACAGAAAATCAATCTAACTAAAAACTGGGTAATTGATTGCCTTAACTTTTAAATAGTATCACTTCCATAGTAAAGTAATTTAGTTACATAAATTTCCTTTCCAGCTCCCTTCGAGGTAAAACCTTTTATTTTTTCCTTCGTCTAAAGTAAGATGTACTCCTTCCCGGTTCATTTGACTCCGCAGAGGCCACGTTCTAAAATCTCTGAGACCGACCCATGGTACGGAACACCAACATTCTCTCCGCTTCGCCGCATAAAAACAAACATGCTTTCGGCATACCATACTGGAGTCGCGGCGCAAAAAATAGAACAATACCCACACTGGCCTTGACCCTTTAGCCTTTCGCGAAATGAGCTCTTAAAAAATTTCGCCGTATGTTCGCCTTCGCATTGGCTCGTGGTGCGGACTACCACTCCGGCGGGTTCCTCCGTGTGCTGCTCCTTTTTAAAGCGGATCCGCTCCACGGCGAGAGGCCCGCACTGTTTTATCTCGGCAAATGGAGATTCCGTGCTTGGCAGGGGATCATTCTGCTATGCGATTGCACCGCAGGGGATTCCTGCACAGACTCCTCTATTCTCTCTCTCTCTCATTCTCAACCTCTTGTCCAAGTTGCTGGCTCACACAAAAAGGGAAACATAAAACGCTATTGAGCAGGCAGTGGCGTCGTTAAAGGCACCTCGGTCCAGCAGGAGTGCCTAAGATGTCACGCCAGTTTGATGGGTCGGTGATAATTCGGGTAGACGACCTACAGGTGAAGTTATTCGCGTCATTAAAAACTGCTGGGAAGTTTGATAAGGTGTGTGAATTCCCGCTTTGAAAGTTTGGATTCGAGTCCAGGTGGAAGGGGAGTAATTTTTTCAGTGATTCACCGAACCTTACTTCGGTGCTTTCAAGAGATAACCTGACCAATTGAAAGCCATCAACGATAGGTATATCCTTTTTCTATAACTGCCGGAGTGGAACAACTCTTCCGTGCACATGCAACATCTCTGCTTCAGTCACATTTTCTAAACCGACCTCCTTAGAGAATCCTAACCCTATTGTCACCACACAACACAATGCGTCGCTAATTTCTCGTTCTAAAATCATGAGATGTTTTTGTGTTTTGTCATGTGTTTTGAGCTGTTTCAACTAACTTCTGCCTTCTACTGCAGTTTCGAGTGAGCATAGAGGTAAGTACAATTTGGGTTCAATTACCTCTACTATCTCAAAATAGCCTTTCCCCCAAGAGTTTATTTAACCTGACGATCGAAAAGGTAATCAAACCAAGATTTGCCGTATGATCTGCGGGCAACGCAGGCATAAAAATATACTAAAAATTCAAAATAGATAAATTTATTTATCCTTTTTGACACATTACTGCTTTAATAAAGCATTGTTTTTACTCAAAATTAATCCTCTAAAAAAATTAACTTCCGGAAAATTCAGGTAAACTGAAAAAGAATAAGAATATAAGAAACAGAATACATTCTTTGATATAGAAAATAAGGCTGAAGAAAGGAAAATAAAGGCCATGAAGTTAAAGATAAAGCGGCCGGAGAAATACATAATCAGTAAGAGTGATTAACAGCGTTTATAAAGCTCCAAAGGAGCTAATTGTCTCAAATGAACGCAGTTCTCATATAGCCAAAAACTAAGGTGAAGTATAAGTATAGAGGAGCAATCAGGAGTCGGAATTAAACTATTTGCAGAATTCATAAGGTACATTTGTAAGTTAGAAACAGATATAGAACAGAAATAGAAACTACTGAAAATACCTTGTAATAAAAAACATAGACATCGCACCGAAACTAACAAAACGGTGCTTACCACTCCAATTGTATTGAAATGTTGAAGAAACATTAACAAGCAACATTTAACTTCATATTGAGAGAGCGGTAAAAACCAGAGACCTGTAATTCGAAACCTATAAAACAAAAAGAGACCTCAACACAAAAGAATGAGAGAAAGCAAGACACTACAATTAGAATAAATTACAATTCAAAGAGAGCGATGTAAAAAGGTTTGGTTAGGGAGGAGCTAGACATTCTGGGGTTAAAAGCAAGGTGATGGTTACTTGAAAAGGGAAGAAATGGCTTGCTAAACGTCAGGATGTTACGGGTAAATTAATTTAACCATAGAATTAATTCGCAAGATACACAATGCGACTTGAAGAGAAAAATTTAACATTAACACATACAAGTAACAATTTCTTCTTCCCATGAATATTAAATTAAATGAGAGCGAAATAATAATCCACTGGAACACATCACACCCACCGCCCTTGCCCTCTTTCAGTGAACAGAAGGAGGAAATGGCTCGACCAAGTATCTCGTGTTTTCTCTATTTAATTATATCATTGATGGTAACAAACGCTCATCGTGAAAATAGGGCACATAATAAATAAGATAACGATCATAATAAGTCAAGGATCACAATTTATCTCAATGGAGCTAATGCACATTTTCTTCATTCACGCGCAAGCGACTTGCAGTTTTCCCACAGCCTTTTCGGTCTCGTGACATGAGCCGTTATCGTTACCCCCGTCTACTACCATTGACTTTTTCCTTCACTTTATTAGAGCCCCCCATCTTACTCTCTCCCTTGCGGTTACTTGCAGAAAAAAGTGAGGAAAAAGTAGGTATTTAATACAATGAGTTGATTGTTTTTTCGCTCTGTGATCAAGAAATTATGTAGGGGAAATATGTGCCAGATATTTACGTCCTAACGAATTTCCAAGACAGACGACGTAAAACTAGGACTTGGAATGCTTTGCCAGTGATATTAAGGTGTCATAGTCTTTAGTTACACGCATTAGTAAATGTACTTGAGCCGGTTAGAATGCAAATTTGGATCCTTGCACTCATTTTCAAGCCACCTTCACCAAATAAAAATCGGATAACCTTTCCAGCATAAGAACTTAAGGGAGGGGCGTAAAGGGATATACTCCTTGCATACCTCGAAGAACACTCCCCATGGGCTTCTCCTCCGAGATCCACCCCGCGCCCATTCCGACCTTATCTCCATCCACCCTACTTGACTCCCCGCCGTCTTAAAGCGGCAACTTTCGGAGGGGGGGTGGGACGCGTGAGGCAAGTCTAAAGGAATAGAGGGGCCGTCGCGTCTCCAACAAAGTCCTTCGAGAAGGGCGCTGACACCCTCTGCTCCACGCCCTTCCAGACGCAAACTCACTTCGGATTTGGGGACGGGGAGTCCGTCGCCCGCTTAGCATGTTAAAACTCTTCCCGGCTCTCACCGAGATTATGCCCCGATCTTCCCAAGAACCGTGCACGACAAAGTGCTTTCAAGTGGTGTCGAACCGGCGGCATCTTAAGAAGTCGCCGCCGACTACTACTCCCGCGTAAACGACTCAGACGGGGAGGTCTCCAGTCGAACACTTCCCCCGTCTAACTCTTTTTTCCTGCCTATCATTTCCACGACCTATCTTTATTTTCTCCGACTATCGAATGAATGAAGAAGACTCCGAACGCTCGAGATCTGGGATATGGACAAAAACCGATCAAGTAGATGCCACGTGAATTCTGAAATGGAATACTTTGGTAAGATGAGAGTTATAATTAAGGTATACTCGCTCTCTATTCCATAGTTTCAAGCGTATATAAGGGACTGGATTGTTAAATTAATTATAGATCGGGGGAAATGAGGTTTATTTGATGACTTAAGAGTGCTATATTCCTATATGGAGGGCTTGGATTCCAATCCTGCCAGTAGCAGATTTTTTTTATTGGACACTCGATTCCTACTTGAGAGCAAGAATTTCATATACCGTCCGTTTCCATTTCCGTCCGTCGAATATTACGATAACTTACGGTTCACCATGCGCTTTCAGTTAATGGGAGGTTGATGTTGACAGCGGGTTTTCTTTATTCTTTAACCTGTTCCCAAACAATACTCCATCAGCAATCATCTCATCTGTCCTCAATGGCGCAAATTATCTGTTTCCGGTTGCCGCTCACAAACTCACCGGATATGACGTAATCTTAACACCACCTGGTTCTCTTACAAATAACTGTATTCAAATAATTAAAAAAATAATTTAATTTTCTTTTTCCAATACAATACTGTATTCATTTCTTCTTATATTTGTCATCCATAGGAGGAGCAAAATAAAAATCAAATGTAAAGTACAAGCTCCTTCATCCACAAATTAAATCTGAATTCCTGCAAAAGCACACGTGCATGTACATGTATGGTTACTTGCTTTCTTATCTTCGACATATATTTCACAGATATACTTGCAATCCGCTCTTTTTCGCAAGCAATAAGCCAGAGTTGGAATGAAACTGGAAATAATGGTGCTTAAAGTGAGGATATTATTCAAGCTTTGCTCTGTGCAAGGGACATGAAGATAGGCCATCGAACAAAACAGAAGTTTATCGATTTCAAAACGAACTGATTAAAACTATAATCACATTTTTCTTCATAAAATATCTCATACATTATCTGTCCGTCCTTTTTTCCCCGTCACTTGAAAATAGGTCACAAATGTTTTTAAAATTTGGTCTTTACAGTCCAAAAATTACCATTGTGGGCGTGTGATTATTTTAAAAGCTGAAATAAAAATATTTCGCCTTGAATTCCCACGGGATAACCGCGCTTTTCAGTTATGGATGAACTACCTTTACTGAAATTTAGGTTTCGGGATTACTTCATAAAAATAATCATTATCACCAAGCTGACAGGAGTACTGGAAGTGCCCAAACATTTATAAGCATCATCTTTTGAGTGATGCCTAAGCCAGATAGATAGCTTTGATAAACATAAAAGATAAATATCCACCGTAAAACATCTTTTGGAACAATGAGTATTGTAGACTGGAATTTTGTTGACGAAGAAAATTCTCATCTCGCGCACGGTGTGTGCTTTCATGTGCGGGTAATAAGAGATGACGCCCCTAATGATTACGTGAACTGTATATATACATCGGTGGAAGAGCGGCGGAGGGTGTCGGCAGCATCGGCGTAGGCCTTCCCTCCCCAACCGCCTCCTTCCTCCTCTCCCCCATTCCGCCAGGAGTCCGACACGTGTGCGGAATTCTAAATCATGATAATTGGATCGAGCTGCTATATACATGGCGTGTTATTACAGCGTAAATAAGGAACAGAGCTTTGCGTAAGCCCCACCCCCACCCCTACGCCCCTCCTTCTTAACCTCACCTTCCTCTAAAAGCCACGAGCTATCACTGAAAACATCGTAAGACGTGTCCCACGACGTGGAGTCGACGTGGAGTCGATTCCATTAATGATCAATGTTTTGGTTACCCTGAAATCAGACCATTTCGAATCTTGTGATTGCAATTTCTACAAGGCCATAAATAACCCCCTCCTTTCGGGAGTATGCGTTACAAACTCCTAATTCCTCAAAAATTGCTACCCATCTAGTCACTAATGCAGATATTTGCGTAACAGCGCTAAGAGTGTTACGGTTACGATTAGCGGAAAAATCTCATTTAGAAGTTCATTTACCAATCACTAAACTTCGAAAAAGTTGACGTAAGGTAATACTATTTCGATAAACACAGCAACACTGAATTTTCTTTCCTTACTCAAATATGTATGCCATTAGAAGTTCTATTTACAAATTCAAAGTAATTTCTACCAAATGTATTGATGCTAACATTATATTTTATCCTTTCCTACAAAAGCTAAAATTTTACCAAAATCACCCCTGCAATGTTATAAACAAAACAACCAACTTTTGATTCCAACGAAATTCTTGTCGGGTAAACTTACAACGCCATTTCCAGTAATATCTCCACTCAAATGCAAGAATGGGTAAGGATGCAAAAGAATGGTGAGTTTATTATAACAAGACCACGGTCGTGAAATGCTCTGGTATTCTTTAAAAAAATGGTAACAGCAATCTAATTATCTTCCTTCTAGGTTGAATTTTATAACGCTACTCAAATTCTTGTATCTGTATTTTTTATAATTATTAAAAAATAATAATAGTAGCTACAGGTTGGCCTGCTGAAAGGCAGCGTTCCTTAGTCGGTCACTTGGAAATAGGTCGCAAATGTTTTTAAAATTTGGTCTTTCATCAATAATACAGTCCAAAAATTACCCTTGTGGGGTGGGACAACTGATAACTCATAATAATCCTTTTATGTGACTCTAATTGGTCCTGGCAGGAGATATGAACAATGGAGTGGAATCCACTAATTGGATCATGGCATATAATAATTATATACTCTCCTAGTAATACTTCGAGAACTTTATACATATATTTTCCATATCGCGTCCAGAAAATTCGAATCTATTGGTTAATTATTAATAGTTTCCAGTACCTACATATCGAACGGAAGAGAACGTGGAGAAATCATTATAAACACGATTATTTTATTCCTACCATTAAAAGAGAGAGCATATATGAGGTGGCACATTTGAATTCCTTTCACCATTGGAAGTACTTTTTAGGAATCATTTTGCGTACTCATAAATTTCAACTCCATGAAAAAAGGAGAAAACATGCAAGAAAACAAAACAAGATGACATGCTTCATTGGGGACATATCTGACAAAAAGGTTGAGCAAAAATTTGAATGATTCAGGTTCCGATTCAAATTATGATGTTTGGCGCCATTATGCAGCAGGCATGCATTCAAAGAGCATATTTTGAAATTGACGGGAACTATAATTTTTTACTGCAAAAACTTTATGCATGCTTTAGTTACCCTTTCCTTGAATATAGGTCACCCGACCGCGCGAGTTTCCGTAGTTATATCTGTACTTGTCAGTTCATTAAAGGGAAAACTGCAATGTTTTTTTATGTTACCGACTAATTACTAAAGCCTAGAGAATTTAATTATTAATCCATGTGATCACCTGAATACATACAATTAGTTTTCACAAAATGAAAAAACTATCGAGGTAGCAAAGCTATGTTGCATTGTATTAAAGCAAAATTTAACCTTTTAGTAAGGCTAATTAGGTTAAAGGTACATGGATGAAGAATTTTAATGTCCCTAAATCCTTAAAGAACAATAAATAATAAATATTCCTGAAACATGGTGAATATATGCCATACTTAGCATCAAAGCCGAGAGCCAAACGCCAGAAATAAATTAAATGCAAAAACTGTAGAGAACTTATGTTTACCATTATTTTTATTCTTAATAGCTGCCTTTGTCCTAACACCATCATCAATATTGTACGCAATGTATCTTTTATATTCATTCACACCAAAATATTTTTCAAGATAAGCAGTTTCGACAATAGTCACCTATATTTCGGGATAATTTTCTCCGAATCCATTAAGCATTTCCTTTGAATGATTTACGCTGTGAATTAGCACTCTGCTAAAATTTAATAATCACCAGAATCAAACAAAGAGTGGATGTTCCATTTACAATTTATAATAAAATTACTTAAATTGACCTTCATTTAAAAAATTTTAAAAATACAAAGTAATGTTAATATTATTTTTCAAATGACAGGTAGAAATTAGTACATACCTAATGAATGACATAAAATTTTTGTAAAATATGTACCCTTTAAGTGGGGAAAGAAAATCTTAGTTATGCAGAGAGCCATTACGATATCATGTAAAATATATAGGCCAATTTTTCGGCAAGCTTCATCTTTCTGTAAACCACTTTCTGTCTTTGCAGTCATCGATAACTGTCAAGGTAATAAACTTCTCAAAAATTTGGAAGTCGATCAATGATGCTGGCAAAAGTTTTCTTCAAATGCTCATTTACCGAAGATAGTCAATCTAACTTCTGCAGTTGTCCTTTTTCTACCCTATATTTGTGGTCATCATAAACCTATTCCTAAATTATATACAAAGGGCATCTAAGCGATATTCTTAGAACGTCGCAAAAAGATTCGTACCCTGAGATAGTGCTTTTTTTGCGGAAATTGTGAATCTGAATTTTTAGAAGTGAAAGAACACCTGCACACTACCATACTTCATCGAAAACGAGCTATGGTTTCGGTATGTTATGCAATTATTAGGGTAATCATGATTACATAATGATCCAAAACCATGGTCGGTTATCAATCATAAGTTTAAATGAACAAATGTTCTTTCTTATCTGAAATCACCCGCTCATCTTTACTCTGGAAAGCCCTAACACAAAACAGTATGAATTTGGAATAGCTTCATGTTGTACCAAGATTATTTCTCCATCCGAGGAGCTTTTAAGGCTGAGTGAGTCATTTTTATTCTGATTCTCTAATACGGTTCACCAAATTACCTTTTTTAATCAAACCATGATTTGAAAAAATAACGCATTTCTCACACTTTTACGCCCCGAATGGAGACAAGAAATAATACGCGGATTTAGAACTAAAGGAAGTTTCAGGTGCAAATAAGCAATGTAATCGCTTTTCACTAATTTGAATGAGATAGTATATTGCTTCCGCGAAACACAAATCATTTCTCTCCGCTCCACGCAGGCTATTATAATTAAACCATTCGCCTTGTTTTTAACAAAAGAAGTTTCCCGGGTAGAACAAAGGTATTTTGATGCCCTCGCCACCTAAATCTCGCGAAGCTCCACCTCCATCCCTCTTTTCAGTCTCCGAGCCGTATTTCTTCTTGCTGAAGAGATTTATTCGTGGCTCCTTGGGCTTAAAACAAAGGAATACGTATCTACAATCCGGCTCCGACATGCACGACCATAACGCTTTCTTTCGCACCGATCTCCCTTCCTTTCGCGCTCTCCTTATTTTAGACTTCCATTCGCGCCTTAATGCATGCACAGGCTGCCGCCATTTTCTCGATACCACGCAGTGAATCACGCATTTTTTCTACTTTTTTCCATTCCAGGCGCGCCGTTTGCGATGTTTCTTCGCGGAGGAGACGCCCGGAAACCAGAGTGAGTTGCACCGTGACGGGGCTCATGCATATTATCTGAAGATTACAGTCTTGCTCGATCCAGGGGAGAAAAAAGGAATGAAGACTCGAACTGCTGCAGTGAGTTCTTCGATAGAGTTGCCGAACACCCATCCGGGAACCGAACCAAAGAAAAGGAGCTGAAATTGTCTACTGTGCAGCTTCCAAAGTGCATAAATCTCATCAAATAGCTTCTGCGGTTGTTCGCAAATAATCCTAAATAAGATTAAAGACCGCGATTTCAAAGAGTAGATAAAAAAAACTTACGGGCGCATCTGTTTCCTGAGAATCCGAGAATTTGTGAGGAATATCCACGCCGCTGTGAGCACATTTTAAGAGGGCATTAAAAGTGAGAAAATATGTCAGCAATAGGCTCATGACGTATCATGACAAATCATGTATATTTGCTACGACTTTACAATAAATTCTAAAAAAATTACTAAAATTTTCCTTCTGCTTATTTCACTAATCAGCAACTATACCGGTTGGGACACAGTTTCATTCTAATATTTATGCCCCTAAGACCTCCCGTTACATTTATAAATAAATATTTTCAAGAATCGACCAATACCACATTCATTAGACCCCTAAACCCCATGCTCACCCTAGTTGCCCAAAATGTCACTCAAGTTGCCGTCGTTGTCAGCCTTACCGTGAATGAGCTTCACAAATAAATGGAATTCGTAACAGAAAAGCAGATTTGGTAGACAAATGATCAGGACACGCTCTATGTATGAGCACTGACTATATTTTCACTCGAGTATAAAATTTGTGCTTAAGTTGAAAGAAAAACGTTTCATTGGGTAATAAATATATACATATATGTGTGGTTTCAATATGATTAATGCTATCTTTCCCGCTGGTGTTCATTTTTGACAATGTATTAAAAATATGAGGGAAAATTCTACTCTCAGAAGCTTTAAAGGAGATGAGATTTATATAGGCAAGATTGAAATGTAAAAACAGGAAAATGAACTCTTGTTGGAATAGCCGGAAAACTATGAGCAGAGAAAGTCCGTCCGAATGAAATGGAAAATTGTATTAGTAAAAAAAAGAGAAAGTGAGCTTCGTAAAAAGAAAAACTATCTCAGTTTCTGGATCTGGTTATGGAAGAAGAGTCATTTAGGAGAAACATCCAAAAGTAAGTTAGGAAAATCTGAAGAAGGAAGAGACGGAATGGAATGCTTAAGCTTGGGAAATGTTGGCGTAATGAGAGATAGAGAATTTAAAAAATTGGCTTTAAAACTCGAAAGAACGGGAATATGTATTTGAAACGCTGTGGAAAGCAGGGTTTCAACGAGATATGCGGCCGATGCCCTTAGTGTTTTTTTTCATCAGGCATATTTTTGTAGCAAAGATCATTTTTTAGATAGATTAAAATTTTTTATGGTTATAGCATCTCAAAATTCCAAAAAATCACTACCAACTCATCCACGTATATTCAACTGTAGTATGTTCTTTGCTACCATAAAAGATCCTTCGAATGGCCCTTCAGGAATATTCTTTACGGGAGAGGGTCAGTAACTTTCCGAGGTTATAAGAATAATTTTCATATAAACTACATAATTCCGTTAAAAAATACAATATTATGACAATGAAAGCCATTCTTTTTTCATGCTCATAAATGAAAGGATATTTACCATGATCCAGAACGAAGGGAAGGGAGCAACATAATTTCACCGAAAATGATTAAGACAGTCATGAACTATGTCCACAGGTTCCTTATAAAAATCATCATCACTATCCTACTCTTAAGATCTCCGTTCATCTTGCTTGACTATGATAAAAGCTTGCTAAATGAACTTGATTCTGTGGAGATAATATCGCAGATGAAAAAATTATTAGAAAGAATTTAAAGAATTAACCTTATCCTCTTAATTATACTGAAACTTTTATTTACCATTCCGCCGATATACAAAAATGCCATACCTTCTTCAAGGGCACAAAACCTACCCAAGCATAAAATGTTACTGATTCTCTAAAAAAAACACCCTTTTATGTATTTCCAAGATGGAGCTGTATTTCGCCTCCAATATGGAGGGAATATTTCAGAGAGAGAAGAATTTTCAAAGTCAGGATTTGAATAATACCATGAGGATATCAGGTGATACTGCAAGTCAAAAATAAAATGGCGTGGGTAGTGCCAAAGCTAAATTAAATGGATGTTACTTACTCACTAAACCCGAATGAGTATAAATACTACTGATTGAAACAGTAAAACATGAATCACTGGTAAACAGTAAAATTTTACTAACGATTAGTGGCCAAGTACTGATCTTCAGTAAATTCTTTACCACTGGTTGTCAGTAACCCAACAAAACACAGATGTTACGTGTGATATGATGTAATGGTAGTCAGATATGTAATTCATTTTGCTTAAGTTATAAAAAAATACATTGTACTTATGAGTTTTATTATCTGTTTTTCAGCTTTTATGTTAATACAAGTCTTAATTCAATAAAATGAAAACTCGAAGCTTTCACGTGATGGAAGAACGTCATGATAATCAAGACAAAATCTGTGACTTCCACAATTTATTGATAACTTTCGACAGGTTTCGGCTGTCACGCCATCATCAGGTCTTTCGGCTGTCACGCCCTGATGATGGCGTGACAGCCGAAACCGGTCGAAAGTTATCAATAAATTGTGGAAGTCACAAATTTTGTCTTGATTATCTTAATTCAATTGTTTCAATAGATATTGCATTTTGTACACTTCTAAAGATACCTATGGCTGTGAAAATTAATATCATACGTAATTTAACGTTTTATTACTGTACTATACTGTAGTTACTGAGGGAATGTAGTTGTCTACTATTTCCTGAGTGAATATTAGCTGAACACTAGTCAATCTTTACTGATTGCTTTAGTGAAGTTTTGCGGGTCTATTAGTGGTGCAATTACTGGGGAAATCAGTAACTGGAGGTTCACTGACACAATCAGTAATATTTCACTGATTCTCAGTGGAGGCGTAGGTACTTGGAAAATCAGTGAAAGCTTACTGTCAAACAGTAATCTTTAACTGATTCGTATTTAGGGAGCAGGGTTATACTTTCCGCTGGGAAAGCGCCCTACATTATATGTTATCATGAATTTTAAATACTTATCAACCCGTTCAGAATAAAACTTCAAATTCTTAAACTTTATAATGGTATATTTAATGACGCCCGCCGAAATATTTTTTAAGACCATAATTTTAGGATACATCTTTTTCGGTAAATAATACGCTGCTTAACGTGCTCGAGGTTAGTTGTACATACACCCTACAATAAAAGTAGGGATTACTAAACATCAGAATTAAGAATGTTTTTCTAACCTTTTAATATTTTAATAAACCCATGATATTGTGATAATTTCAGCAGCAATTCTCTATCCACATATAACGAGACTGGTGTCGCTTCAGCTATTAAACATATCTATTGTAGAAGATTAAGATTAACTCCACAGAAAAAAAGAATGCCTCGGGGAATAAGTAAAAATAATGTAGGTACTTATAAATGTTACATTTTTTGAAAGATTGAAAACTAGGATAAAATAAATGACATCCACTCCGTCAGCTAGTTCTTTTTCCTTGCCGATATCTTCCTCGCCCACACACCTCTATTTCTGTCCTTCTCACATAAAGGCCATGGGGGAAATAAAATTTCTGCGACAGACATCAACCACGAAGACTATGTTTACGGATCCGAGAAAAAAACTAACGAGCTAATACGCGGACACTGCGTGTTATTCACGCCCTCGTGAAAATCTCCGCTCCGTCTCTCCAGATTCATCCACCGGTCACAAGCGGTCAAAGCGCTGAAACGTCTAGCCTAAAGCTGTCGTCCGAACGGCCGAGAGGTGAAGCGGCTGGAAACCCCCCTAGGGCGACTGGAGTCGTCAACGAGGCCGCAAAAAGATTGCCGGGCAATGCCATGGCGGTAACAGTTCGTGCAGCAAAGGGAAACGGGATAGTGGTAAAAATTGTAATCGCCCGGGTTGAAATGAACGCCCCTGCACCGCGCAACGCACCGGTCCTGACCCGATGGATCCAACCGAGGCGCACTTTCGAGCCGATTGTTTTTTCCTTTTCTTTCCCTTTTTTTTAATGCAATCGCCAGCGTACTAAGTCCGATGTACGCAGCCAAGGGAATATTGCCATTGCCGTCCGGAGGAAGCACGAGTTGACGGCGACTTCTATTTCGTGTCCGACTCAAGCACAAGCTGAAAACATATGGGCGTGCATTCGGACCAACACGGAAGCTCATCCCTATCAGCCTGATTACCGCTCCAAGCACGCTCCAGTTAACACGCCATAGCATTGTCGGGGGTGTTTGAGGGGTAGGCGGCAGGAGGTGGTGATTCCAATACGGAGTGGCGTGGGGAGGTTGTTTGGGCGGAGGAGAGGAAAGGACAGGTCATGCGGTTTTGCGGGGGCGGATTGTGATTGGCGGATAGGGCAAACGAGCGACTCTCCGGTTTGAACAGATTCCTCCCAGTTTTATCAATTAGGTCAATTTCACCACGTGACGGATTTAGCACTTCGTTTTAAACATGCATTCGCTAAATACTCTCATGTGACAGTTAAAACTTTCACTATAATGAAAGCGGAGCCAAGAAGTTGGAGCGTTAATATGAGATGTAATCAAATGATGATGGAAAGAATCACCAATGAAGACTTTGGGAGAATGAAAGTTAAAAAAAACTCTGTCAGCATACAAAGCAAAGATATTGGATTTATCCTGATACACTCAGTCTATGTGAAAGATTAATGCTAGGAGAAAAAAAATGGAAAAAAATATTGTGAAGACCAAGGATGAAATTGGAGGAGGGAGAAAACATAGGCGTTGAAATGAACTATTTAGGAGAAAAGCCTTCAGCTAAGAACAAAGAGTGTATTGTATCAGAGTTTATTAATTGATTACCTAACACATATAGGTAGGAACCTCGATGAAACATCACCACTCTCTTAACGTGTATGCTAAAATATCACTACTTCCTACGATCTCTATCTTCAGTTTAGATTACTTTCTACATCTCTCCATTACATCCAAAACCATTATCCTTAAACTTCTTCCTGCTACCTCCAAAGTTATGTAATACATGTTTATTAATCTGGCTAAATGAAATACGCAGGTAAATTTGTTACCTCCCCTACTCATATCTCCTTCCTACGTTATTTGCTCAGATACCTCTGATCCACTGCATGATTCTTACCAAAACAGCATTCAGCATCTCATATACCTTCATAGCTTAATTTTTCACAATCAAGACAACATCTTGATTTACTCACGTCACTTCTTTTCTCCTCTCGTGCCATGCTGATTATTTCTCCTTTTTCTGTCCCTTTTTTCGTCAAGTTATCTCCTTAGGTGCTAGTGAAAAAACTGGGAGTAATTACAAAATAATGCCCGGACGTAACTAGGTCACGGAATGAAATTGACCTCTTAAAATAAATGTTGGAGAACATTAGGGTAAAGCCTATTTTCCCAGCCCCCCAATCACAATCAACGACCCAATCCCACACATAATTGCTTGACCTCTTACTCATCTCGGATGCCTTCCCCCAACATCAAAAACTCCCATCACCCTCACCATCAGGACTTCCCACTCCTCTCCCCCGTATCCGCATCCAAATCACCTCCTCCCAAAAATGCAATCAACAAGGCGTTGCGTTTCTACGGAAACCCCTCCCAAATCATTGCCATTCGCATGGAACGACGATGCACGTTAGAGGACGAAGGTAATTAAAATGCATTTTTTTAGCTCTAAACCTATCGATTCCTTTCATGTAGGCCAAAAGAATATATTTTTCCAGCTCATTGGCCACAACAGAAACAGAACAAAGTATATTATAAAAAAGCAGTGTTATCAAAAGAGGAATGCAATTTTAGCGATCAAGATACGTTATTTAGATGGCGTGTAGATTACACTTGGACTTGGAGGTTATAATGACGATAAATCGCAGGTTTTTAACTGAATGGAGGAGAAATATTCACAAGATATGATGCTCCGAAGGACAAACGGAGAGGCGCGAGGCATGGAAGTAGAAGGAGATGCGGAAATAGACATGATGAAGACAAACTGGAAATTTGGCAGAGACACGAGTTGTGCCATTTTGAAGGATATTAAAACAGTAAAATGTTACGCGACCGATTAACATGAGTAATAGCCGAATGCCTTCAAAATGGAATGAGGAATGGTACGAAGTATTCTAGCACGAAAAAAGTTCCAGAAAAATGTAATAAAGATTAGCTTAACTAAGTAGAGCACTCGATGCGATATCGAGGGGTCTGAGTTCGAAACACAGCCCGTGCAAATGATTTTTTCACCGAGAATTTCACATCTTTGACATTAAAGCTCATCAATATTGATTACAAAGCGATTCTTTAAAGTCGTATACAATAATCTTGGTAAAAATGGAAGACATAGAAAGGGATATACACAATAATGAACAAGTAATAATACAATACTTGGGGATGATGAAAATTTGCACTGATCCCCTCCCCTATGCAATGCCCATTTACTGAATACAACACAAATCAAAGCAGAGTAAACCTCTGTTAATCCGAATCCTAGCAATCAGGATCGACCGAACCGAACGTCGGCTCACCAAAATGGAAAATAGATTGCTCCGGCCTTTCGGGCCGTGATAGTTTCAACCGGCCGACCACCGTGAGATGTATGTTGACCGCAAGGTAATAGGCGTTTGAATGCTACCAATGATGGAAACATGTCTACGGACACATACTGCTCAGAGGGAGGGAGGGAGAGAGAGAGAGTAAGTACCCCGAGTTGATGTTGTGGAGGTACCTGTGTGCCTTAAAATCGGGCGGGAGTCAGCGGAACTATCCGCGGCAAAGGGAGTAATCCTCATAAACACCATCCGAGCGGTCGGTACTCCACTAATCCGCATTATCGTTCGTTATTGCCTAATTGCCTCGGATTAGCGCGGTTTTACTCGTTTTGCCGCATTAGTATTATCCACACCTGCAACGATCAAAGCTAATAAAAGAGAGTAGCTGCAATGCCACCGTCATGGGTTGGAGCAAAACTTGGGACTGTGCTTTGTGCTGTACCATTGTCACAATGAAAGGATGCAGTGAAGTCTAATTTTTTTCCTTTGATGATCATAATTTTTATCCCACGTGATTATTCGGGCATTTTTTGGCAAGCATCATTATCCGCACGGTGTTTGCGCACACCAATTCATGTCACGAAAAATTATTTAACTCATCCGACACAAAGAGCATGAGCGACCTGAGATTTATAAATTATTCTAGTAGAGTCGAATCAACGAATGAAACGAAGCATCCTTCTTTAAATGCGCCTGTCCTTAGCACATTCTAAATGCTACAAAAAACCCTATTCACAGAATATTACAGTATAATAAAAAAAGAACAGCTTTCAACATATTTGTTAAAGAATGAAATTGCTAATTTGTACTTTGGTACCTTAGAAACACGAGAAATTTAATGCTAAACAAGCCTTGAATCCGTGAATTAATCGTCTGGAACGTATCCTGAAAGCGACAGTATTAGTTTCTAACGAGGATTTCTAATAAGTAATTTATGATGGACGGTGTCTAGTATTAACAGGAGCGAAAAACAAGACAGGAGTTTGCTTGAGATTACGAAAAATAAAGATTATCTGTGCCAAAGTTAACGCTTACAAAGTCCTTAAATGGGGTCGAAATATCGAGAACACTCAAAAATTTATTTTTGGCACCAAATAAGTAACTAAGACTACCATACATGAGGACCATGGTCGGAGCTAGTCCAGTGACCTAGTGGCACCTCGTTGGTGAGGAGTTCAATGTAAGTCACATTTTATTCCACCGATAATTGCTTCCGCTTTGTTTCCCCGAATTAGCATACTCCAAAATTCCAATTTACCTCTTTGGAGTTCACATTTTAACAGCAAAGGTACTAAAATAAACACCAATTATTCGATGTCTTCTCAAAAAACGCCTAAAAGTGCATAGCGTTATTTGACCCAATTGATTTGTTTGACCTTTTTTATGTCAGAAAAACAAAAACGTTTAATGATATATAGTAACAATCCACACATTTACGGCTCTCATAGAAACCTTATCGATCCTGAAGCAGAACAGAAGAAGAATTAGCACGATAAAGTGAAAATAAATTATGTAAGAATGAGAAGAAATGAAGTTGATGAGCCGTTAGAGTGACGTAAAGATTTTTTGTAAGACTCCCGAGACTTAGTTATATGCATTTCTTTTGGAAAATAAGCATACCAATTGAATATACCTAATTGATTAAGAAACGCGTTCAAAATGTTACCAAAATGAATAAATAACCAGCCTTTTTCCGTATTTTTAATCTCCGCCATCAGTTTTGTTCTCCCTTTACTCAATCACGTTACTTCCATCTATTTCCTTATTCGTCACAGCAATTCTCCAACGTACAAATCAACATCCACAATTCTCTAAATACAACACCTTTCATTGAAATGCATGCCACCGAGATGCGCTTAATCCATTCGCAATATTGCCTTTCACTGACTGTTAATATCTAAGGCGGCATTCTTTCCGCGATAGGTATTTGAAGACCTCTAACTTACTCGAATGGTAGGACTTGGGAAAGATAGGGAAGCCATTATGTTCAATAATCTTCACCTTCATCGAATAACAAGGTTCAAATTTTGATCTCTCAGTCAAAACTTGTTGCTCGCTAATGACCAAGTAATGTATTTCCTCGTAAGTGTCCATACGAATAAGAAATCACACTAAAAGCCAAACATAATTTCGCCTTTTTAAACTGTGGTCATAGTTTCAGTGTAGAATTCATCATTAAAGGACCAATATCAAATGAAATTCTCCAGTCACCATAGTTGTGGAATACGCTCATAACTATACGGAATCAGAAGCAATTTTATCCTTTTAACCACCATTAACAAGGTTCACTTCGCTTCCATCGACTTTTAGATCCACTATAGTGTCCACTTCTCATTCGTCCATTCTCGTCACTCGATAGATTAATTGACCCACTGCCTCGATAAAGGAAGGAACAAACTTAAGCCATTCTTATAGCAAGAATGAGTTTTTAAGGAAATGACCATTCATTCTTTCGGCAAAAACCATTTCAAATGAAGGACGGACCGATGAGGTGCATACGGATGTTTAACGTGTTCCAATAAATTCTACAATAATCAAGGGGATTCCTGTGATATAAAATGCAATTTACGGCATCAATAAGATCCTATAATGAACGACAGTAACCTTTTCTTGGTAATAATCAGACGGGAGAGTAGTTTTTGCTGGAAAAAGGGTAGAAAAATCGCCATATATTTCTTTCCCAAGCATCTCCGCAGGCGTCATTCCCCGATATTGGCTCCATCACTCAAAATTCTCTCACGTGCCCATTTCGGAGGGCGTGTGCCGCGGCTGGCCGCACCCGTGGGATTAGTGAGCTTCGGGAAAAGGGAAGCCAGGCGGCGCATCCGTTTGCATTAAGCCTCCCCTTGCGTTTTCGTCCGCCGCCACATTGCAAATGCTGCATCGCCCTCCATACTGCCCCCCCCCCTAAAAAAAAACTCAAGTCCACGCGTCCACCTCTGACTTAACCGAGCAGCAGGGAAATTGCCTGCGCGAACGAAATCAGTCGGTTGGCTAGTTAACTTGATTACGTGTGACGGATTCAGTCCACTCCCTCGCTAGAGACTCTCCCTTCCTACAATGTTTCACTCTTCGAAGAAAATGTTTAAACGTAAAACTAGACAATCCTATTTTTCAGGAAAAAGTAGCAAATACGTTATCTGTGATAACACGGTCACCATAATGTTACAATTTTGAACTCTTAAGCTACGGGAAGCTCACCTCAACTAATATATACAACTGATATATTTTGATTTCTATGCAATGATAGGTGGAATAATAACAGTAAATATCGGTAGTTCACCGATCGAAGTGATTTCGTGGAATCCAATTTATTCCATAATGAATTCCTAGTTATCCTCTAAAAATGTATAATCGTGAAATTAGATAGTCCCCATTTCATTATAAAAACTAAAAAAAAACGCAATTTTTAGACTAGACAATCCCTATTTTCCAGTAAAAACGAACAAATTGCAAGGTCACATAATTACGTTATTTGAGCCACCCATTGGCTATGTACAACATTTCTAGTGATTATAATAAATACTTCCATTTTTAATCATTGGTAGACACAATAACAACAATAATAGCGGTACTCAGATAATTAGTTTATTATTGTAGGATTATATTCTCCTCTTTTACTTTCGAAAAGCTTAGTCTCACATCTTTCTTCAGCTCACGGAAATTCCAGCTTTCTCCTGAGCCATCCACTACAATATGATTTCATCAAAAATTCTCCCTAAAATCCCTTGTAGATTAAATACTTTAAAAGCCTTCCTACTCAAAAATTTACGTTGGACAGCGAATTTGCACTTACTCGCAGAACCGCCGTCGGAATCGTATAAAATTCAACATTCAACATTCTTTTGACATTACCATTATTATTAATTAGGTACCTTAAAGAACGGCCGGAAATACTAAGGTCATTTGTATGATAAAATTAGTTAGGGATAGGTACATTCATAGCAATGGACAGCAGCCATTTCACACACGTGCTGAATGCAAATAACTTCACGAAATCTCTAGGTAATGGCGCAATGAAAAGTGACCTGTGGCTGAAAAAAGGTTATTTCTAATTGCCTTACCAAATTAGATGAATTTGTTTATTTTAATTAGATAAATTCGTTTAAAAACATGGCTAAAGATTGAGCAATACCGAGAGTAGAGAAGTGAATCTCATAAATAATAATAGATAGTAAAGTAAGCTATAGTTTGCTTAGGGAATGCGCTTCTACAACATGTAGATGTTTTATAAGTTAAGTTATGCAATACGGTGTCAACTAATGTAATCTAATGGCGTTCAAATCAAAGATGGCAGGTGGCGTACCTTACGTAGTATCAAAATATCCTCCAACAGTTTTATAACTTACTTGACGTATTAATTACCACCCATTACATCGTTATTTCAATTTTTAACTTGTACATTCGCAACATGAAGCATTATATTTAACCAGCCAAACAGTGAATACACGTCTCGTTTTCCTGCTTCACTCTTCCCAGCTCTATTGATTCCCTGCATGTTTTATTTTCTTCTTGAGCCACAAACACACGTTACATAATATATGACGTTGTTAGCAGGGCATTCTGTACACGGCTAGATTAACACACAAAAATTATCCTATTCATTGGAAATACGGGTAAAACTAGGAATTTTTTCGTAAAAGTATCGTACTCAAATCACTTTCTTCAAAGAAGAATCATGAATTAGTATGTAAAGAGACATAAAGATATGTACCGCCACAATTTTGATTACACGCAGTTGCTTCGCGAAAAAAAATTGAAGAACTGAAGCCTATCTTGCCGCTTGCCCATAAGAAAAATTATGATCACCCGGCACCATAGCGGTATTCGGAAACTTATATTCTAAAAATCTTACATAGTATCAAGGTATGTTTAAAAAAATGAGCGGAAAGAAAGAAATGATGGAGAAAGGAGGAGGATAAAACCAAGAAAATAGTCGCGGTATCGCCTATTGAACCCCACAGCCATTATCGAGCGTACATGCCTCCATTCTTTTCCCCTTCATTTTTCCCTCCCTCACTTTTTTCCCCAAGTCACGTGTTGCGTGACATCACAAAACTCACCCAATGCTTGGTCCAAACGTTGTTCCACACGGCCGGTCCCAATGAGCGGGCAGGATTCAGTCCTGGTCCCGTGTAAGGCCCCTGCGAGAGACAAAAGAGCGTCCAGGTTAACACAAAACCGCTCTCGTGAATAAATAAGCGGGTGGATACGGGCCCTGATAGGTGGCTCGGACTATGAGGGGTGGCAGGAGGAGGGGACTGCGGTCGGGGAGCAGGGGGAGCAAGAGCAAAAAGGAAATGGTAGACCCAATGGGGCATTACACCGTGAAAATTAAAAAGAAATCCCAGAGATTCTAGGAAATATAAACAAAAGGTAAGGCACTTGAGAGAGGGGTACACAATAAAATAAACAAATGGGCTTCTTATTAAATATTAGATATTTTCTAACATTCATGATGCATAAATTATTCTGATAAGCATCATACTTGAAGACGATCGAGGGCTTAGAAATGGCAGGAAATGTTGAGTCAAACTGGATAGGAATCCTGCACTCGCCACACAGACTAATCATTACTCTTAAAAATATTCGAAATGAACTCGGCTAAGCCACTTCCAGCATTTTTTCCAAATCCGTATCCTTTCCCAGATCATTTCTCTATACATACTTGAAAGCATTTTGTAGACCTAGATGAAAACAGAAAATGCCTCGATCAGGTGATATCACCTTACCGCCTTAGAGTTCAAAATACGAGTAAAAATAGACCATAGTCAAAAGTGAAAAGTAAAAACTAAAAGAAGTAAACTAAAGTTTTTTGACCATTTTATCGTACCGCACACAAGTGATAATTATTGGAATCATTAAATCTCGCAAACATGCTTCAAATATGCAATCGCCTTAAGGCAATTTTCCTATGTACTCCTTACTGTTCTGAGTAAATCCTATCTCTGGAGAAGAGGATCTGGTTAAATTAAAGAAATCCGTGCATCAAATTTTACACTCAATACAAAAATGGAGTCAATAAAAAGCTAAATTAACGACGAGCTTTAATTATAAAGTCGATAATTTTCTCAAGAACGCAAGAGTCTTTCAACGTTAAAGTTCAAGCATTCATTTCTCTAGATTTACCTGCGACACGTTAGATTTTATTGAGAAAGAATCTTATTCGCCTTCCACAAAATGCCATCAACTATTTCTTCCACAGATTTCAAATGAGCCTCAACCAAAATAAATTTCCTTATTTTTATTCATAACCTTTAGCACTTCTTCGATCCTCATTACCTATCCCAACAACCAACTGTACCTTCGTCTAATTTCCATATACGATTTCCTTTCATCACCTACCCTACCGAGCATTTCCTCGCACATATTCTTCTCTGTCCGTCGTTGTATCTCGATTTTCCTACGAACCAAATCTCAAATACTTGCAGTAATATATATAATTTTCACTCCATTGTTCTCCGAGTTCATGCATCAACACCATACGACTGTATACTCCATCATCAACCATTCGCCAACTTTATCTCTACATTCACAGACGAGGTTACCGTCATTAGCTCTATGCAATCGATGAACCCTTTTTTTTGATGGAGCAACTATCCATTGTTTTCCCAAAAATTAACCGTAAAAAGTCCGTTATGGTGGAAAAAAGAGAATCTTAAAAGCGGAAAATATGTACGGGCATTTATTATTCCTGTTCTGCAGAAGAACTCAACACCTATTTTTGCTAGGCATAAAGTATCTCTTTTATGAGATAAGTTATGAGATCTCGTAAATTTTATGAGATTGCCTCAAATACTGAGTAAAGAGGCGAATTGTGAAGTACGGCATTATATCTAAAAGGTCCAACGATGATTTCATTAGCGTTAAAAGCTTGCGGTAAAGAATAGAATGGAAATTGCTCCGAAACGGTCGGTTGAAATTAAGACTTTATCTTATGATTGTTACAAAGGAGGACGATGGTTATCTGACGACGTCTAAAAGATTTTACGAAACCGGACGAACTGCGGTAGCCTAGATTGTAAGAATAAAATTAGGTATAAAGACTGCAGAACAGGTTGAAAATGTCTATTTTCAAACGAAACATGAGAAACCAATTTAACTGCTTCTGACACTTCATAATTAGGTTTTTCGATAAAAATTGTGCGTAATTAGTTCATTTACTCTAATAATTTTACGTTAATATACTTACTCCTTTGTTTACTCGTTATCTCAGATTTCATTAACTCTCTAATACTTTCGAGTTTATTTGCTACGTATATCACTAACAGCACTTCCCGTTTGCTTCGTGCATCACTCTCATAAATCTGTACATTTAGGTGGTTGCCAAATACATTATATGCTATAGAAACTATAGTACCAAATACATTATACTACTATAGAAACTGTGAGTATTAGGTAGTAATAGTGTGATTAGCATGTCGCAGAAATTTCATCTCCTAGAAGGTATTTTCAGATTTTTGCAAATGAATTAAATGCCGTTGTTCCGTCAACTTTTATGGAAATTATGAGATAGTGTATGTAGGTAGCACTCTCCCCCAGTAAACAATATTTTAGTAGTTTGAAAGGGCGCCTAGTAGATGTATGATCTCACCGTACTCGCCTACTGAATTTTGGCGCTGGTTTAGGAGAAATGTCAGGGTGGGTCTGAGTATGGGGAAGTGGGAGGGGAACAAGATAAGAGAAACGAAAGGCACTACCGGTGTGCTGGTGGGTGGGGGGGGGAGGAAGAGGGGTGAGGGGGTTAGGAAGGAAGGGAAAGAGGAAAGTGCTCTTCTAGGACAAAAGGGCGGATGTGTGGAAACGGGAGAGTTGCCATGTTTACCAGCCGGCAAAAATGCATTATCTACGACGTAACGTACGCAGCAGTTGCATGTGCTGGATCGGCCTTTTAAGATGGTGGAGTGCTATAAAGGTTGATGATTTACCTCCCGACCGAAATTACATTACCCTTAAAGGGGACCCACTTAAAGTGGCCCTAAGGTAAGGGACGAGAACACCGCTTTATGAAAGCGCACTCCTCAAATATGCATGAAAAAAGAATCATCTGGAAATGATTACAAGAATGTATACGTTTCCCATCCCTTAATTGCTAAAAGAAAATAAAAATACGGTAAAGCGGCTGTTGCTTCAAACATCTGTAACTTCAATGCAAGCGGCTATAAATGCTCCTTTCGTCCATTTTGGATTTGAAATCTTAACAACTTAATTTCTGAACAGTTACCAGTCATTTAAACATAAGCTGCGGAAAATAGTATTAGGGACCAAAAATATAATAATTGACATTTCCTCCTGTACTGAGTGCCTCGACTGGTTTCGACACAATCTCGGCCCACGTCATTATCAAGAGGTTTACAACAAAAAATTTAACCCAATGTCTATTATGCTTTTCTTTCCTTTACGTTAGAAAAAGGGCGTTGTTTTTGAAGGCAGGGGGAGTAATAAGAACTCACTTTTGTGCAACTGATTGTTGAAATGGGTAAAAATAAGCAAGGTCACGGACGAGGAAAGAGAACAGAAGTAGGAGGTTTGGGTAGTAGAATATTCAAGAGGGGCGAGGTGTTGAAAGCGTTTATTCAACAAATCTCATCAATGTGAAAAAATGCTATTTAAAAGTTGTACATTAAGTCCAATACGGTCGCCTTTTGAGGTTAATGTATCATTTTCGGATTAGAAACAGAAAGAGGAGTCATTTCTCTGAAATGTTTGACAAAATAGATTTGATGTGGTCATTGCACGTCAACATATTACGGTTTATTTCATTCTGGTCCCCTCACAAAATCTGAAACGGTGTTGATGTGCATGCGGTAAAAGTTTGAATAGAACATATCCATATGTACATGGCCTTCAAGATTTTATCTACTGTTTGTTCATCCAGTTGGTCCTGGCCCAAGCGTGAAATAAAGTGTGGAATTAACAAAGCATTTATTAATATTTCGATGTATAAAGCGATAATTCTACAGAATAAACTTTCCCACTATCACCACCTTTAAGAGAAGCATTGTCTAATCAAACGACTAGAAAACTTTCAAAACGAACTCAAGAATTGGAAACTTAACGATTATGATGATGGCTTACAACAGAACACGTAGTGTCCGTTAAACCCCATGGAAAGATAAAATTTTGACAGTCATACACATTTTATGCATATGCTCCATTTAAACTTGTACCCCAAGCACACCTACATCGTTGCTGATTCTCCGAGGGGACTACGCAATAATCGACTAAAGCCGATGAGTGCTCCTAAGGACAGTTTCAATTCGGGGAAAAGAGAGAGAGAGCGAGGTACACAAAAAAAATTTGTTTTCGGCATGTCAAAAGCAGTCTCCCGGGATACGCCGTGCATTCGATAGCAACGAGACAGGATGCCTTCTGGGAGGACAAAAGGCAGAGAATCACAATGCCGGTTGGTGCGGGCTTGTGCAATAATTGAAAATCCTGGAATGAGAGCGACGTCAGGAGGTGAAACGAAGAATTCTTGCGACCAACGATGCCGCATACTGTGAAATGCACATCAATATCACCGCTGCAAAAGAGATTCTCATCTGAATTTCCACATTTCCCTCAAAAACCCGCACCGAATCGCCAACTGGGGCAGCAATACATGAATCCCATACATGCATTACTCGTTAGTCGGTGGTCATTACGACTACCTACCCGCATCGCAGACTCCCTCTGAAAAATTCAGTGGTGAAGGGAAAAATTTTCCGCGCGCCACATGCAAACAAGTCCCAAACCTCCTGGAGTTCGCAGAACTCTTGCGTCTTCATTTAAATTTCTCAATTCGTATTTGCCTCTCGCAGACCAGCGAGCGAAGTGGGCGTGGGGGGCGGGGGAGAAAGAAGTCTTAAAGGCGGCAGTTTCGTGTGAGGAGGGTTGGTTCGAGCGCCACGTGAGCCACCCAAATCGTTCCCTAATTGAATAGCGTCACGAATATGCGTGATAAATATATATAACAGCGGATGAAAGGAAGGACGAGACGGTAGCTTTGAAGAGGCGGTGGATACCATAATGGAGAGAAGGGAAATGTAAAGAAACACGGAAGCCAGTGGTATTCTATTCTTAAAATGAAGAAGCATTCCTCGTTATTCAAGAAGAAAATCAGACTTCAACGAAGATCCAAGGAAGTTGAGATGCATGGCGGAATTGGTTGTTGGCATTATCATCACTGGTCAACATTCCAAAGACAGTGTAGTCTAAGACTCAGCTAAATCTTATCAAAGTCATTGAAAAATTTTTCTTTGCTCCACCTTGTATCCATTCAATTTCTTTCACATCTTTCTTGCCGAAATTAAATTTGTTAAAAAATTCTCGTTTCTTATGTTTTTCTCTCACTCTACTGTAACACTTCCTCTCTTAACATTCCCTGAACTACCTAGTCACCAAAAATTGAACCCCTTCAATGTTCTTCGTATACCGTGCTTTCACGATCGATGTTCAATATCTCACTCCTGTACTTTGACAAGATGTTTTGCATAAATATTAAAAAAGCGCGATGATATTAAATGGAGAAAAAAGCATTTACTTAATGGACCAGCAGGCATAGAATTTTTAAGAACATCAGCTAATGATGCTGACCACAGAACTAAGAGGTTTGAAGAGGTCGACCATGTAACATTCTGTAAAATGCAGCTGATCAGTTACATAATGTAAAATGCAGATGAAATCACTGATTCACAAAAGTGCGAGCCTCAATTAGACTACTGTTCTACTTGAGTACTATAAAACGTTCAGAAATTCTTCGGAGCTGACGTCGTGAATGGAGTAATCCATTTTTCAATGATTTTAATCGCCATTGTTCTTTGCTTCCGAGAAAAAATAGGAGGAATATATGCATCCCATTCAAAGTTTCCACGATTTTTCGAGAAGGTGGAACTTCAAGAAACTTTACCCATTTTTCAGTATCAAATTGAAATTCTACTTTTTCTACTTACGATGCGTTTTTACATTTAACTTTTTCAAATTACTATTGATAGTTGAATTGTATCTCCGTTGGTACGTCAACGTTAACTCGGTTCTTTTGCACCGGATCTTAACACAATTTGAGAAATGTAACGATTAACATTTATAGTATAGCAATCAAGGTAGAGCTCACAATGTCTACAGGAAATTGGGTATGAGAGCTCAATAAATCGCAGCAAATCTGTGCATATTCATTGAATAATGATGACAAACATCGAAATGCATCGTAAATGAAAAAGTGGGGTAGGAATGGTAAACTGCGATTTCATCATTGGGCATGAAACGTTTTCATCACACCACAACCCATGATCAGAGTCGCCTATCCGTGATTTCAAGTGGGGTGGCTACTCTGAGGAAGACGGAAGAAGGGGGAGAGTTCCGGAGAAGAATCAAGGACAGAAAAAGGCTGGGAGAAAGGAAGTAGAGAAACGGGAAGAGTTGCCTGGGGAGGAGAGAGATGATCGAGAAAAGACGATTGAAGGAGGTAGAGGGGGAGAGGGCGGAAGTGAGAGCGGATAAACAACTTTATTGTTTCAAGGAGGGAGGGGCTTAGGGGTGCCTGCCTGCCAGCCACGGCTGTGTTCCCTTTGAGAAGGGAAGTTTGGCTGCACGTTTTGGTCTGCCGAGCCTCTGTGAAAACCAAAACCCGGACGCGAATAAAACGTGAACGGTCTTTTCCAAGAGCGCAGGCGGCGCTAGCGGTAGACACCGAAATAAACCCGCTGAGGGCGATCAAGTGCCGCGGCTCCCGGCTTCCACACCGGAATTCCTCGGTTCACATACCGCAATTGGCGGATACTCTCGGGAAAAATATTTTCCCTCGCCCGGGTTACTTTGATTTCCACTTCGACAGAGTAATAATTATTTATATAGCACATTCAGGCGACCGAAATTACATGTAATTTAATGCATAAGTTCCCATAACGCAATTTCACTCCACCTAAAGGAATTTAGATATTGCCGTTAGCCTTTATAAAAGATTCTCGTACGATAATTTCCTGCAATATTTCCTGAACTTACAAACCACTTCCGCTTCTGTTACAGTCACGCATCACTTCTCTGATTCTTAAGGCTCCTAATATTCCTCATTTTCAGTCACTCTTCTGCTGCACTCACCACAGAATTTCGCGCTATACCTTCTTTATATATTTCTTCTCACACCATTCGCTCTACTATCATACATCTATTTTGTTATTTTACTCTCTCTCTCTTTCTCTATCTTTCTCTATGTATGTCCTTACCACGAAGCACACTCCCCTCATACATGACCGTTATTGAAGCATCAAACCCACAATATTTTATCTTTCAGTCATTCCCGCAAAAAACTTCTCAGGTACCCTATCCTGAACTTATCCTGAAATACTCGAGTTTCACCGCCATACATTAACTTCGGGAGGAGAACACTTTTGTTCGCTGCAATTTTTGCTACCCAAAATACCTACGTACGCTAGACATGCATGCTAATAGGAATTTCCTGCCGGTATTAGCACGTGTTGAATGACAGAGTAAATTCTCGAAACGTCGAGTATAATAAGATGAAATGCAGCCATTAAAGATTTAATCTAGTACATTTAACAGAATTTAGTGAAAACGCCCAATCACACGTTCCCCGAGTCAATGCGGGCTGATGTCTGCTATGGTGATATCGCAAGTAGAGGTATATACATAATACATGAGCCGGCATCAAATAATCCTTCACAATTGACGTCCAAGGCGGATAAACGCTTAAGTAAACGATCGGATAGGTACCCCTACGCTCGCTATTACGCATGAAACTCCATTTAACTTAAAGAGCTCTTTCTAGCACACGAATTACAAACTCTGAATATGTCCTCATAATTTACACTTACTATCATTCAGTTATTTCCATCGCCCTCACTGGAGACAAAAATAAGATATCTAATAAAACTACAAATAAAATAAACTGTGTACACACTGCATTATGCACGTAACAATTAGCCTTAAAACCACGCGGCAAACATTGTTCTTGATTTACTGCCCCTGAGCTCCATTTTTTCAGAATTAGCTAAATCATGGCTAACGTAGTTTATCCTGGGTTAAATCAGGGAAGTGTGGATTACAGAATTTAAATTCGGGAACGGATAAAAACGAACAATGTAATACCACTCTTCAAACTGAAATTGCAAGAAAAATAAATGGGTAGGAGAACTACTCTGATATTCAATTTAGTCGAGCAGTAAGAGTGTAATTGAGACAGTTACTAAGGGTTGAAAGGATGGATAGCGAGATGCTTGTTTTGACCCATTATTTGTCTATAGTATAGAGCAATCACATCATTGACTGACTTTGGGGGAGCAACTGTATTTTTCAGACGGTGGCCACAATCTTACACAAAGTTTTGTTCTATATTTTGGGCTTCCTCTATACAGAGTACAGAAGGCAGAGGAGGAATAGTGGGTGAGGGATGAAATCTTGGGGCAGGAAAAATGGTGAAAGGATGTATTGAGAATGATCGATGTGCTCAAGAGGTTGACAGAGGGGAGAATGTGGGAGAGAGAGGCGAAGAAGATGCGTGCTTAATTTTGGAAAGTATCAAGAGAGGTAATTTCAAGGGTACTTAGTTATGGAGTGTACATAACTTGATTAAAAAACAATAGAAGAGCCTCAGAAGTGATAAAAATTTGTGCAGTATTGTTTCTTCATCTTTTTTCTTCAGCCTACCAAACCATCTTCCCGATAGATTCTTCCTCCCAAAGCCAACACTCGCGTCGACTAACCCAGAGGATTATTTAATTTACGTCAAAAAACTAACCGACAGTTAAAATCGAGCTAAAGTAAAGGTAAAAATCATCTTACGGTTAACATTAACTACGCATTATAAAGCCGAACCTTGATGATTCTCAATTTTTATCCATCAATTTAATCATCTGTTACGCCAGCTAATGTAAAGGGACCTTCAAGCCTCATTGGTGTTAATCAAATTAATAAATATACGATATTTAGTTAGTGATTCCCCCCTGATGAATGCACCCGTTATGATGAATTTTTCGCGAATATTTTAAAGCAATTAAAATCAAATAAAAATTCATGAATTCCATAACCCTTCGTGGTGAATAATGAGAAAAATATATCAGTTGAACGACTGCGTTATGCCACACATTGAGCAGACACGGCTCATATCGAAGTTCGAATACGATGAGAGCTGTTACACCACGCGAGATAACGCCATTCGAGCGGAAATAAACTTTTTTACTTAGCCAGGAATTTCATGACGAGGAAATCCACGCAAGCGTGAAGCGTTAGCGGGAAATAAAAAGGCAGAAGAGGGATGAAATTATCGTCTGCGTCCGTGGACCCGAAAGGAGAAGCTTGCGTGGAAAGAAGATTGCCGATGGGGAGGGCTGGGTTGGTCGACAATGGTTTCCATGGGGAGAGAATTTAAGAAAAACGCAGGGAGGGCGGATTAAAGTCATAGGGTGAGACGGGACGAAAAAGAAATGCGAAAAATGAAAATTTTTCTCGTATTTTTCGCCTCTTAACCGGGATGGGTGAGGGTGGGGTCAATAGGCGAGACGAAGTGAAGAAAGTATATGGATCTAAGAACAACCCCACTAGCTGTTGTGTAGAAGTATGGGGTTAGAACTAAGAACACCGTCAACGAAGGAGGAGGGGAATAAGATAGAGAAATTGGCAGAGGGAAAGAAATTGAAATATGTATTGATTTTATAATGAAAGGGTCTTGCATTGTTTTTCTCTGATGCAATTAATGGTGTTTGGTAAAGAACTTTTGTACCTATCACTTACGAAGAGTATCTGTTTTATTTCACCCTTTCTGTCAGTTCTCAAAATGTAGTCGGGTGCTCAAAATATCCTACAAATAAGCAAGCTAATTCCGTTTTATGACTCTTCAACCTCCAGTTTTTTGGAGTTTTCCAGTGGATTCCAAATATTCCCAGTGCAGCGTGAAGATTAATTTCATACCAGCGTCCCGTCCGCTGGATGACATGTTAAGCTATGGACCCTTGGGCGTCTCTCGTTTAGAGCAGAGTATCAGAACTTTAGCAATGCGAAACCAAAGACATTCAAATAGGCTCCTTTGCCGTCCAGGCATCTAGCGCTAAATTAATTTACTGAGTGAAGGTGAATCACCCGCAGTACCGGTCCAAGCGTCCCCAAGAGTGGGAAAAATTTCGTTTTTCAGCGTAATAGCCGTCCTCAAGCTCCGAGTTTTTCAAGAAGTATTTACAGGAATTATTTATGTATGCCTACTACTTGTGGTTGAATGTAATTTCAACCATAAATTTATACACATTTTAGTCAGTTTCTTTCAGTTGGGTGGTGACAGCAATGCTAATGGAGGATATTATCATTCCGTAACGTTTTTGAGCTCTTATTGAAGCTGTGAATGAGTACGTCATTTTACGATATACTAAAGAATTTCAACATGGATAGAAGTGCGTGCGGAATGTTAATAACTTTTCCAATTTTCAAATTATCTTTCACCTTTGCACATTCATTAGTAAGTCGCAGATGGGCCACACCTACAATAGGCTGTCTTTGACCTTTGCCCGAGTTTTACACGTTTTGAAAGCGATCTCTTAGCCTTGAAAATAGGAAAATAATGCGTTCTTTATGAGATTATAGAGATCTGTAAATATACACCTATTCATCTTTTACCGACCAATCAGCGGTGCTAAAAGACGTCAGCCGCCGGCTACCTCGCCGACTTGACACTCAAACCAACGAAGAAAAGTACATGAAAGATACGAACGATAAGTAGGAGGGAAAAAGATAGGAGGAAGGAGAAAAATATGACAACGCGTCCAGACGAGATGAGTGTCGGCCGAGAGATAATAAGTTATTCATTCGCATAGGAGATTGAACGGCGACAAATTGGAATCGCGAGGGGGACGACGGAGCGAGACAGCGATGAGGGAAGAGGGGGGGGGTTTGATCGTTAATCCGAAGGAAGGTCGCATTCAGAAAATCCAGCTTTTTATCCCCACGTCTAGCGATTTTGAATGGGAGAGGTCGTTATGGAGAAGCTTATGACGAAAAGCGGATGCAGGTTTTTAAAGTTTAAAGGACACCACGCCGATGAGCATCGCCGAGGATGATTCGGAGGGGCGATCGTTATACCCATAAATGGCGTCACGGGACGCGGGATGGAAATATATACCCATTGTCCTGACCGCCGAGAATTCCACTGTTAATAAGGGTCCTCCACCTAGCAGGCTTGTGACGTCGCTAACAAGCGACTCCAACGTCTGGAGCGTAAATAATTAGGCAGCCAGTGGTGACTCGAATTGACGACATTAATGGATTCTAAGTATTTTTGGCGAGGGATGACTTTATCCGAGGCGTAACTTCGGAAGGGAATAACTCTACTTAATTTCCAGTTTCTTGTTTCCCCGGAAGTTCTCTTCTAGAATTTTTTTGTTTTCAGCGTGAAGTTTCCACCTCCGTCACCATCCTTCGTGCAATTCCCCAGAGTATTGAAGTTTGCTAACTCTTCCAAGAAAGAGATTTCTCAGTTTTGAGAGAATAAACGAAGAAATGAAAATAGATCCGTAAAAGTTATTCAAAAACACTGAATTAGGTGAAAAATATAGAATTTATTTCCAGAAACAACAATTTCAGAGACACTTAAATGTACCCATAATATGTCATTGCCACATGAGCATTAATCAGTAAATCCATAGACTTGACCCTACGAATACAAAGATGACATATCACTAGAGCGCTAGCAATAGTTCATTAGAGTATCTATCAAATATCATAACCACTCACTAATATATTTTTACAAATAATGGCAAAATTGTAAGTTGGAAGAAAGTCAGGCATATTTCTCTACGATTAAACTATATGAGCTTTTTATCGAGCGAAATTATCAGCTTGCCTCAATATTTCACAGCTAGGAGGACAAATTTATTATTTTCTTGCGTACAGCTCCGGTAAAAACCAAGACCAGTCCTTATAAGAGGCCGAACCCTCCACAAAGCGCTAAGGCCAAAGTTTCATTCGCGTAGGCAAATAAGAGTCGGAAATTGGCAGCGAAGATGGAGAAATAAAATATACGAGGTCACCTTTTGGAAAGTAGCAAATCCTTTCCATCACGGCGAGTCATCCAAAGATGAATTGCGAGGAGAGCATGAAAAAATTACATAGCGGGAAAGAAACCTAGAGTAGGAGAAAGATATCTATGAACATCGGTAAGGAGAGGCGATTGATGCTAAGATTCTTGAGCAAGGATGTCTGAAGGAGACAGCTTTGGATGTTTCGGTCGTAAGGTGAACATATTGAGCAAGGTAGCTAAGTATAGCGGTGACAACGATAAATACACAGACGTAAACTTCTAGACGTTTTTACGCTGGACAGAAAAGGCCGTGGGTGAAATTTTTTTCCAGATTCCCTATCTATTATTGTTGAAAAACGGTTCAGCATGTACAAACATTGAATTTACTTGGGATAAATATTTTTTATGAACTCAGTAACCTTAATTTTAAAGGAAGTTAAACGTTCTATCGAGGATTTTTTTACGAATTATGACGAGATAACCATAAAAATAATGTGAATTACCAAAGCAATAATTTAATAATTATTGTACCATAGAAACGAACAATGGTGTCATATGATAAAATTAATGTTACATATGTTTACCATATCTGTACATTAAAACCATCATGATATATTCAGTTAAAAAAGACTTGAAATGTCACGAACTTGACACAATACAAAATTGAGATATCGCGAAGGTACTATGGACTGCCGAAGATGCTTAATTCAATCCACAGTTAGAATAGAATTCTCTTAGAATAACGTCTGTAATCAGTTGTTGTATTCACTAAGCGCCTCAGCTAAAAAGGGAGACTGATAATGTCATAGATAATCTGCGAATGAATATTTGAAATCAGAGGAAAAAGTGGTCGCGTATGAAAAATGTATTATGGTTTCTGAAGCTTAAGAGGTATGAAAGAATAAGGCTAAGAGGAAGAAATGATAATAAGCAGAGCCGGGAGCGGCACGATGGGCATTTCAGTAATATATTGCTCCGGAAACTTCCAGATTCGACTTAACTTGATCGTCGATGACTCTTGGCACTTTACAGCGAGGGTTATAGTGTGCGTAACGGATGAAGAGGAGACAGTGCGTAAAAAATAAGGGTATAGAGGATAAAGAAAGGAGATGGTAGAAAAGATGGAATGGCGTGCTAAAAGAGATGAGGAGCGAAGGGCTACGGGCGTGGGGAGGTTGTTGAGAACAGATGAAAACAGCTGAAGCGCCCCAAACTTTCCTTTCCCTTTCTATCTCGCCAATGCATTTTTAAATCTAATTTTCAGTTTTTCGCCCGCCCCGTACGTCTCTCCACCCACATCATCTTCTTCTTCACGCCAGCGACTCCCCCTCCCTCCCACCGAAAGCCTCCGACCTCTGCGTGATCGCGTTTCATAAGCAGTCCCCGGCATTCTTATCTGTTTATGTTTTGCCTCTTAGTGCGTTTTTCCTCTTCTTCCGAGGCGCCGTACGTGATCCAGATCAATATGACCAACTTGCTCCAACGCTTGCTGTTCTCCTTGCCCTTCCGAGGAGTTGATACGGAATAGGCGCCTCGCTGGCCCTCTAAGCTTGTGGATAATATGATCTCTTTCATAATCTCTCACACGAGGGTGACGGAGATAAGCGATGAAAATGTTGGGTGAATGTGAGGAACTTGTTTGAATATTCTTGGTGATATGGAGGGCAGGAAAACAGGGTTATTTTCAGACAAATCTATTGACATTCCGACGAGAATGATCAGATATGAGCTGGTCGAGGAATTATTGCTGGTAAACAGAGATGGTGGCTTTTGGCTTCGTGAACGACCTTACCCATGCATTGATATGAGTTCTTTTGGCGCAATATCTCAGGAAAAGGAAATAGGAAAAGCAACATATTTTCAGGGAATATTTTTGCCATTATGGAGGTAAAATATCACAAAGTAAGAGATAACCAAGGAATTTTAGCTATTACGCAATGGTGGTTCGCCGTAGTGTTCGCAGTGAGGTTCGCCGACGAGAATGAGCTAGCCCGTGCTTAGTTATGCTATGAATATTTTGGAATTTCTGAGCATGAGAACTTTCAAATATCCATCCAAAGCAGCACTCAATTTTGTACCAATTAAAACAAGGATGAAAGAACTTTAAATATCATTTATCCGCGCCTACTTATTTTATCGATCAGGATTTCCATGGGCTGAAAACTGAAACCATATGTTCCACTTGCACCAATTTCCTTTTATGAAAGAATCCATGATTTGGATGTAAATCCAATACAAATTCAACGCCAGGAGATGAATAAGCCCTGGAAGAATCAGAAACTCTTTAATTCGCCCAAAAAAGCTATCTTAGCTACTAGGATCTACAAGCAAACATCCAACAATATAGTCCAAGGTACCGGATAATTATTTCAATTTCGCAGTACCGTGACATTTATAATCATAGATAGAGTATAATTGCAAAGGAATAAATGTATAACAGTTTTTGGTGTTCATACTGCCTTAAAATGCCCTTTCATTTGCCCAAAAAAATCTCCATGAGAAGTATTAATAATGCATCCATTTAGTGCATTACTCTATCCCTTTACAATATAACAATCAATAAACCTGCCGTCAATCTCAAGCCCTGAGAACGCATGTATAAATTAGCGTAACTTTGGCGGTAGGAGGTGATGGAATTCATCAATACAACCAAGACCAATCCTCGAGAATAGTTGTGTCCTCGTATGAAAAGTGCTCAAAATCTACTTACACTAAAATTTAAAATAAAACTGAATTATCTATGAGAAATGCCCACTCTTGTTATCACGAGCTAAATGTAGTTGCGCAAAACGAACGTGGCACCAAAGAGAAGGATTCTGGAATACAAATACTTAGTGAAGAACTATTTTTACAGTTGAAAAAGCACAGTTTCCATTTTGCATATTTCTCAGTGAAAAACAAGCCAAGAGTCCGTGCCTTCTTCAGCAGTTGCTTAAAAAAGGTGAACTCGACAGTCTTTACTTTAGAAAAAATTGCTGAAAATCAAGAATGCCTGTAATGATTCATGACTAGAGGAAATAATGAGGCACGACCACCACTAAAATGGGACAGGCAAAAAGCCCTCGAACAGACCAACGTAACTATCAAAGCGTATACTGGAATGACCATATGGAATATCACACAAAAAGATGAACTAGTAGGATTGAACACACCCTGAGACAAAATGGTTTTGTGAGGAACATAATTGAAGGCAAACTGGAGGGAAAAGTCCCTAGAGGAAGACCTAGGAATAAGTTCATGGACCAAATAAAGAGGAAAGTGCATAGGAAGAGATACCAGGAGGTAAGAAAACTAGAATTAGATAGGGGAGGGTGGAGGGCTGCAGTCGACCAAACTTAGGATTTAACGACCGATGATGAGTGAAACATGTATTAAGCGGCCACCACCAGGCCCATGAGATTATGTCCGCTTAATGAGATGACCGCTAAAGATAGGAAAAATGTACATTACTAATATGTATGGGAAATTCATTCCGTTCAAGGAAAAATTGGGCAGCGGAGGCAAGTTTCACTTTTTAGCTTACGACACACTGTGCGAATGAAATACAACCTTGAAAATTGTTTAAGTTTTTCAGTATGCACCCAAGCTAATACCTAGCGTATTATTTTGAATCGTAATTATCCACGCTTGAGTTCAAGTACGCCCAACGATTACGTAAAACTGGAGAGTCCATTCTACAGTGGAACGAAACATGCAAAAGATAAAATCAGTTAATTAGTGAAAGACTATTTATTCATCTTTATGGATAATTTCTACCACCATCAGCCGTAAAATGCATTTACTTTTACTATTCATTTTAAGTAAGGCATTATTTTTATACACAGACCAAAATACTCATTCCACATTCTAAAATAATCATTAAATCATCAGTATTACTACAAAAATAACGAAACTCTACTCGCCCTAATTTTACTACAAAGAAGGAATACGGGTTTGATTTTGTGGCCTTGTATAAAACAAAATCAACCAGAACGAAATCTGTTTCTCTTAAACCAAAGAGAACGAAGCCATTGTTTTCAACAGTAGCATTCAATTCCTGAATCTAGTGTAATGCTGACCGAAAGCCTCGTCAAAGAAGTGAAGAATAGAAATTAAAAATATTCAATTGCCATAGCTTAATAGGGCTTGTTACCTTTTACATGTATTTTAACAGCGTTGCATTGGTGTAATCTACAGCTCATTTTCCCCACTACAAGTATCTATTAACGTATCTACTTCAACGATAACAGAAAAAAATATTTTTAATAAGAGCATTAATTTTACCTAATGCCATTAGCATATCCGAAAAAAGTCACGGAAACAATAGAGAAAAAATACGAGATAAACGTATATTTCTTTGATAAGCTAACGGGAAATTTATAAATAAATCTACAATTATGAAAAAACCTCTCTTTTACAAATTCGGTCTCTATTATCCGAAAACAAACGTTAAAAATCACGCATTTTTTAAAATGTGTGATTAGTCGTTCATCATAGAGGATTCAGACGGTTTTTAATAAATTAATCGCGTACTCTGCAGTGAGATCAAAAATATCTGTGCAGATTTTCCTTTGTTTTTAATAAACGCATCACAACAAATTTGGGAAAGTAGAGCAGATTTTAAATCATGTCTTACGAGATTATCAGCAGATGCAAGTAATTTCCATGCCCTCACAAAGCGAAAAATTGGAAATATCATTAAAAGCAATAAGTTAAAAGACGTGTTAATTTAAAAGCGACACTGCACGTGCCAACTCCAAAACTCGGATAGGATTTTAAAATGAACAAAGAAACAAGCACTCGGATTTGAATATTAGTATGTTTCATCCAAAGCAATTCACGTTTCCTGGATTTATTTTGCCTAACCCGAGGTGAGTTACTATTTCCTTTTTGCGTTGCTTTCTCTCTCTCTCTCTCCCTCTCTCTCTTTCATCCTCTATTTCGCTCTCTCACTTATTCTTTTCACCTCATTTTCCTATTTTCGCTCCCCTTTTATCCCCAGAAGCCTCATTCATGCGTCACAAAATAAAGCCGAGGACTGAGGATACACAGATGTAAAAGAGGAAAAAATATATACATTTACGCTCAATAAATTGAAATGAGAAAAACTTATCTCTCGTTAATGAAAGGTTTGTCCTTTTTTCATTTTTCATTTTCAACCGAGGTGGAATTTTTTTTAATACGTATTCGAAAATCACAATGCGAGCTTTGCGATTCTTTTGTTTTCCATAAAACCCCTTCCACAACCAAATGTACCACTACTCCAACCCCCTTACACCCCCCCCCCCCAAAAAAACCACGCTTTGTTTTTCCGCATCCCCACTAATCAAGCGAGATTGAAAACAAGAATCTAAACAAAGCAGAAACGCGGTGCGGATCGCAATAATCTCGCCGCAGTCGAGCCTAGGCGAGGAGGGAACCGCATGAAAAGAAAAAAACTATATGCGAGTGCCCCACATTCAATTTCCCTCGCGGCAACCCTGCAAAGCTAAAAAAGAAACAACAATCCCACCCAAACCGTCAACCCTATCCGCTCAAACTGAAGTCCTCTGCTTAACGTCACCCTTCCACTTTCCACCCTCCCCGACGATTAATTAACCAGCGTTAAATCAGGCCTGGAAATCTCACCAAAATGGTTTGAACCACTCCAAAGGCACCACACAAAGCTACCTCGCTGCAATTTGTTTTTCCAAAACTGGAGGAGCAAAGATTTTTCTTCCATTTCAAGAGGCTGTGTCGGAATGAGTGCCATCTGCATCATCTCATCCTAATGTTCTTTTCGAAGAGTCGGTACCGCAAACAGAAGACGTCGCGGCGTTTAGACACACGATAGTGAGGCACTTAGGTTAATTATGATCGAAAAGTGAAGAAATAAGTACAACGAACTCTAATGAAGTTAATTACGTTGCTTGAATAAATTAGAAGGCACGGTGAGTTGACAGATTAAATTCCGAGAAGCAATGCTTTGTTGACGAGGAAGAATAATGTGTGATTGATAGTCAAGCTTGAATGCAGAAGTAACCGCATTTCAGTAGTAGAAAACATGAGAGTAAAAATGAGGGCTTTAAGCAAGAAGCTGTAGGACTATAAGCTAGAGGTAAATACATAACTACTTGGTACTATACATACTTGGATAAACACTAGTTGCTCATCTCAATTCACGTATATGCAACAGAGTACCTTTGATGAGTATAAAAGCAAAGCTTATCCATCGCATTTTCGAAATGAAAATATACAACTGCTAAATGCCGATTATTTTACCCTTTAAGGCACAGAAGTGATAACTATGTTGAATCAATGAAATTTCTGTAGCAGATGATACCTATGTTGTTGGTGTATTTAGAGCAGAATTCATCAATTTAATACAGCTTGTTGCGTACTCACAATGGCATCACTTCTCTTTAATTTTGCCAAATGCTTCTAACGCTTCTTTTATTTCATTTAACACCCCCTGAATTGCCTACTCTTAGGTGATGTGACCATTGTTTTGGCCGCAAATTTAGCGGGGGAAAACGGCTGATTCTTCACAGAGTTTACTTTGATAACATTCCGATCTCATAACCAGGTGTCCCAGTTCAAATAGCAAATGGTGAATTTACTGTATCCACGGGTAAAAAGTAGTGTATTCATAATGGTAAATACACAGAAACGGTTCTTTAATATCATTCAGGAATGAATAATAACACGTAAAGGATCATGGATCAGCATGTAAGTAAACATCTCAGTAAAGAGGCTAGTGAACTAAAAAATACATAAAATCAGGTCGGAATGATCAGTAAAAGAAACAAAAAAGATTGCGCGGATCAAACCTATATCCTATAACATTCGTGTTAAAATATCGAGGATTTGGTTGAAGTTGGGGGTGTAACTGAGAAAGAAACTACTTAAATAAAATGAATTTTAATACTTTTGAAGATAGGATTAAGAATGAGTGGAATCTGGAAGAATGTGTTGGATTCTTTAGAGATGGGCATATGAAAGGATCTCGCTTCATTGGTTTGGACATGTTGGGAGAAAAGATGAGATTTGAATAACGAAACTTGTTGATGAAAGAGGAGTAAGTGATGTGATAGAAGAGGCTAGACTGAAAACTTCGAGGGTGAATGTGATGGAAGAGACGCGCTGAAGAGAAGAATATCAGGGGTCTTAAGAATAGGAGAGCGTGTAGGAAGTAATACATGCAGTAGAATTGAAAGAGGTTAGCAAGGTAGAGCATTAAGGAGGAAATCATTAAGGAAGAGCCATTATCTTAGGCCTTACAGCTACGAACCCTTTGAATGTGGCTACCCTGAAAGGGAAGGATGTAAAGGTTGTATGTACGCATGAGAAAGGAGTAGATGATCTTGAGAAAATTGTGCCTCGGCGACCCAAATATCCACTCCGAGTTTATTGTGCGGCTATAAGGATTAAATGCACCGGGCGAAATGGAGAGAACGTGTTATGTGAAACAGACATCAGGAGTTCCCGCAGAAGGCA